>JAHDVF020000079.1:1200000-1800000 GCA_022606425.2 Lepidostoma basale | reverse complement strand
GATTTAAAAAAAAATCACGTATATTTTTTTCCTGCAGATTATTTTAAAAACATTTCCATAGTTTTAACTTTCATAATTCATCGGAAATAACCTCCCTTACAACCTCATTGAAGGAATATATTCAATAACCAATAACCTTATATATTGAACAGAAACGCTAACCCTCACCAAGTCGACCTCAAGGAGACTCCGTGCAGCATAAAGGAAACATGAAAAAGCCATGCTACATGTGAGACTCTCAGATCGGATAATAAATACAAAATAGTAATAATAACTTAGAAGGTCGAGAGTAATGGCTGTCGTCGAAAAGGCGACAAAGATCAAATGCTGGACATGTTGCCCGACAAAAGATGGACCAGAAGAGTGATGGAGGGAGTGGAGATCTACCGAGTACAGGAAAAAAGTGGGAGACTCCCCACATGATGGTCTGATGACATTCAAAAAATTGCAGGTGAGCACATATTATAATTTATTCTGTTTTGAATTGAAACCATATATCATTTAAGTTAGATTCCACAATCCTTCCAAGGTTAAAAACTTTCAAGTATCTGGGATCGGTCATATCAGAGAATGGATCAATTGAAGCGGACATAACCAACCGAACAATATCTGGATGGAATAAATGGCGAACACTGACTGGAATTCTGTGTGATCCGAAAGTGCCAATAAGGATAAAGGGCAATATTTATAAAACAGCTATCCGGTCGGCATTATTATACGGAAGCGAAGTATGGCCAGCTAAATAGATACATGAACAAACACTCCATATAACAGAAATGCGCATGCTGCGGTATTCGAGAGGAATCACATTAAAAGACAAAACGTGAATACGTGAGGGGAAGTTTCAAAGGAACCCCTATAAAACAAAAGTTGACGAGACACTTGATGAGGAGAATTACGACCATATAGTGAAAAAGCATCTTTCCGTAACTCAAAGGAGAGGGAATGGAAGACCTCAAACTACCTGGCTGACGAATGTGCAGAGACATATGAAGGCCCTAGGTCTTTGGGAGGAAGCTGCTTACGAAAGAAATCGATAGTTAAAAGCGTTTATCAATATCAGAAGTCTAATAGAATTAATTGTGTTTATAAATTAAAGAAAGGACAAACGCTTCAAGTTAAAATATTAAATACATTTTGTTTGTTTCATTTTAGTTTATTTCATTATATTCAGATTAACGCTCTTCACCTCTTGGCACAAATTAATACTACGCCCTAGTTACACCGAGACAATTTGCTTCGATATACGATACGCGATGTCAAACTCTGTCATGAAGATTGTATAAAATTTTCATTGCTGAATTTAGTTCCAAACCCTTTCGTTGCTGCGTATAATTATTAAGTAGTTAACTATCTAGGAAATAAAAAACAATTTAAATCAAAGGGGTTACGCGTAATAGATTTTAAATAAATTCGAATTAAATGCTAATAGTGCGATATGAAAAAGCAAAATAGAAGTGATTAATAAACTTTTTTTTTAATGGAACATAGAAGTTCCCGCCACATACCCGAGGCTGTTATAGGGCGTAGCGGCGCCCTTTAGTCAGCTTCGCTCGTACATTCCCTGGGCCGGTCCCCGGTCCATCCGGGGCTTACATTTAAAGACAGCAACAATAAGGGGGTGCCAGACCACATTTAATATACTCTATTTGACTTATATGTTCCGCTGTACTTTATTGAATAAATAAGCAAAATATATATTACATGATTAAGGAACTAACAATTATTGTATATTTATTGTATTGTATATGAGAATGTCTCGGTGATATTTTTTTAATGAGAATTACATATTACGCCTTGATAAGGCAATATCGGTGTTCAAACTGTCAGTAGCGTCGCGACGAGTCACATATTGATGGAGGTTTGTGATTCTATAAAATGCTGCGAAACGCTCTGTTGCATTCTACCGGCAGCACTACTGACTAGTCCAACTCCATAGCGTCCTTATCGCGAACCCCGGGAAATGGGATTACATAACTTTGTAATCACGGCTGATAACGAGGGGATGAAATACGAGTTTCTGGCGCCTCTAAACTAGATCCAACCAGCTAAGGGATGGTAACCTCAACAGAAAAATCCACCACAGAAGGCAACGGGAAACCACTCTGGTCATCTTTTTCCCGAAATCACTATGGCTAATACAACCATGCTGCATTGCTGTAGTGATAGCCTACTTTGGAAGGACTTAACACGGACCGGAAGAAGAAGAAGAAAGCATTATCAAATGAAGTGAGAATCAATTTCGTAGCCGTTTTATATACTCAAGTTATTGGAGCGGAATAAAGTTTTAAAGGAAAGCGATGTGATACTTTGTTGAAAAAGAAAAAAAATATATAAATATTATAAATTATTAAATTAAATCATGTTTTATTTATGAAATTTACAAAACATTTTATAATGCCAGGCAAGACGAATCGTATTATTCACATAAAATATAATAAAACTTTTAGAAAACAGTCGTTTTCATTAATGTTTAATATTTATTTTGAAGTTTTATATCATTGTTTAAGAAACAACCAATAAAATAACTAACTTTACATCACGTCGTTTTTCACGAAGAGGTAGAGAGATATTATAGATTGCTGTTAATTTCCATTTTCACGTACATTTGGAGATCCTTCCGTATTTACTAACTTGTTGATATTTCAACTTGTTTTCATATGCTTTCATTACAGATCTTGCATAGAGATTTAAACAATCTGTATCCTTCCATAAGCCTAATCCATCTTATAATGTTTTCTCAATTGTTTCAGGACAAATTAGCACAAATGAAAACGTCGATTTTCTAGAAGCTCTATTATAATGAATGACATGTTTTGGGTGCCTAAGGTACAGGCGAAACATTTTATTCGTATTAATTATAATATTAATAAGGAATTTTACACCACTGTTCAAGAAACAATAAATATGTTACAGGACTCTTTGACCTGCCTAAATTTCATATATTATTTATTTGCGAGATATACTCGTACTTTCACGTATCGGTGATAAAATTATATGTTAATTGTATCTCAATAGAGACGAAGATATAAATTATTTGGAAACAGAATATGGTGGTCGAGGCGTTTATAGGACTTATGACCTGTCATTGGTTGGGTTAAGCGATCGCTTTATGTAATACAACATTCCCCATCCCGCCCTTCTTACGAACACCAAGTTTGAAAGTTGTATATATGCTACCATGTTGAGAAACATTCTGTTTCCAAATAATTTACATCTTCGTCTCTATTGAGTAGTATTTATATACATTTTAAAGAACAAAATGTCATATTATATGTGTTTCTAACTAGAATATTTAGTTTATATTCTTCTAATAGGCATATCCTTCCTGTTGTTGATACGAAATCACTATCGATAGTACCAATATCGCGTTAAGCTTTCACTTGATATTATGGATTCATATTTTTAACATGACAATGACGTATAAGAGTATTCACATTAAATAATAGTTTTGTAGCTACGCTTAGGGCGCGTATTTACGTCAAGCTCCAATTGAGTTTGTACATTACATGAAACAGTGAACGTGAAATAAATAAATAAAAACATTTTTTCACAAATTTTGTTTCAATATTCACAAAAATGTTTTAGATAGTTCTCATCCATCGTCGGGGTACAAAAATACTAAAAGTTTTTTTAGTTTATACTACTGCTAATCATCTGGTAGTATTATAAAGCAAAAGCAAAAGAAGGATGAAAGTAGAATAAATGCAGTAGAAATGAGATCTCTTAGACGAATGTGTGCATACTCTGTGTATGATAGAGTGTCGAATGAAAATAAAAGAAGTGAATGCGGTGCAAATTATGGTGTAATGAACAAATTAATGAAATGATCATTCGGATGGTTTGAACATATGGAAAGAATGAATGAAGAAAGAATGGTAAAAAAATTATACGTTAACGATATAAATGGAACTAGATATAGAGGAAGACCGAGGATAACGTGGCGCGATCAAATAAATCAAATATTGAATGTCGGCCACGTGAGGAGCCAGAGAAATCGACGCTCGTGCATGATACGATGTATGTGTACGATGTATTAATGTTGATGAATCGAGAAAAATATGTCAGGAAAGAAAAGTGTGGCAGTCCATTCTTTCTGCCTACCCCTTCGGAGAGACGGCGTGATAGTTAGTTAGTAAGTTAGTTAGCAAATTATCTTAGAATAAGTGAACAGAATAATGATTGTTGTGAAAATAGAAATAATAAAATAGTTTACACAAATGTTTCAATAAATCGTTAAGACCTAACCATGCGCAAAGAACTGAAATGTTACTAGTGAACAAATCATAAATAATTTCCTCTAAATAATAGTGAAAAGTAATAACACTAGAAATATTTCACACCTGCATTGCTCAAATAAAATTCAGTGACCATTTCAAAAGAATGCCTACAATACATAAGTGTCTGGGCCATTATACTGCATGACATTTTGCAGCAACATACATAAAATAACGCCCATTTATTAGCGTTCCATAGATGCAATAATTATAATCTGGTTATTAACATTATCATGATCTCACTTATCTTTAATAGTAATTACCTTTTTTACATTTTAAAGGTATGTCGACAAGTTATTGGTTGTATCTCCGTCGTCCTAGGACGTGGACCTCCAACTATCTCGCCATCTTTTCGATTTCAGGGTGGTTGTGAGTATATGGTCATAACCACCATGAAATTGAAGATGGCAACGATCTCCGAGATGCCGGTTCAGAAATACGAGTTACACGGATTTTTCCAAGATCCCAAAAACATATTGATATTGTTGTTCTATCTGTCTATATTTTCGACGTCATTGTGGTGCGTTATTAATGAGAAAAATATGTTCGGATCAGAGCGTTTTGTAGAATTATTTTTAATAATTAATACGAATAAAAACGTCAGTTTTCTAGAAGTTTTATTATATTTTATGGGAATGACATGTTTCGTCCTTCTAAGGCATTATTCAATATGAAAAATCTTCAACTTGTTGTAGTTTGTAACTAACTAACTAACTAACTAACTAACTAACTAACTAACCATGACGCCGTCTCCCCAAAGGGGTAGGCAGAAAGAATGGACAGCCACACTTTTCTTTCCTGACATATTTCTCTAGATTCCTCAACATTCATACATCGTGTCATGCACGAGCGTCGATTTCTCTGACTCCTCACATGGCCGACATTCAATATTTGATTTATTTGATCGTGTCACGTTTTCCTCGGTTTTCCTCTATTTATGGTTCCATTTACATCGTTAACATATACTTTTTTGACCATTCTTTCTTCATTTATTCTTTTCATATGTCCAAACCATCTTAATGACCCTTTATTTATTTTGTTCATAACACCATCACTCGCATCGCATTCACTTCTTTTATTTTCATTCGACACTATCATACACAAAGTATCACATGTCTAAGAGATCTCATTTCTACTGAATTTGTTCTACTTTCATCCTTCTTTTGCCGGTGCCATGCTTTGCTTCCATACATAAGGGTCGGAGGAAGAACACCATTGTAGTTTATATATACTAGTTAATGGAGCAGAATATGGTAATTAACGAAAATTTGATGTGACTTTATACATGTTATCTTTTAGTATCCCCTAAGTATGTAATCATTGTCATAAAATTTCTTAACAAGTTCCAAGAAACAATTTTCGATATTTCTGGACCAATTTTCGGTAATTACCATATTCTGCTTCTTTTTATTGTGTATATAAACTTTGAGGTTCTCCAAAGAATCGAAGGTGGAAGGCACCTGCTCAGGACCTTGTCCGAAAGGCGTGCAAGATGGATCGGCCATGTAATACGACAAGAAGGCCTCTTGCATGCCATAATGGAGGGTATGACCGAGAGGACAAACTCTAGGGGACACCCACGCCGAGAGCACCTGGAGGACCTGTTGGTGGACGTGCGCTGCTCATCATATGCAGATTTCAAAAGAGCCGCACAAGACAGGGAAGAATGAAAGAGAAGAATAGAGGAAATTGCTGCAAACCAGTCCCAGAGAAGATAAACTGCTACGAGTGGAAGTTTCGTTACATTTGATAATGCCTTAGAAGGGCGAAACATGTCATTCCCATAAAATATAATAAAACTTCTAGAAAACTGACGTTTTCATTTATCATCATCATCATCACCATCAGCCGTTTCTCATCCACTGCTGAATGTAGGCCTCTCCCAAAGACCGCCACCGCCCCCTATCCATTGCCATCCATGTCCAGCAATCCTCTTCAGATCGTCGATCCAGCGGGCAGGGGGACGTGCAACTCTACGGAATCCTGTACGCGGTCTCCACTCCAGAACCCGTCTTCCCCATCGGCTGTTGGTTCTCCGACAGATATGGCCATCGCCACTTCAGCCCGCCTATCCGTAGAGCCACCTCAGTCACCTTGGTTTGTTGTCGAATAAATTCGTTTCTAAATCTGTCCCTCAAGGTTATTCCAAGCATGGCTCTTTCCATGGCGCCCTGGACAACCTTGAATCTGTAGACCAGACCTTTTGTCAATGTCCACGTCTCGGCTCCGTACGTCATGACTGGCAAAACGCACTGGTTGAAGACTTTAGTCTTGAGGCATTGTGGTATTTTGGAAGTGAGAACATGACGTAATTTCCCAAAGGCCGCCCAACCCAACTGAATTCTTCGGTCGGCTTCTTTCTCGAAATTGTTTCGTCTCGAAATCGTTTTCATTCGTATTCATTATTTAATATTGAGTTTTACATCATTGTTCAAGACACAATAAATTATTTTTATTATTGATTTTTTCTAAAAAAATAACATCGCAGTGAAATGAAATGTCACAGGTTTCTGTGAATGTCTGGATTGTTACTCGGAACTCAGATTAGTGGCTCCGGTGTGATAAAATAAACCGAAGAAATGACATTGACATATTTCATGCTTATTTTCGTTACGTTCCGTGAGTTGTTAATGTTACGTTACGTTATTGCTCCGCCTACAAGTAATGGTGAGCGCAAATCTCTTTATTATTGTGCCCGCTTATGGAGGGAATTCCTCACACGTGAGCACGAACGTGAATATGTCACAATATAACGAAAGTAATAAACCGTTTTATAAGGGATGCGAGGAAACATATTGTTAATACCAACACAAAAAATCTTCTATATTCTTTGAGTTCAACTGTGCATAAAAAATAATATTGTTTACTGTTTTGCATTTCACAATATAAATGTTTGACCGCATTAATATACACTAACTAACTAACTAACTAACCATCACGCCGTCTCCCCGAAGGGGTAGGCAGAAAGAATGGACTGCCACACTTTTCTTTCCTGACAGTGTGATTGTCACACTGTCTTTGGTCTGGTGTATCAATCACGTGACAGTAAAATGGCGAAAGATAAGCTACTTATCACATGTCATGAGAAAGCGGTGGGTCTCCTCTAAGTCCCCATAAAAAAATAATAATAAATATCATGAGAATCAATATAATAGCTAAAATAAATTGTAAGCAGTAATTGAGTTCAAACGACCTGTTGTATACAAGGAAATAAAGGATTGCCTTAACTTATCCTTCTTCAGCCTATCCCGTCCACTCCTGGACAAAGGCCTCCTCCATTCGCTTCCATGTCATTCTGTCTTGTGTAGACTGCATCCAGGTTATTCCGACGTGTCTCGTCAGATCATCATTCTACCGTAGTTGCGGTATTTGCCGTCCTTGGTCTCCAAGTCAGCAGTCTTCTTGTCCATTTTTCATCCGAGCTTCTGGCTACGTGACCTGCCCATTACCGTTTAATGCCATGACTATATGAGTACATTAGTAAAAATACATTAAAGTATTTTTTGTTCAAATATATTGTGTGTTTTTCCGAAAAATATTTTAATTTCTTAAATTTTTTTTGTATGTTCGTAGCTAATTCACATAATTGTGATTCTCCCCAAAGTTTGAGGTCCATAAAGGGAAACAAAAATAAACAGAAGATTTTCATTTCTTTTCCTTTTGGCTAATGGCTCGCGACGTACCTAGTACCTTCGCAGCGTAATGCGTAAGTACGCACGCACAGATGAAACGTTTCATATAATAAATGTCAGAAAAGCTCGCTCATTGCCTCCCTGAATGTCACGGCACATGGAAGGTACACGAGAATGTATGAGAGGGATTATACTCATCCCGGGATCTGCCAGTTTGTGACATTATTTGGTATATTGTAATGTTTCAAAAATTTCACTCAACGCAAAAAAATAAAACTTCTTCTTCTTCTTTTAGACCTTTGGTCTGCTCCTGTAATCAGGCTGGCCTCTCTTGGGAGGTCGACTCCCAGCTATCCCTCCATCTTCCGGAAGGACGGTAGCCGGCAGGAATCTGATGCGCCACAGCGTGTGGGATACTGATTACTGGGATACTGGTGGTGAATCCATCATTTTAATTTTAATTTCATTTATTTATTTAAATATCCTATTACATAATTATTTTCCAATACACTAAGGATACAAGTTGGAGATACACAAGAATAAGTTACTGATGGGAAAAATACTGATGGGACTAATACTGATGGGAAAAAATGAGGGGCAGCGTGGTCCTGGTAGAAGGCAAACGTCTTGGCTGTGCAACATAAGAGACTGGACCGGCATGAGACATGTGGGGGAGCTGTTCCGGGTTGCGCAAAATAGAAAAGCCTTTGCCGGAGTGATTGCCAACGTCAGGGGGATCTGATACGGCACGCGAAGAAGAAGAAGAAACATAATAAAATAATAAAAAGAGAGAGAAACCTAAGATAATTACGAGTATATGACAAATTAATAAAATGAATATACTATTATAATAAGTACAGTGCTTCCCCCAGGTAAGCCAGACTACCAAAAAATACGCCAAATTCCTAGGTGATACGACTCAGCAAAGATATTGTTCTATTTCAGCTTTCTTCTTCTTCTAAAGTGCCCTGTCGGGTCCCCCCAACGTTGGCAATCACCTCGGCGAACCTGAATGTCAGTTTTAATCAATTAAAATTCCACTGTACTTAAAAAACAAAATTTAAAATATCCTTATAATCATTTAAATATTATTTTTGTATTTTATCTCGTTAACAACCCCTGATCTGTATGTATATAAAGATGTAGGTAAATAACATTGTCACCAGCATGTCAATGCCAGCGAGCGGGGTGAAACCGAAGTCGAAATAAAGACAAAAATGGAAGTAGTTCTTAAATACATCGTTAATATAATTTTTTTTCCTATCATAATCAGCTGTCTGCCATCCACTGCTGAATGTAGGCCTCTCCCAAAGCACGCCAACGCCGCCTTTCCATTGCCGCTTCTATCCATCCATGTCCAGCAAACCTCTTCTAAAACAAATAAACTAAAATAAGAAGAAGGAGGAGTTTTATTTTTTCACGTGGACTAATGATAAAAGTTTACTTATTGCATTAAAAACACAAATTGAAAAGAAAAATACCAATAAATCAGTTCTTCAATTTAAAACCTATTTGAGCAAATTTCGGATGACAACAGGATTTTGAACCTTCAGTTGTATAGTTAGGTCAATAATTATTGCTTAATGGGAACTTCATACGTCGCGACACAAATCAAAATGCACCCCTGATGCGCCCTCGCCATGAAAAGTAAGTCAATTATAAATCATGGCAGCCGCGTAATTACGCTTGAAGCGTTCGGTAATGTGCACATTGGCTGGGGCTTGTGTTGCAGAAAATTAGGGAAAATTGGCGCGGAAACGCACCACGCATGCGCGTCATGAAATAACGAAAAACCATACACGAACGTTAGTTTGTGGTGATTCGGTTTTAATTAACATGTTTACTGAATTTATTTTAAAATTAGGATTCTTCATGAATAAGTTTTCTTAATATAAGATAGCATTGTTTTTTATATCTATAAAAAATCTAATTACATATATAAAAAAAACTAAGTAACTAACCAACCATCACGCCATCACCTCGAATGGGTAAGCAGAAAGAAATGACTGGCACACTTTTCTTTCCTGATATATATTTCTCTTGCTTCCTCAACATTCATACACGGTTTCTCTGACTCCTCATGTGACCGACATTGTTAAACATAAAAAGCAATCGCTTAACCCAACCAATGACATGTCATAAATCCTGTAAGCGCCTCGACCACCATATTCTGTTCCTAGAAAACAATTGACATCTTCGTCTCTATTGAGATACAATTAATCCTTATAAAAAATAAATATCCGCAATGGGTAAAATCCAGTATTTGTCTACAAGTATTTGTAAACATTCAAAATGTTGTATACAATTTGTTTTATTTAGCTATTTTATTGATTCTTATGACATGTGATAGGTAGCTAATCGATCGCCAATTTATAGTCACTTTAATTCTACACCAAACCAAAGACAGCGTCACAAAAAACAGTGTTTTAATTAAAAACAAATTTTCATTATGTAAACGCCTTACGTTTATTAAAAAAAAGAAGTAGTTTGTTATAAAAGTGAATAAATGTACCATAAGTATAGAGAAAACTGTACACTCAAATGCCCATAAATATTTTCCTCTCTATCTCTATATCTAGGTTCATCCGTGATCCTAATAACCGAGTTATACTGTACTATATACGTTACATAATTAACTAACTAACTAACTAACTAACCATCACGCCGTCTCCCCGAAAGGGTAGGCAGAAAGAATGGACTGTCACACTTTTACTGATGCGGCACTCCATCCTTCTCTTTTCGCCCCGCGGGAGACGCGGTGTGATGGGTTGCGAACCTCATCGCCACCAATAGGCATCTCCCGCGCACACTTCGATCTTCCAAATCCACAAAATAAATCTAAAACGAATAATATAAAATACAATGATAAAAAATAAAATAACAAAATAAAAATAATTTAATACAAAATGTTATTTTTAGATGGTGCACATTTGTCTATTTAATTTATGTTCCACGAATCCACCGTTTTTTTTTTAATTAGCACATAATGTAACGTAACACATAATGTTTTTCCGATGTTGCACATGTTGAAATGGACGATCCGGACTTTTGTGTTTATTTAATTTATGTTACACGTATCCACCGTTTTTTAAATTAGCTGTTATATGATTTAATTAATGTTCCACGTATCCGCTTTTTTTTTTATTTGGCAGTAATTAGGCACTTAAAACCAACCAACACCAGCAAGAACTTTAAAATAATATTTAAGAAATTATTCAAATTGTTACATAATTAAAATAGGAAAATACGCTTTGAAATGTTATTTTATCGAAAATGTTTTGTAACAATAAAAGAATTGCCTGTGTATCAAGCCTGTGTATGGGCTGCTGTGATTATTTCAGCAAGCAAACATCTGTCAAGCGGACGCCATTTTGTGGTCAACGGAATATGACACCAGCGAGTTGACATTGCGGCGTCGCAATATTTTCAGTGTGCACAGAATATCCATGGCCGCGCGACAGTCGCCTCTCGGGCCCGATGATTAACGACGTTTTTAGAATTAACATAGTTTTAATCAGATGCAAATTGAAATCAAAATGGAGAAACAAATGGGCGAAGCAATTAGTTCGAAACGATCACAGATTTTTTTTTACCTTAGTAAAACGAAACCAAATAATATGATTTATATTTCTCAATACTCCACTATTCGACGCTAAATAACGATGCATGATAGAATATATATTATGAGGAATGATAAATATATTGTGCTACAGCTGATATTTTTTATATGTTTCAATCCTAGGGATTGGTTTGCAGTAAAGTATAGACTATATATTGAATGCCGAATGCTGAGAATTCCCTGGACAGACATGATTACCAATACCGAAGTCCTGAGGCGAGCTAGAGTTGTCAAGGAACTGTTATCAACTATCAAGGTTCGGAAGATTTCACATCTCGGTCATATACTGCGTGGGGAAAAGTACCACCTTCTCCAACTGACATTAGAGGGGAAAATTGGGGGACGCCGAGGACCCGGTAGGAGACAAATGTCCTGGCTGCGAAACATGAGGAAGTGTGGAGGAGCTGTTCCAAGAAGGGTAGGACAGGGACAGGTTCGCCGAGGTGATCGCCAACGTTGAGGGGACCCGACAGGGCACTTGAAGAAGATATTATTTTATTATTCAAAAATGTCAAAGTGTTAAACAAATGGAACTGAATACTACTTTACTTTACTTAGTATATCAGTTATAAAAACAGTTACCTAACATTTTTTGTTAGTATCATTTTTGTTTGGTGAAAAATAGCCTTGAAGTGTTAATCGGGCATTATATATTATTCTTAAAACCAAAAGCAATAAACATTACACAAGTTTATACAAGCACTTGAAAGTTTTCTCACTTTGGTCCTGAATATAGCCCCGCTGGGCCAGTATATTTGTTAAGCCATTTTACTGGTATATATTGTATAAGATTCAAAATTAACTTTTTGAATTCAAACGAATAAATTCACGGGCTGTTTTGTCAAAATCAGAACCGCGTGTTTAAAATGAACAAAACTGTCGTTTTACGTCTATGCTATATTCGTTTGTTTTTAGAAATAAGGGAGGATCGAAATCGAACCAGTTTAACCAGTTGTCACGACCAGTTTAATTAAATATCAAATGTCGCCCACGTAAAGAGTTGAAAAAATCGACGTGCGTGCATGACACGATGAATGAATGTTAGGGAGTCGAGGAATCATGTCAGAAAATAACAGTGTGTCAGTCCATTATTTCTGCCTTTTCCTTCAGGGAGACGATGTGATTCAAGTGATGTTTTGTACGGAAAAAGGATTATGATAAATGGTGAAAGTTTTTAATGTACATACTTAATATGAAATGTATTTTTAATTGATCCTGGCTATTGAAATAATTATAATAGATTTTTTTTGGATTTTGTGAATTAAACACAAAATTTAGTTAGAAAAACAAAAAGTCTCACTATATTCGGGTAGTGGTCTAGGGGATATAACGCCTGGCTTCTGATCAAGGGGACTTGGGTTCGAGCCTGGACACGACCAGATTCCTTCTTCATAATAATGAGCTATTTTCTGCTCACATTGAAGATTGTAAAATAAATTCTAATATCATTGATTAAAATTTTTGGGGTTAGTTTAAAAAAAAAAAAAATGAAATATCTAGACAACCTACAAGATGTAAGCTGACTATTGAATGTACCTGTGGATCAAGTAACGAGTTTCAAATATTTTGGAGTAGAGATCTGCAGCAATAATGAACTTTATACCAAAGTACCAGAATAAGTTAGCAAAGCCCTTGCCGTATCAGGGTGTCTGAAGAATCTGGTCTGGAAGAACAAGCACATGCGTTTCATATTGACAGCAAGGTCAGAATTTGTAAGACATGTGTATGACCTATCATGACGTACGCAGTAGAGACGCGGGCCGACACTGTGCGAACCATGGGTCTACTAAGGACATATGAGATGAAGGTTCTAAAGTCAATTACTGGAAAAACTCTCCGAGATCGTATTCGCAACGTAGACATAAGAAAAATTTGCGAAATAGAGTGGAGTAGATCCAGAAGAAGATACTGGAGGAACCATGTAACTCAAATGGATAGTGACAGACTCGCATATACAGCCACTTATAAAATCTCCTCCGGACACCGCCCACCTGGAAGACCACCTTAGAGATGGAGAGACAACTGAACCTCATTATCCCATGAGACATCATTTCTGTGTCACAGATCGTCAGATTTATTAAATGAAGAAAAATAATATAATATTAGGTGTATAACTTTGCTTCCGCCGTTTTTTTCCGAAATTCGAGGCTTTATCGTAAAAAACTGGTTATACATTTATGATTCAAAGTATTGTCCATCGCTGGCCACTACTTTCTCCCATCTTTCGGGCAGCATACGAATCCCGCGTTGAAAAAACTGGTCATCTTTTGAAGCGATCCACGAATATTTATACTCAATTCAATTCAATTCAATTCAATTCTCAACAGTTTAAGGCATCTATTTGAGAAAGCCTAAAGAATCGGGAACGCATGAGTTTAACTTTAGGAAGACAAGATACTCTCTAAAGTTAAGAGTATTTTTCTTCTGAATGTACTTTCACTAATATGAAAGACGTCGATCTTCGAGGTAGTCTTGTTCAGCAAACTAATTGCTCTTCCCACTGGCATTATTAGAGGCAGGTTGGTTCTTGCGGCCGGAAGAAAGAACAATCTATGCTGACGCTGTCGGAGATATCTTTCGGAAACAAAAATTATATACTGCACTTGTAAATGGCACCGCATTCAGAAGTGAATGCGATGCGAATGATGGTGTCATGAACAAAATAATGAAAGGATCATTAAGATGGTTTGGACATATGGAAAGAAAGAATAGTAAAAAAAAAATGTTAATGTTGTAAATGGAACCAGAAATAGAGGAACACCGAGGAAAACGTGGCACGATCAAATAAATCAAATATTGAATGTCGGCCATGTGAGGAGTCAGATAAATCTACGTGCGTGCATGACACGATGTATGAATGTTGAGGAAGCGAGAGAAATATGTCAGGAAAGAAAAGTGTGGCAGTCCATTCTTTCTGCCTACCCCTTCGGGGAGACGGCGTGATGGTTAGTTAGTTAGTTAGTTAGTAAATGGCATTTGTGTCCCGAAACATGTTAATGTGTATTTTTTATATTTTATTTCTATTAAAAAATATTGTGTGGCGTTACAAAGAAAGAAAAATTGTTTAACTATGAATCCGCAACACAAGTAATGGTGAATATAGAAATTTATATAGAATTTAAAAATAATTTTAAATAATAAATAACATTCACATATATGATAGTAAAAATAAAACCTAGATACATTTTTCGAACGTTATTATTGAAGTTCGTTTCAGCGCCTTCAGGTAAGGCATACGTGACATCGATAACTAATTTAAATGTATTTTTGTAGGTCAAAATACCCCTGGAAATGTCTCCAGCCTTAAGTCGGCTTCCAATCAACACCCTCTCTAGAGCCTATGTTATTATTCTCAGATATTAAAATTCAGGAAACGTTTTCACAGAGGACCTTGTAAAGTTTTTGGATAACACCCTGTAGAGAATAAAATAGCTGAAATATTCGGCGGCTAACCAAGCGAGATAAAAAATAACCTTAATTTAAAAAAAAATATTCTCTAATTTATTAATTAATAATAATTAACATTGTAAATCGAATTTCGAATAAGATTTAACTGAGAACTTTCTTCTACCCGATGAATGTCTCAAAAAGCTTTTCAATAAGTTAACCTAGTCAGACGTTATACAGGCTTACTAAAAATATGTTAAAAAATTCAACACTAGTAACCAAAAATATACACACGTGATCGCGCTTCGTAGATTTTATAAAATTCATGGAATAAGTTTGAAGGTTTATTTTATTTCATATTTTTTAATTTCTTTATGCCTCTTTCTTTTAGGCTGGTTTAAGTTATATATTGTCAATTTACATTCTTCTTCTTCTGTTTTATTTACAACTGTGTCCTGTTATTTCTCGGAGCCTGTTCCTGGGATGCAGATGTCCAACTGTCTCGCCATCTTTTAGGTGGTCTTCCTGCAGGTCGATTTCCTGTTGGTACTTTATTTGCGGCTATATTTATCACCCTTTCAGAACATGCTCTTTCCACATGATCTCTCCAGAAGCGTCTTCTCAGTCTTCTCCATCGCACGACATCTTCTACATTGCAGATCTTTCTTATTTTGGAATTTCTTATTCTGTCTCGGAGTGTCGTTCCCTTAACGGATCGGAGAGTCTTCATTTCTGTGGTTTTTATAACTACTCTATTATCTACATTAGATTTTAATTATTATTTCAAAAGCCATCATATATAACCATACAACTTATGTAACATTAAATTTCAATTAAAAATATTTTCGGTACATGTAAGCCATCTTCGTGATTTTTCATCTGTAACCACTTTTACCGTCTGCGGTTTCAATTCAATATGCATTTTTATTTGGGTAGACTAGGAGACCCATTTGTAAAAACCTGTTGTCATGTTCTTTTATATAAAATCATTAAATATTTATAAATAATACATTCTTCTAAATCTCGGTGGAATAACCTTGTGGGAAACACAAAGTGACTGAGGTGACTCTGATAAGGCGGGCTGAACAAGCTGTAGGCTGACCATACTTGTAGGGGAACATAAGTCAAATGGAGAAGACGAGTCTTGGAGTAGAGACCGCGCAAAGGATTCCGTAGAGTTGGACGTCCTCCTGCTCGCTGGACCGATGATGTTGGATTGCTGGACCTGATGGATGAAAGTGGGGATGGATAGAGGGCAGTAGCATGCTTTGGGGGAGGCCTACTTTCTGCAGTGGACGACAGATATCTGATGAGTAAGTCACATAAAATTTTATAAACGTTCAAAAAATGAATTTTATAATGCACAAACTAATTTTGATAATCCAATGGCAATATTAATAAAATTGAAATTATGTAATACTGATAACTATCGAATTTTTTTTATGTTATACTGGGAGTATACAACTGCAGTCCAAAACATGCTAGTACAAACAATATTTTGAAAATACAGTGTTTTAAAAAACAAATTAAAATAGTGACCCACAAAGTATATGGTACATTAACGAATGTGGAAAGCAACGAAAAACTACCACATTAAATGCCCGACTAGTATCCCAAGAACCACACCAAATGTATACTTTGCTGCAAACCTACCCCTTGGATTAAAACTAGAGAAGAAAAACCCACAAACATAGATAAGAAAAAGAAAAAAAAATAACCCATTTTGATGCGCTGAGTTAGCCGTAAAAATGGGAAAGCTTTAATAAAAGGTACCCTTGTTTAGTCAAAGGGTTAACTTTTAATACATCGGCAGATCCGGGTTGATAAATGTGTCCGGGAACGGCTCCTCCGGAATGTTAACGGCCGCCCAGAAGAACACGGCGATGAATTATTGATACACGTTTTAATTATGAATGCCGATACACTGTTTGTATCGAGCCACAGCCAAAGGGCTCAATTTTAATTTAGTACAATTTATTAGTTTTCTACAAGGGAACAATTCCAACAAAATTGTACAAAATAACGACAAACATTCATTGATAAATTATTTACCCCGTAACTGAACCATTTAATATAGTCTTATATATAAATATTTCATCTATATTTTTAAACGGACATAATGGAGTTTAAGTTCCAGCCCTTAATTGAACTAACACTCCATTGTGATTGATGATTCAACCAAATAAAATATGAACCCTTATGAGGTGACCTTTAAATTTCTGAATAATATCTTAGTTTCACTATTCCATCAATTCATTATTTTTCTGCATATTTTTCTCGATGACCTTATTTCCATGGTATTTATCGTTAAATTTTAAGCTCTAAGATTCACCTATATATTGAACACTAAGGCATTAACACTGTGGAATTCCATAGTTATATACTTAAAAAATTGAAAATAACTTCAGATAATAATAATAAATAATCATTCCTTCTAGAACTGCTTAAATACTTTGTCTACATTTAATCTCCCAAGCTTCCATTCCCAATCAAGTACAAATTAATTATTTATTAATTTCTATGCCTATAAATGATGCCTTTTCAAATGTTTGTTTTTTCGAAATTACAATTTTATAATTTTTATATTATCAGCATGTATTATTACTGTTTAAAATTATTTATAAGTTCTTACCGATAAAAAATAATTATAAGTACTTATAACAAATAGCCCAGGTTAATTTTTAAATTTAAATTACAGTTCGAATTTTAAATGCGTTTTTTTATATGAGTCTTTTATTGTTTATAAATGGATGCATGCGTGTAAATCTGTTAAGGATATATTGTGAAATCCAAATACAAAAAGCGAATAAAAAAATTATACAAGAAGCGAATACAGTGCGAATGGAACTGTTATGAACAAAATAATTAAATGGCCATATAAAACGGTTTGGCCATATCGAATGAATGTGTAATGAATGAAGAAATAATGGTAAATAAAAAAAGGTTGTCGCGAGAAACTCAATTGAATAACTCGTGATACGTAAGAACTTCTTCTTCTTCAAGTGCCCTGTCGGGTCCCCCCAACGTTGGCGATCACCTCGTACCTGTCTTATGCCACTCGGAACAGCTTCTCCACACTTTGGATGCCGGTCCACTCCCTCACGTTTCACAGCCAGGACATTTGTCTCCTACCGGGCCCTCGGCGTCCCTCAATTTTCCCCTCCAATATCAGTTGGAGAAGGTGGTACTTTTCCCCACGCAGTATATGACCCAGATGTGAGATATTTCGAACTCTGATAGTTGAAAAAACAGTTCCCTGTCAACTCTAGCTCGCCTCAGAACTTCTGTATTGGTAACCATGTCTGTACAGGGAACTCGGAGCATTCGGCGATGGAGCCACATTTAAAATGCTTCCAGTCTGTTCATTGAGTTAAATACGTAAGAACAGTGTTAACTAAATTGAAACAGTTTTTTCTTAAGTGAATAAAAAAATGTGTTTTTCTTCTATAATAACATAATCTGTCTTTTCACATTTGTCAGGTAAGTGTAACTTATGATTGTAGAGGAAGTAAGAAAATTGAAGAGAAGTTATTCTGTTAATTTCCAAATATAAATCCATCACTCGTCAGCAGCTAACTTTGGGATTCGGATTTATTAACTCCAACAAGCCTACGGTTCCCCTACTCGCCGCTAGAGCGCGGCGTCCCAACGCCGACGCCTTGTCTCGGGGATTTGTTTCCGGCGTAGCTGCCACTAAACCGCCGCGGCGCCTTAAATAAGCCCCGCCGTACGCCCTCTATGTGTACGTGTATTCTACAATTAAAACACAGGTGCCGCTGATGAATATCATACATCAAGGGACTCATGAATATGTAAGTAGGACACGTCTCGTTTATTTCTTTTAATTAAGACAGTTCTCTTGACGTTGAAGCTAAAAAACAAGTGGAATAAAACTAATTAAAAATAATAATACTGTTATTTGAAATTTCAAGAGAGCGTTGAAATAATGAACAATGTATATTTTTTTAAATGCATATTTATCTAAAATCCATAAATGTTTGTGAATTTGACCGGTTTCGACAACTCGCTGCCATCTTCTGGAGATGAACCGCTTTTGATTCACCAGAATAAGGCGCTAAACTGCCGATACTGGCCGAAGGCACAAACTTAGGTGGATTTTAACTAAATATACGATTTATATTAATTATATTTTCATTTTATTATTTTTTCTTCTTCTTCTTCTTCCTTGTTGTAGACCTATATGGTCTGTTCTCCAGAGTGTTGTTCCTCTTGTGAAGGTAGATTCCCAGCTGTCCTTCCATCTTTTAGGAGGTATTTCATAAGGACGAGTCCCATGAGGCTGATTATGCAATGCAATATTGGGGAGTTTGGTGGTGTCCATTCTTTGAACATGACCGTATCAGTCCCTTTTTCGTTGTCTGCTCCATCTTATAATATATTCAACTACACACATCTCTCTTATTCTGGTTTTCCTTACGCGATCTCTCAGTGTCTTACTTGCTATCGTCCTCAGTGTCTTCATTTCGGAAGTCCTCAAAACTTGTTTGGTCCTTACTGTCTCTGCCCTAGCTTCGACGCCATATGCTATTATTGGTCTTACGCATGCTTTATAGATTCTCATCTTAGTCTTAATGGCCATGTCTTTGTTTTTTCATATTGTGGATTTTAGAGCCCCAGAGATTGCAGCTGCCTTGTTTACTTGGGCTTGTATTTCTATATTAAAATTATTTTTTAAATCTGTTTATTTTTAATTGATTGATTTGAATAATTTTATTGGTTTCTAATTTATTTATGTTACAATATTTTGGGCCTATCTTATGTACATGCAAGATACTAATAGTGAAACTGGTATAAAATAAAATATTTGAGAATATTGGTTGTTATGCAAAATTAGATTTCATTTCGATTATCATATTGACACATAACTAGTTTTAATTTTAATTATTGAATAACCACAGAGTTTGACATAATTTGAATATTTTGTTAAATCATATTATTTTCACTTAATCAGTTTCAATATACCTAATAAGTTTTCTGAATTCTCAAATTATCTTATTGAAACTGGTCATTTGTTTATAAAAGATAATTGTGTCAACTATTTGCACGTTAATAATATAAATCAAATATTAAATCATTTTAAAATTTTTAAAATTAAAAAAGCCATTTAGAATAAAGACAATAACATAATAAAATAAACTTAAATAATTAACACAAAAAAAACGTCAGTTTACTAGAAGTTTGATTATATTTTATGGAATGACATGTTTTGCCCTTCTAAGGCATTATCAAATGAGAAAAACGTCACTCTCATAAAATATAATAAAACTTCTAGAAAACTGACGATTTCATTCGTATTAATTATTTTTTTGATTCTCGTGACATGTGACAGGTAGCTTATCTATCGCTATTTATTCTTACGCAAATTCTTCTCCAGACCAATGAAAAATTGACAATCACACTGTAATCACCGGGAATCAAACTTGAAACCTTCGGTGAGGCAGACAAAGCACTAACCACTCGGCTACGAAGGTCGTAATTTAAGGAAGGAAATTAAATTAACATTTTTATTTATTTTTTATTAACCTTTTAACCGGGCGGTTCCCTCTCCAATTATGCAACTTGCAACGGGCGTGCGCTTTTTCATATAAATTGATATATTCCATTAACTCACTTAACAGTAGGGCAAAATATGCTCGGTCCGTTTTGGTGCACGAAATATATTTTGAGGACGTATAAAAACGTCCAACCCGTAGTCACCACTATTAACATTAGACGTGTTTATACGTTCACCAGGTTAACAGGTTAATATCAATAGCATTACATAATTAATTTGCACTAAAGTTACAGAGATGAGAATTTTGAATATTAACAATGTTGAATACATTATATACACAATAAAAAGAACTAAGTTAAAAAACTGTCACTTTTAACAAATTGGTAAAATTAAAATTAAAATACATTCAAATTATTAACAAAGATAGTGCTTTCCTCAGGTGAGCCACACAATCATAAAATACGTCAACCTCCGAGGTAGTACGGTATAGTACAGATATTGCTCTACCTACCGGCATAACCATTGGCAGGTTGGTTCTGCATTTTGGGAGATAAAACAATCTGGTCCCTTTGTCGAAGATTTCTTTCACATGATTTCTGAGTTATGTAAACAACCGCCAATCAATTAAAATAAGCTACTTAAGATTAAAAATAACAAACAAGATTTTGTCTCCGTGCCCTGATATTATGACTTTGTGTACTTAGCTGACACGTCAAAAAACACTCAGAACCTCTTAAAATTCTTATGAAGAGCGGTCATTGTCGATGCTTATATTGTATATATAGCTGAGGACTTGAATACACATTAACATAACAATACAGAGTACTTGGATACACAAAGCCTCCGCGAATAGACAAATCACTTGTGTATTCAAATTTATTCAAAACATAGTATGTGTGGAGCGAACTCGGAAGGAATTTTTTCTCAATCTTCGATGAGATTTGAAAGCACCTTTTTCAGTTATGTTTAATGTATAAGTTAAGGTTTCGTAACCTATGATTCAGGGTACCTTTAAAATTTTATATCTGTTGAAGGCTTATAGCAGTGAAATACGTAAAAAACTTTTGTTGGTATATTCGTATTGTAAGTATAATATAGTATGTTACGCAACAAAGCTTTTTGAATTTGTACTTCACGGAATAATAAGTTTTTGTTGCTGGCTTTCCTCTATCGATTGACTTATTTTTCAACTCGGAACTTTATACAAGTAAAATAACAATTATTTCTGGTAGAGCTTTTCATATTCAGATAAAAAAGTCTTACGAAATAGTCAGTAGAAATATATTCATATAAGAGTAAGAAATATATTTCTTCAATACTTGCAATTCATTGTGTCGTGGACTCATATTTTTTCACTTCTTATTTCATTTCATTTCATTTTTTTCACAAACATGTTTCGGATAGTTCTTATCTTTCTTCTTTGTACATTGTATCTTTCTTCGTTCTTATTTCTACTTTGTACTAATAAAGTTGATAAAAAGGTCGATTTTCTGGGCAGAATTAGAAATAAATTGGACAGAGAACATGCACACCTGGTTTACAATGCGTAAGTTGCCCCTCACTTTAATTATTGTTCCATATTTATTTGCATCTTTTGAGTATCGGTTTTATTGATCATTCTATATTTGATCAATAAAACCGATACTCAAAAGATGCAAATAATTCAAGATAGAGCAATGAGAATTGTTCTGAGGGCTGAGTAGACGCGCACGAATTAAGACGATGCTTAAAGATTTGAAGATGCTATCAATAAGACAGAAGGTTACCTTAAATACACTTATTTTTGCTTACAAATTGAGGGGTGGACTTCTTCCAAAATATTTGTGTGACCAGGTTGCTTACAATTATGAAATACATGGATACCCAACGAGAAACAAAACATATTTTAGAATTAATAGAACATTACCAAGGGGTTCCAAAAACTGATTTTTTATAAGGATTTGAAAGTATTTAATAGCTTGCCGCAAGTCATGAAGGACTCAGATAATGTTCACAAATTCCGCAACCAGTGTATAGTGTACGTCCGGCCACATTTTTAAGTTTTAAAGTTATTATTTTTTTTTCTTGTTAAATTTCTTCATTGTGTGTTTTGTGCCTGATTGCTATAAATTTAACTATAATGTATTTAAAAATGTCATATACTAGTTGTAAGAAATATGTAATTTTCTATAACTAAATAAAGAAATATAAAAAAAAAATTACACTGGACTAATTTAAATAACTTTGAGAAATGGTGAGAACCACCTGAAATACATATGCGAGTAGTATATAAAAGTGTTATGCAAGTACGATATTTTTCAAAATTTATTCAATAAAATATATAGTTTGATTTAGACTCTTTACTTTCCAGAATCTGTATAATAACATAAGGTGTAGTGTAAGCAAGGTTTAAATTCATCTTAAAATTTAGAGTTATTCAGACGAGTTAAAATGCTAGAGCGCGAATGACAATCTAACAAAGTTTTGCAGCTTCCGCCTTCGAGTTAAATGATCATTTGACTGTAGCCTCGGAGGAAGGATCTGCCGCCATGTACGCCTTCGTATGTGCTATCAGACTTGCTACTTTTAATTACGTACTAAGGAAAGTTCGCACCATCGGCGGCAGTCTAATGCAGAGCCTTTTTGCCGCAAATGTTCCCTGTGATTCAGTTAACGCGCCCCACACCTGCATTGCGCTTCCATGAACTTTCATCTGAGGGATGAAAATAATACTTTTCTACACGTACAAGCTGTGGTTCAACCCCTACAGCCACATAACGACCTAGGGGATATTAAAATATATAAATTATTCCTTCCCTACAAAATTTATTTTAATACCAACGGATATAAGAATGAACCTCTACGAAAATGTTCAATTGAAGTAGAAGTGATATACATATATGTTATTATTTCATTTTAAACAGTGAATTTTATGATAATCAAATAATTTTACTGAAATATCTTGATGGAAGTTCATTTTAAATAATAATTAAATAAAACGATGTTTTTGACTACTTCCACTTTTGTCTTTATGTCGACAATATAAAACGATGTTTTTTAACTACTTCCTCTTTTGTCTTTATTTCCTAGATGATTTTATTAAAAATATAACGAAATAAGTAACCAACCATCACGTCGTCTCTCCGAAGGGGTGGGCAAAAAAAAATGGACTGCCACAGTGTTCTTTTCTGACATACATCATTAATGCACGCACGTCGATTTCTTCGGCATTCAATATTTGATATGTTGGATCATGCCACGTTTTATTCGGTCTTCTATTTCTAGTTTCGTTTACATCGTTAGGAAATATTATTTCATTTAATGTTCTACGGTATCATACACTGTAAACAGAATTTTGTAGTAAATTATTAGATTATCCATTATTTTGGCCGAAACACTATGACGCTTCAAAATTATTAAATGTTTATATTAAAAAAAAACTTGTTTATACATATCACAATTTATTTTTATAAGACTATAGCTACAGCTGTTTTGTCAACCTACAGGTGTTACAAAAAACTGAGCACGTGATAATGCCATCACAGGTTGGCGAAACAGCTGTGCGACAAACTCGTTAAAATATATTTTGATACATACAATAAAATACCTCGTCCTGTAAGGCTTTTATTCAGGTAGTCCTAGGTCTGCCTCGCTTCCTCCTTCCCTCTTATAAGGGACCAGTCTAGTGCGCATAGAGCGATGCAGGCTGGGTTCCATCTCAGAGTGTGACCGATCCACAGCTATTTACGTCAAGCGACTTGTTTTCTGATTGGTTTTTTGTCTGCCGTTAGGGGCCTATAGAACTTAAATATTGAGCGAAGGCCCCAAAACATTTAACAAACAAATAGTATTAAGCAGAAATTAATAAGTAGATTTTACACTAAACATAAACATAGAAAAATTCTAAATATTTTTTTTTTTATTTTCATTATTTACAATGAACTTCTACCAAGAAATTTCAATCAACAACACAAATAATTAGAAAATAAATCCCAATTTTGTTTGATCCATTTTTATATTTACTCATTACTGTGTATAGTGAGTGCACTGAGTTGTTAATACAATGTAATAAGCATAGGTTTAGCTTATTGCTTACTGTTTTGATCTATTTGCTTACTAACTAACTTACCCTGGTAAGATTAAGATTTTAAATTATTTAATAACCATTTTATTTTATTATTTATTTTCCTTAACCTTTATATTAAAGTCAATTCAACATTCGATTAAATATTAATTTAACAGTTTTCTTTTTGATTTGTTTTATCGCAATATTAGTTAAATTTTTTATTATTTCATTAAATATGAAAACATGCTTTTTCTAAAAATTTTATTATATTTTGAAAGAGTACACATAATAATGTTCTAGTAAGGCAAATCATGTCACTTTGTAACACTCAACACAAGAAAATTTGCAAAAATAATTCGTTTTCTTTAAATGTTTTTTATTTTTGAATGTTTGTACACAATGAGTTTTACTATTTATACACTTTTTAATTTGGTTCTACAAATTCGCCGAAACATAAAATCAATGAAATCTTTTTCCAAAACAAAATCATTCACTTGATTAAATTTGGGTAAAAACTTTTGAAATTAAATATTTCCACCAAAGTTTTCGCTTTCCTGTTTCTCACAAACTTGTAAAAGTGAACATTTTTAATTTATCTTTCCTGTAACGGCCTTAAGTGAAACCGTGCTATAATTTATGATACAAGTTTTTCAAAGCCTCAACACAACGTGCGCAATTTTTTAATAATGTTTTGATCACGGAATGTACACAATATGTTAATTTGATATATACATACGTATTCAAATCAGGGTGTTTTCAAACTTTTTTTTATCGAATTTCCTAGCTTCAAGGCATCGTGTCATATTTTTTTTATAATTATATAATATTTATTTTTGTATATAAATATCATCAGATATTTATATATCACCTTCGTGGCTGAGTGGCAAGATCTATGACTGCCATACCGAAGGTCCCGGGTTCGATTCCCGGGGGTGGCAGTGTGATTGTCACACTGTCTTTGGTCTAGTACAGGAATTCACGTGACAATAAAATGGCGATAGAGAAGTTACCTATCTGATGTCATCAGAATCAATATGATAGCTATACTCTTAACATCAAATTGGCTGGCGCTGTAAATATGTAAATTACGATTCAACAAAATGATTAAAATAATAATAATTATGATAATTATAATAAAAATAAAAATAAAAATAATAATAATAAAAACTAACTAACTAACTAACCATCACGCCCTCTCCCCGAAAGGGTAGGTAGAAATAATCGACTGCCACACTTTAACCGATGCGGCACTCCTATCTTCTTTTTTCGCCCCCGCGAGAGACACGGTGTGATGGGTTGCGAACCTCATCGCCACCAATAGGCATCTCCCGCGCACAGTTAAAAACTAGTTCTCAAAAAACTTCATGTTTGAGAATCTTTTATAATAATAATAATAATAATAATAATATTCAAATTCAGGATTGCAATGTTTTTTCAATACAACTTCATTCTTAGGAATGCAATTAATTGAAGTTTTTATCTAGTACACAAACAGTTTAACGATTTATTCAGGAATGAGGAAACCCGCTTCATGTTATTTCATTAAAAATGCGTTAATTTTTATAAACAGTTAATAGTAAAATAAACATATATTTTGTTAATATTATTAAACAATACTTATTATAAAATAAGTAATTGTAGATTTAAAAAAAAACATTTAACCATTGATATTTATCTTTTCGGGTAACAAAATATTATAATGAACTATTATTTCATGATTTGATTCGAAGAATGAAAAATAACAAAAATGTATTATATAATAAACATAAATTTTATTTTCATTTATTATATTTTCGATAGAGCACAATTTAATTAATAATAGTAAACACGATTATTAAGTGGTTTTAGTTGGATTTCATTTATATAAATTATACAAATTTGTCACAATTTTTATAATTTATATAAATTAAATCCAAATAAAACCACTAACCATTGGGTTTACTATTATTAATTAATACGGAATTTTACAAAACTAATTCCTCAACCATCAATAGAGCACAATTTGTTGCTTTATTGTGGGTTTTATAAAATATATAAAAATTATCTTTGTTTGAAATGACAATGAACTACTACTACCAACAAATATACTTTAAACATCATTTATACATATCTGATACATTCATGTATGATAATGTATGTAAGCAATTCAAGTTTAACTTGTTTTTCCAAACAAATATTTGTGATAATATATCAAAATTTCAAAAGAAAACCTTTTATGCAATATACGAGTATTATCCCTTTCTCAAACGGTTTGATATCCAGCTGTTTTTTTATTGAAAGACGCACTGATCCTTACATAAATCCTATTGCTTATCATAAAAATAGCAGGTTTCCTCGTATCAAAGGCTGAAGGTAGAAATCAAGTAACTTAGTACAGCGTGATCGCCTTCCGAATGGGTGGCCCCAGTACGTAGCATTGTTGTAGCACTCTCGTAGCGCCCGTAGCGCTCGTACTACGCGCGTCATATGTCGTAACAAGTGGTCTTATGACGGATTTCTTTGAGAATTCATATATTCATATTTGCTGCTGCCTTTTCTGAGCAGCCAAGACGCTCTTTTGTGATGAAACTTATTGCTTTTTGTAAAGATGTATAACAGTCATGTTAATATTAAACCGTATTTTCTTATGCTATAACTGAGAAGTATACTCGTATATTATATCTTAAAGGAGCAGAGGAAAAATGTTTTCATTTTAATACTCAAAATACGAAAAATAGATTATTGGGTAATTGATTCAGGTGCGTCCTTAGTTATTTCAAATAGGCTATATTACATTTTTAATATAAATGAAAACGTGTGTTTTCTAGAAGTTTTATTGTATTTCATGGGAGTGATAAGTTTCAATGTATGGGAGTAATACAATTCATTTTGTTATGTCATAAAGATTTGCTAAATAAATTAATTCAAATGAAATTGTTTAATTATAATTTGGAAATATACTTCTGAAAGAGAGTAGTTGTTAGAAAAAAAATGTATTGAACTCAAGTGATGCTTTAAAAACTAACTAACTAACCATCCGCCATTTCCCCGGAGGGGTACGCAGAGAAGATGGATCGCCAAAATTCTCTGTCCTGGCATACCTCTCGGGTTTCTTCTACATTCATACATCGTACCATGTACGCACGTCGATTATTCCGACTTCGAATGTGACCCTCTTTTAATAATTGATTAATTTGGTCATGCCATGTTTTCCTCGGTCGTTCTCGGCTTCTTTTTCTACTCACGCTGCTTGTGTACAATTTTTTTATCATTCTACTCTCATCCATTCGTTCCATATGTCCGAACCATCTCAGGGATCCTTTTTTAATTTTATCCATGATGCAGTCCATTTATCCATGATGCTTTAAAATACTTATTAATATGAACCAAACCGTCCATTTTCTAGAAGTTTTTTTTAAATAATAAATTAAGATGACATTTTTGACTTGCTTTAACATTATCAAATGTTTAATAATAATAAAGTGGAAATAAAATTGGTTTCATTATAATATAACAAGGTATTTAATGTTTCTTGAACAATGGCTGCATTACTCCACATGAAAATAATTATTAAGAATAAAAGCGTCTGTTTTCTAGAAGCTTTATTACATTTAATGGAAATGACACGATTTGGCGTGCTAATTATCAAATGTTTTTCAAATACTAACTCAAAATGGCGTTTCCTGAATATTTAACATTTTATAATGCCTATAGTAAGGTGAGATATGTCATTCCTATAAAATATAATAACATTTCAAGAAAATAAACGTTTACTTTCGTAAACATAAATAGATATGTAATTTTACATCATTGTGTAAGAAACAATAATTAAATATATTATAACTGTTAATTCAAAAACTTTGTTTTATATCACAAATTGTATTTATTTTATGTACTTTCAATTTCAGCAAGAACTTCAAAATTATTATATTATATATAAAATAAATTATTCAAATTGACTTAGGAACAAATACACAAAGATTCGAAAAATTACTAAAAATTTTACATTTGATATATGTTTTTGTAACACATGTCAATATTGGTTGATGAAACAGCTGTCGTAAAGTAAAATAAATACAATCTGTGATATAAAACAAAGTTTTTGAATTAACAGTTATAAAATGTTTAAATATCATAGGTTTGGGCCAAAACAATGGACTATTTAAATAATTAAATAAATAAAACGAATTAATTTTCATCATTTTTTGGCACTCTACGAGCAGCGAATCCCATCAATACCCTTGTATAATATAAAGCGGGCTGGTGAGCCGAAGCTCGCAGGGGTAGCTGTAAGATTTTTGATCCCGATGGGCGCGCCGGTCGCCCGATCCGCCGGGGATTGGGAATAATTCCCCCTTTCAAAAGTCGGGCCGCGAAAAACGAGATTTGAATAAATTTTTCAAGTCGAAACCGCGAAATTCGAAATGGATCACAAAGGAGAGCGCTGGATGGCTCACCCGACTGAATTATGTATCATATGGCATGGAGGGAAATACACGTTTCCATTTTCAAATTTCGAATACTTACTTCAGATGTGATGGGAATGTTGCGTTTCCAGACTATTAACCGCGTCTTCACTGTCGAAATACAAACACTGAAGAATTTTTAAGTTGTACATACATCTATATACCATACACACATACATTTATATGAATAAGTATTCGTGTAAATTAAACATTTCAATTAGTGGGTAAACGTTCACAACTGAGCGTGGATATTATTAAGATTTATGTAAATGTAAGGGGTTGGAGAAATCGACGTGCGTGCATGACACGTTAGGGAATTGAGTAAAGTATGTCAGGAAAAAAATAGTGTGGTAGTACTTTCTGCAAACCCCTCGGAGAGATAACGTGATGGTTATTTATTTAATTTTATATTTACCTACATATATGTTTTAAGACTATATCAATCAAGTAAAATTGTCTCTTTCACATTAAAATGAAGATTGATAAATCTTCTTTGATGTGAATTAAAATCTTATTGCACTACTAGGATAAATATATAAGTTTAATAATATTTATGATTGGACTTGAATTTTCTGACTTAAAGAGATTAGTCTTAAATTTGAGGTAAAAAGTAGGTTAAAAGTGATGTAAAACATGGTTTAGGCATTTAAAAACAACAATTTCTAAACGATAGAAATCACGAACGAAATTATTACAGCAATATTAACTTACTAACTAACTAACTAACTAGCTAGCTCACCAACACGTCGTTTCAACGAGGAGGAGGTAGAGCGGTTGAATCGTCTGACCCCGTCCTGATATACCTCTTGAGCTAGTCGATTTATCTGACTTCGAATTTTACAATATTTTAATAAGTTATTAATTTTAACATGGCATGCTTACCTTGGTCGTTCTGGACTTTTTTTTCTACTCATATTGTTTACATACAATTTTTTTGACGATATTTATCCCATATATTTCGTTTTCATAAGTTACCTAATCAAGGGTTGATGAAACTGTTAAAAATTTTTTATTGTTTTTTCGAAAACGAGTCTCAGTGAAGAAATGGAGTCTGTGTCCCGAAAACGTTTGTGAAAAGTGTAAAAAAGTTTTTGTGAAAATACGATGTTTCCAAAAAGTTATTCAAATGTGAATCCATAATACAAAGTGATGGCGAATATAGAAGAAAATATTATTATATGATAATATTCTAGTGAACATTTTATTTCAATATTAGTTTAATATAATAGTTCAATATTTCTGTATTTGATTTGTTATGTAGCCATAAATAAATATTTATGTTTTAATATTATACTTTAAATTTATATCCATAGTGAAATGGTGTAAAACTTAAAAGCAATATGAAGACTTTTGATAATGTCCTTGAAAGGCAAAACATGGCTAATAAACCATAAAATAATCTCTTAGAAAACAGACGCCACATTACTTTTAATGTTTAGTACTGTTTTTTTAACATGCTAAAAGACTACGAGGCAAATCCAGAAAGTAAGTGTACTGAGGCTCTAACGACCGGAATGATTTTATTTTCGACATGTTGGCTACACTTCCGCGTAGCCTGACCCTTCCGCTCGGCAACGAAACCAGTTCGAGGTCAGTACGTTGAGAAGTGTCGACGCGACAACACGTTTCGTGAAGAATATCAATCCAATCTCCCGCCAAGTGCAAAATATGCGCGCCGGGCAAGAGTTTTTGAGGCGCTGCAAACTCCGTGGAGATGAATTTCTCCGCTCCATCTTTACTGGAGATGAAACTTGGGTTGCACACAACACGCCTGAAATCAAAAAGCAGTCTCAACAGTGGCGTCACACCTCTTCATTCTCCGCCAAAAAGTTCAAAACGTACATCAATTTCCAAAAACATCGGTTGACACTTTTTCGGTATATTTTCTCGAATATACAATATAAAATTTCACGTAACCTTAAATTAGCTTTTTTTCATTAGATAGTTTCATTCTATATTGGATATTCAAATTTCTAGGATTTACGGCATTTTTTATTATTTGACGGACGTATTGCGAATCAAATTCTCGGCACGTAGGATCTCATTAAATTGGAAACAAAACCTCTTTAGAATTTGTAATAAACAAGAAATTAGATACACTTTTCTTTATTCGGAAAATAAATATTTTTTTCACGAACTGTGGCGCAATATTGCTTTTATGATTAGTTTCGTCTTTTAGATATCTCATCATCATTCCGGACTGATTCTTTATAAATTTCTTATAAAATATATACGCTTTTAAAAATAAAAACATATTTATTACTCGAATGCGATGTTAATAACATATCGCACGTTGAAAACAAAAGTGACACTATACAAAAATATCAATTTTTCAGTACGGTCATTTAAAAGTTTGCCTGCTTATTAAACTTATTAAAATTAACTAGATTCTAATAGAATAATATCTAAACTAATATATAAAACAACAACATTTGATATATTTTTACTCACAGTCAAGTTATTGACCTCACAAAAACTTTAAATGACCGTACTGTAAAATGTAGATTTTTGTATAGTGTCACTTTTGTTTTCAACGTGCGATATAGTGAAATTGAATGATTTTACAAACTCACTTGATTGAAATTCATTCGAAATGATAATTAAATAAAAACGATGTATTTTTAACTACGACCACATTTGTTTTGACAGCGATCGGTTTCGCCAGGCTCACTGCCATCGGCAGACTAGTGACACTGTTAATAACTGACTCCTTTGTATAGTAAGGAGTAGTTAACACGATTATTTTAATACTGTTTTGTAAAGAATAATGTTTACTACCGTTGATCAGTATGTATGTCAATGTTAGAATTATAAGTCGTTATGTAAATAACCTACAAAATAAATCATTATATTGTAATTTATAAATAATGAAAACGATACATTTTAACTACTTCCACTATTACTCTTTATTTCGACAGCGACTGGTTTCACCAGGCACGCTGGCATCGTCCTGTCTGTCGATGCCAGTGAGTTTGGCGAAACCGGTCACCGTCGAAATAAATTTAATTATTATTTAAAATGAACTTCCGTCAAGAGATTTCAGTAAAATTATTTGATTATGATAATAAATTTGTCGCATTAAAAAATTCTGTGAAGCCATTTGTATACATAATATAACAAGTTTTAATAGCAAAATGTATCCACTGATATTAATGGGTTGACACTGATATAAGTGGAGGGACGTAGGGGAGTTGGTAGAAGGCAGCTGTCCTGGCTGCGAAGCATTAAAGAGTGGACAGGAATTACAAGAGTTAAAAACCTGTTCCAAGTGGCGCAGGACAGATATGCCTTTGCTGCAGTGATCGCCAACATTGGGGTGACCTGACACGGCACCGAAATAAGAAGAAACCATAATGTTTTTTTAATTTAAAAAAATACCGACTCCAAGGATTTGAATCAATGCCATTAGAATATATTTTACAATCTTTAATATAAACATAAAACAAACTTATTGAAAGTTAAGGCATTAACACTGTGGAATTCCATAATAATCTACTTTGGGAATTAATTAAACATTGTTTAGACCACTTTTTTAATAAAAAAAATATCAAAATACACGACATGTTTCAGAGGATACCTCCTCCATCTTCAGGTGTAAAAAATATAACCAAAACAAAACAAAGGAAGACTTATAAAAACGCATTTAAAATTCGATACAAAAATTCAAAATTACAAATTAAGTTCGACTATTTGTTATATTTGGTACTAACAATTATTTTTTTAATACTAAATAACATTAAATAATAATAATACATGATGATAATATAATTTAGAAAAACACATACATTTAAAAAATAATTTAGTATTGAAAAAATAATTGTTAATACCTACTTATAACAAATAGTCGAACTTAATTTGTAATTTTGAATTTTTGTATCGAATTTTAAATGCGTTTTTAAAAGTCTTCCGTTGTTTTGTTTTGGTTATATTTTTTACACCTGAAGATGGAGGAGATATCCTCTGAAACATGTCGTGTACTTTGATATTTTTTTATTTAAAAAGTGGTCTAAACAATGTTTAATTCACTCCCAAAGTAAACATAAAATAGCTCAATATTATGAAGAAGGAATCTGGCCGTTTCCAGTCTTGAAACCATTTTCCTTACATCATGAGCCAAACGTTTTCTCTGATCATCAACTGATTATATAATTAGATTAGTTAAGACACCTTTTATAGTGATGAAAACTGAATTATTAATTCTAAAATACGAGTATAATGCTAATTTGATGTTATCTTTGCAAAAGGATAAACATCTCTTTAACATAATTTATTATTATTCTAAAAATTCTACGCTCTAATAAAAAATATATTTTTGACATGTAGTTACACATAATTTCTCAAGCAATGTATATAGAAGACAATACGGAAGAAATCTACTTTTCAAATAGTCTCAACTAGAACAGCTTTTCGCTAATTGAAATACATTTTAAATGATATCCATATTTTTATAACACAATATTGCAGATTTAAAAAAAATAAAAATAACATCGGAGTCTTCATTTAAAAGTTCGTATTTTGAATGTTGGTATCCTAAAAATAGGTATGTAATGTACAAAAATTTCCTTGTGGGTGCTCACGAGAGTCCAGTATTCCTCGCTATATACTTATTTCCATTTATATGCAAGGATTGCATGAAAACTTGATGGTTTCTTCAAAGCTTGCCATCTGGCCACGGGATAGTAGTTTCCATACCACGAATACCACGGTCAGTTTTTCAATTGGTGTTTAAAATTCATACAATTTTATGAAATGGGGTCAATGAAAAAAAAAATTAAAAAAAAAAAATTATATCCAGATCTCTTGGATAGACGATGACATTTATTTTTATCAGTATGCCAACATATTGTAATTCTATTTTTTGAGAGATAGAGTATTTACATGTCTCATAGTAAGCTCGTCAGAAATCGTTGCAGATTACATCTACAGGGTAGTTGTGGTTAAATTAATACCCTGAAAACGATGTCAAAACCAATACTCGTATTCTACAAATCGATTCAAACAGTGGATACTCTAGACATGAATGTAACTTAGATCACAAGAATCTATATTCTTCTTCTTTCCGTGTCCTGTCAGGTCTCCCCAACGTTGACTATCACCCTTGAGTAGGCCTTCCCGTCCTGGGCAGCTCGGAACAGCTCCCCCACGGTACTCAGCCCCGTCCACTCTCAGATATTCCTCAGCCAGGAAACCCGCCTTCTCCCAACACCTCGTCGACCCTCAATCTTACCTTCCAAGATCACATGTAATAGTGCGTACTTTTCGCATCTCAGAACATGGCCCAAATAGGACACCTTACGGACTTTGATGTTGCTCAGCAACTCTCTGTCAACTCTGGATCTATGCAGAATGTTTGTGTTGCTGACCATGTCAGTCCAGGAGATGCGTAACATCCTTCGGTGTATCCACATCTCAAAGGCCTCCAATTGGTTCATAACATTGACTTTAAGGGTCCATGACTCCACCCCGCATAACAGCACTGACCAAACATAGCATCTGACCATTCTTTGTCGTAACAAGAATCTATCAATCGTGATAATCTTCGTATATTCCAATCTTTGAATCAGATTTTAAACATAATAATTTATATTAACTGATTCGTATACCGTTATTGTTGAAAATGTTCAACGTTTTCGTCACAGGACCAATATTGATATCTGGTCTGAACAGATCTCAAAATCAATCAAAGAAGTGGAAGAGAAAAAAATGTGTTGTGTTAAGATGGCTTAGAATAAAATAGTTAATATTAATGAAAATATCTGTTTTATAGAAGTTTTATTTTATAATAAGAAAATACCGTGTTTGAGCTTGCCAAGGCATCATTTTTTTTTACATTTGATAATAACTAAAACATTTACAATTGTAATAAAATTTTGCAAAACGCTTAGAATTCCATATACGAATTCCAACATACGTTTTCATTCGTATTTATGATTTAATATAGAGTTTTACATTATAGCATATAACGTCGACCTTCGTGCCAAAGTGGTAAGAGCTCTGACTTTCATCAGAAGGTCCCGGGTTCGATTCCCGGCAATGGCAGTGGGATTGTCACACTGTCTTTTTTCTGGCGTAGAATTCACGTGACAATAAAATTGCGATAGATTGGCTACCTATCACATGTCATGAGAATCAATATAATAGTTAAAATAAATTGTATACAGTAATTCGGTTCAAACGACCTGTTGTATACAAGAAGAAAAAAAAAACAATCGACGAGATTGGGTATCACTGTTCATGAATGTAGAAGGGGCTGGAGAGTTTTGTCAGGATGGAATATTGGAGGGGTCCATCCTTTCTGCTTATTCCTCCGGAGAAACGGGGTGAAAGTGTGTCAGTTTATATTTACATCATCATTATATTTCCAAAAACTAACTAACTAACCATCATGCCGTCTCCCCGAAGGGGTATGCAGAAAGAATGGACTGCCACACTTTTCTTTTTTGACATATTCTTCTCGCTTCCTTAACATTCATACATCGTGTCATGCACGCGCGTCGATTTCTCTGACTCCTTACATGGCCGACATTCAATATTTGATTTTTGTTTGATCGTGCCACGTTTTCCTCGGCATTCTTCTATTTCTGGTTCCATTAACATCGTTAATATTTAATTTTTTTACCATTCTTTCTTCATTCATTCTTTTCATAAGTTCAAACCATCTTAAAGATCTTTTCATTATTATGTTCATAACACCATCGTTCGCACCGCATTCACTTCTTATATTTTCATTCGACACTCTATCATACACATTCGTTAAAGAGATCTCATTTCTACTGCATTTATTCTACTTTCATCCTTTTTTTGACAGTTCTTTGCTTTGCTTCCATACATTATAGAAACATTTAATGAGACAAAAATAGTGTAGTATACATTCAAGAATCAGGATAAGATATTCTGATTTGTACTCAGAGTTATTGAATTAGATCTGTATTTCTGGTATGTCTTTACATTGGGCAGATCTTGTTAACCGAATTTGATAAACCTGTCCCGGGCAGCACTAACCTAAAACATGAATGAATCGCGCAAGTTTTAACTGCAAAGTCGAGATTGCCAATTACCTTAAGATTAACAAAGTTCCAGGGCGGGAGCAACAACACACTTTACGTGAAAGGTGGGCCATAAATATTAAAACTTTGAATAAATATTCACCGACATGACTTTGTGCCTTACAATTTAGTTACCGCGATGGGTGTAAAAACTGGCTTTAAACTTGCAAAATAATATCGAGTATGTTTTACTGAAACACCCCCAGTAAAATGATACTTCAAATTTTAACTTCATAAACGTGAAATAAAACCAAATGATTTTACTGAAATCTCTTGATGGAAGTTTATTTTAAATAATAATTCAATTAAACGATGTTTTTTTAACTACTTCCACTTTTGTCTTTATTTAGACAGCGACCGGTTTCGCCAGGCTCGCTGGCATCGACAGACTGGTGTTTCCTTTTCCTGTGGTGTATTATTCTTTTCATCTTTTACAGAATGTTTCTGAAATGTTCATGTATTATATATTATCCTGTCTTCCTAATGTTGAACCATCTCTTATGCGTTTCTGGTAGTATACTATATATAATATATTATTTTACCTGTTCTCAATAGATGCCTTAAAAATAAATTTTGTAATGTCTGTTGATGAAATAAACTGGTTTGATTTGATTTGATTTGATTATGCTTATTTATTCAATAAAGTACAGCGGAGCATAGAAGTAAGATGCGGTAGATTAAATGTGGTCTGGCACCACCTTGTTGTTGCCGTATTTAAATGTAAGTCCCGGATGGACCGGGGACATGCCCAGGGAGTGTACGGATTATGCGGATTTACGCATTGAAAAAAAATCTTAAAGTTAAAAATATTTAGTAACCTTATCGTATTTTTAAAAAGTTGATAATGCGAAATTGTTAAAGATATTTACTTCAAAAATATATATATAATAATTATTTATTTCATTTCTAAATAAATTCATGGAGATTTAATTCAATATGATAATTCATTTAACCTAACACATAAAAACACATTTACTTCGAAAATAATCACATTTGTTTTTTACAAATTCGTCAAAAAGATTTTTTGATAAAACACTTCTCAAGTATTATGTCCAAGAAAAAAGGGACATTATTTTTGCGGTTTGAGTCAAAGATAAGTGGCAAATATTTGATCTGTCATAATGCTGGGGTTCTGCTAATAGCTTAGTAAATATTTGTAATCTTATGATATTTTTATGTTTTATCTCAGAGAAAAAGATTTTGAAACACCTCATATAAGAGAAAGAAATACGAACGATTGTAAGATTTACTTTATTCAAGATAGAATATGTCTCCGAAGCATAACGTGTTGAATTATTTTTTGACAAATATAAGTACGTAAATAAGTGGTTTTAGACAATGATAAATTTTCTTTTCAAATACAAAAGCAATATTTGTAGAAAACATAAACGTAACATGTTTTAATAATAAATACTAAGAACTAATTCTAGCGCTCCGATCGGATTCGGCAACACGTTGTCATTAAACTGCTGAAACTGATTGAAACTATGTTTTTTTGGGATCTTGGTAAAATCCGTGTAACTCGTCCTTCTGGGCCGACTTTTCGGATATCGTTGCAGTCTCTATCTTCAAATCAAAATCAAATAAATACAGTTACAAAATTAAATGTACTTAGGAAATTGAAAACGACTTTATTTAATCCACAACATATTAAAAAATATAAATTAAAAAACACGACATGTTTTGGAGGTTACCTCCTACTTCAGGTGTAAAAATATAACTTAACTATATTTTTTGAGGTTACTAAGGTTATACTTGATTGTTTCACAAAACTCATCAAAATATTTTTTGAAATTAGCAACATGCATATAAATTTCAAAAAACATCGAGTTATATATTTTTTAAGATATATAAACTTTTTTTTATTTTTTATTATTATACTTTATTATTACAAAAATATAATATATTATATTTTTACACCTTAAGATGGAGGTATCCTCCGAAAATTTTAAGTTTTAAAATATTATTATTTTTAATATTTTGTGGATTAAATAAAGTTATTTTCAATTTCATAAGTATATTACTATAGAATTCCATAAAGTAAATGCCTTAGCGTTCAATAAAATTAAATGTTATAAAAGTAAAGAGAAAATAAAAGCTTGCCCACAGTAATTAACTTAAGCACGCTTTAATTACGACATGTAAATAAAACAAGTCTAAATAAACGAAGTAAGCTTTTGCAAGGAAATTGCGTATTTGCAAACTCCTTAGCCCCACCCTCGGCTTCGTGGTCCGAGGTTTCAGAACTCGAGACATCCACGTGTTCGCCGTAAGATAAATGTTATTACCCTATAAAATGGATGCTGCCTTGCTCCCTTCTAAGGAGATGAAGACTGACAGCATTACCAGATTTTATGTCGGCAGAAGTAGCGGCCTGTCTGGGAAACCTCTGCCAAAGTTTGCTCTTTGCGATCAAACAGTACGTGGTGAAAAAATAAGTTAGTTTACCCCAATCTCCCATGTTTAATCTCTCCCCGCTTTTAGTTATATAACCTTATATAACTTTAACAAGTAGAGAAAGTTTATATGGTATTACCAAACTAATTAAATCTTATTTTTTCATGAACGATGTTACAAATAATTATTATTAATATAAACATGTACTCGTATATTGTGTATTGAAAACGATGTGATATTAACGTATTATTAATAATAATAAAAATATCTGTTTTCTAGAAGTTTTATTTTATGTGAACGATATGTTTCGCCAGTCTAAGGTAGTATCAAATGGCATTAAAAAAAGCATTTGATATTGTCATTCACATTACATATATTAAATTTTCTCGAAAACACACGTTATTATTTGTAATAACTGTTTAATACGGAGTTTTACATCATTTTGTTCAGAAATAATGAACTTATTTGAGATTACATGCATTTACAGGGGAGGTAATACTTGACACATTATGGATAACAAGCAAATTATTAGGAACGTGTTAAATTTACTAAGAGTGTTTTAAATAGGAGCGAAAGTTTATTCGGAAAGTGGCAACGAAATAAACAGATAGGAACTTTTTATGTTTCCCATGTGGGGGAGGGTAGCAGCTTTTTGGTCCGACATAATTTCATTGAAAACAACAAACTCAGATTTCACCCTTTTCACTGCTAACTACTTTAACTTTCCCATTTCGGACTTTTTTACGAGGTGAAACTCCGCGACAAATGTGTGTCTGTACTTCTCCATACGTGGGCAAAGTTTATCGGAACCGGATACAAAGTACCTTTACGTGTATCTGCCTATCGCTACCACCGGTATGAGTAAATTATATTTCTTTTCCTTAAAAAATCCTAAAACCACTAAACCAGCGTGTAAAACGATTATGTAATTATTAATAATTAAATTTAAATCTGTATTTTGATGTGATTATAAAATAATTATGAATGAAAACATTTATATTGTAGAAGCTTTATTATATTTTATGCGAATGAGATGTTTATGAGATTATATTATTATTTATTGAACTATCAAATAGATATAAACGTCTTAGGCTTCATTTTTACCGTTACCCTTAAAATGTGTTTAGATTTAAGTTATCTGTCCGTATCAAAAATATGTATTGGAATTTTTTCCGTCCATAACAAATTAATAAATACACAACAAAAAATGTTTGTGAATCCGGTCACTCACATAAAACCTAATAAAACTTCTAGTAAACAAACGTTTTCATTCTTGATTCTACACTGTATTTATTTCACATTTCAGATGCCGAAGAGAAGAATACATAAATTTAAAGAATACATAAGTTTACGCATACAGGTTGGCGATTTTATTTTATATAAAAAACTTTGAATCATTAGTCACATTGAAATATGTAAAATCATTTCGAAACAATTTGTAAAAATATGTTTTTTTAGAAACACTTTATTTCGTCCCACCTCAAATTTTATTGTCAAATTTCATAATATCATTTAGTAACCCCTAACAACGAGTATGTAACCATTGTCATGAAATTTCTTAACGAGTTTCAAGAAACACTTTAAAATATTTCTGGACCTACCCAAATATTTATTTGTTATAAATATATAAAGTCACATCAATTTTCGTTAATTACCATATTCTGCTCTATTTATTAGTGTGTATAAATTGCAACGAGTTGAAGTTACGTCACATTTGATAATGCCTTCGAAGGGCGAAACATGTTATACCCATAAAATATAATAAAACTTCTAGAAAACGAACGTTTCCATTCTTTTTATTTGTTTTCATTCAAGTTTATGATTCCAAATGGATGTTTTAGTTTTTTTCTTGAATATGATGTAAAACTTTAAATTCAATTGGAAAAAAATATTACCCTTTGTATGACAACACTTTATTTTTACTTAACACATACATGTTTAGGTTACAAGTAATCTTTATCAATGTACACAATTTTAAAAGTGTGTACATTGATAAGGTTACTTGTAAATGAATGATGTCTGTATTAAGTGAAAATCAGGTGTTGTAATACAAAGTGTAATTATATTTAATTATGATAATGCCTCAGAAGGGTGAAATATGTCATTCCATCTAAAATATAATAAAACTCCTAAAAAATAGACGTTTTCATGTATATAAATTATACATGTGTTTTAATTAATGTTCTAGAGGTATTTTTTTATGTGGAATAATCTATGTAAACTTATCCGGGAAAGAAAATTAATTGAATTTTATAGCTTTCCATTACACCTACGTAAGCTCATGCTGGGAAAAAGTAAGAACATCATATTCATTCGTTATCTAATATGGGTTCTGGTTTTACATTATAACGAATATGGGCTATCCGTGAAACCTCATTTGCAATACTCGCTTCTCTCGGTATCCCCGTATACTGACTGTATGGACTGTATATATAATACTAGGTTCGGTCATATGGTCGGATCTCTTTTCTGCATTTCGCTTAGCAGGCTCGGCGAAATTTTAAATTAAAGATAATATAAAGCGAACGACGCGAACCTTATTTCATATCGAAATTAATGAATGGGTTTGCAGATATTTTGCATATAAAAAAATGTAGTCAATGAAGTTTCTAGGTAATGTACTAAATGCTTTTTAAATACGAGCATTGACAGATTGGTCTGACTGGACTGAGACAGTGACAGCAAAGCCTGGCGAAACTGGTCGCAGTAGAAATAAAGAAAAAAAAAATAGTAGTTAAAAAAACATGGTTGTATTTAATCATTATTTGAAATAAATTTCCATCAAGAGATTGTCAAAAGTATTTAGTTTTATTCCACTTGTTATTTTGTTTAAATCACCGTCATTATTATTTCATAAATAAACCTATAACTCACTTCTTTAGATTAATCATTGGATATTTCAAGATTTCGGCCATGCTGAAGGTTGTTGGTCTTATTATTTCTGATAGATATATCCGACAGCGTCATCAAAGATTGTTTTACCTACAAGTCGTCAGAACTAACCTGCATCTGGTGATACCGGTAAGAATTGCAATCAGTCTGCTAAACACGATCTCCCCGGAACTCAATAACTTTTATATTAAATTGCATTCAGAAGACATATAATCTTGACTTTAGAAAGTATCTTGTTTTCCTAAAGTCGAAACTTAAACTGTAAATATATTTGTAATGTCCTGAAACGTGGAAGTCTGGAGTCAGAAATGACCTGCGGCTGGACAGCCAGATGACCCAGGACCGCGAAGCTTAGCGGAGTCACAATAGAAGAACCAACCCGAAATAACGTGAAATAGCAAAAAGAAAAAATAAGAAATGTATATATACAAATATTTGATCAGAGGTTCAAAATATTTGGAAGCTTCTTACATTTAAAGATTGCCTAAATTCGAAACTACATCTCCTGCAACCGAAACCTAGTGGTCTGCCCCCTTTATTTATGTGATTAAAAATTCTAACATAGTTGTAAAAACATATTCAACATATAATTTGATGTTTGTTGAATAATGATGTTAAGCTCCAAATTAATATTTAAATATCGTTGTAAACTTTCATTTTTTAGAAGTTAAATAAGATTGTACATTTGATAATTTCGTAGCAAAGCGAAACACGTCACCCTAATAAAATATTACATAATTTCTACAAAACCGACTGTTTTTATCAATGTTAATTATTGTATATGATCATACTCATTATTTTTCTAAAATAAATATGCGTTTATAGTATTATGTTCATATGTTTAATATTAAATCAACGATTGATTGTCCTGACCATTGGTATGATTAAAATACACCAATAAGAGCAGAGTTCATTGGCATTTAGATATCGCTTAGTATTGGGCACGGGATAAGTAGCTCTAGCTGAATAGAGGACAGACAATGGCCTCCCCTCCGGTCCCGGGAGGGTAGTTAGGGCGGCCAAACCGCGAGGGGCGGATAATGTTTTCACGGTTGCCGCCTAAGCCGCCCTACGGGGTGGTGAAGGTTTTTTTTACGTCTAATTTAACTAAATAAACCACACATCCTAAAATTAGGTTTACCGGCGAAATTGCACCCAAAACTTTTTGAAGCAACAGTGTGATTTACAATTTGGGATACTTTTAAGTTAATTATTATTGTATTTCTCTTTTTCTTTTTTTATACAATTTGTTTATTCAACACTTACATTAATTTTTTTTTTATTACATAGACATGTTTTGGACAACCAGTCCTTCTTCATTGATACAAATACAAAATATTTAAAATCTGTATGTATCTTTATAATATGTATCACTGAAGAAGGACTGGTTCTCCGAAACATTTCTATGTATTTTTTTTTAATATAAGTTTTGTTTAAACAAAGTGTATAAAAATGAAAAAGATAAATAAAGCAATTACAACACAAAATTATGGCGAATATAGAATAAATTATTGTCATTAAATTTTATTATTTAAAGAACCTTCCATTATTATTCATGCCATTTTGTACATAATCTCATAAAAGTCATTAAAATACGTGTTATTGTTTTAAAATATAATTATAATAATTAAATAAAAAATATTTGTTTATATCAACGCTCGTGTATCGTATATAATGAATAAAATTTTTAGACATACATTTTTAATACAATTATTTTTTTTACTATATAAAGTAATAAGATTTTAAAAAATTCAGTTGAAAAACAATGTTAACTTTAATGTTTAGTGATAAAAGTACGCTTAGAAATCCCATATAAATCTTACTAGAATAACAAATCTATTTTTATAGTTTTTTTTATACATAGAATCATGTTTCATATTTAAGCAATAATGTACATTTAAAATAAATTTAAACCGATTTTAATGGTTTTCACACCACTTTATTTTTGTCAAAATCAACCGGTTTCGCCCCATCGGGGCTCCGGCGGGAGCAAAACCGGTTGGTTTTGACAAAAATAATGTATTATAGTTTTAAATATGCCACACAATAAAAATCAATATACGTAGGAATAATAATGATGCATATTTTTTATTTTTTCTATATTGTGAAAGATAATAACTTTCATTAAAAATATTTTTTTATTAAATTTAATTGTATCTCAATAGAGACGAAGAAGCAAACTGGAAACTGAATATGGATGATCAAGGTGTTACCAGGACTTATGACCTGTCATTGGTTGGGTTAAGCGCACGCTTTATGTAATTACAACATTCCCCATTCCACCTTTGTTATTATGATCATGCATGATCAATTTTGGAAGTTGTAAATATACTCCAAATCCATGCCTATCTTTACGTGTCAGTTTTAACTGGCCATCTATGTAGATTTGATTACACTTGTCAATCTTTTTAAGATGAACCTATATAATCCACCGACTAACGCCATCTATGGAGAATAATTTTTATCATTTGGCAAACTACTTTATTAACACAATGCGAAGGCTATCGCCTATTAGCGTATTGTTTTTTTGAAGTCGCCTGGAGTATTATTCCTATCTTATATGCCAAAGAATTGACCAGAATGATTACAAATATTTTTGTGAATGTATACTTATACTTGTATACGAATCCTGGATTTTTACCCATGGTGGGTGGTTAATTAAATTATTTCTTTGAATTAACCACCCACCATGGGTGAAAATCTAGGATTCGTATACGAGTATAAGTATACATTCACAAAAATAATTTTAAATTAGTTAAGCAATCGCTTCGTTTTTTCGTGTCGTCTCAGAGGTCGACATGATATGTTAATTTTATTTATTAATTTATGATCTCTTACGAAGTACGTGGTTTAAATACCTACAAATTGGGGTAACCCATTTTAGGGAGGCATTTGTATGTGACAGTGATAGTTGCCTCATTGATTCACAAATTAATAATATTTAATTTAATAATATCCTTTGTTTAAATTTGATAATTATTGTTACTTGAACAATGATGTGAAACTTCATATAAAAAAAAACATATACTGATTAAAACGCTTGTTTTCCAGATGTTTTAACATACTTTATGATAATTGCATGTTTTTCCTTGTAAAAGTACATTTGACAAAAACGTGTCATTCCTATAAACTATGAAACCGCTTTCGAATTTATTATAAATATGGTATCCAATTATAATTATTATTTATGAGATCTCTTAGACGAATGTGTGAATACTCTGTGTATGATAGAGGGTCGATTGAAAATATAAGAAGTGAATGTGGTGCGAATGATGGTGTCATGAACAAAATAATGAAAGGATCATTAAGATGTTTTGGACATATGGAATGAATGAATGAAGAAAGAATGGTAAAATAAATATATGTTAATGATGTAAATGGAATCAGAAATAGAGGAAGACCGAGGAAAACTTGGCACGATCAAATAAATCAAATATTAAATGTCGGCCATGTGAGGAGTCAGAGAAATCGACGCGCGTGCATGACACGATGTATGAATGTTGAGGAATCGAGAGAAATATGTCAAGAAAGAAAAGTGTGGCAATCCATTATTTCTGCCTACCCCTTCGGGGAGATGGCGTGATGGTTAGTTAGTTAGTTAGTTAGTTTATTTAATATTTCTTGCATAGACTTGTAAAGATGAATTGTACGTTAATTGGAATGTAGAAACTCTGTAATGCTTTATATACCTAAAGTAAATAAACAAAAGGAAAAAAGGATAAAAAGTTTAAATAAACTAATATTTGTGATATTATTCGTGATGAAATGTAGAATCTCTGTAATGCTTTATATACTTAAAGTAAATAAACAAAAGGAGAAATTGAAAAAAAGTTTAAATATACTTATATTTAATATGGTAAACGTTTTATTCTAATTATAAATGTAATTAGTAAGCATTCTTTTCTTCGAAAAAATACATTAATTTAATATTATTATTACTGTCTGCAGTAAACGAGAAGGAAAGTTGTGTATTTGTTTAGATTTTTCTTCATTTAACTTCGGTCGGCACGCGCAAAGTTCCCGATGTTTCCCGTGACATTTCTTGATTTAGTGTTGTTTTAATTCTTGTGCAGCCACGTGACTATTTTCCGGCACGTTTTCTCAGCGTTGCTTCGGAAAACTCACACTTTAAAATTAAATCTGATAAACACAAAGAACGCCCATTATATTTTATGTCACGTGTATATGAACATGATAATGCTTTCTCGGAATCTAGTTTCCAATGCCTTTGTGGTTCAGAATAATGCACACAGCTCAATCTCAATTCTCTACCGGAGATTGAAGCGAGATGGGATCTTTAGAATATGATGGAATATAATGTAATGTGATTTTCGATCTTAAAGCTATCTCTGCAAGTTTGTGGCGATAAAACACGTCTGATAATGCGGTTTGTGAGAGCTACTTTTTAGACTCCATCACGGTCCATTAGTAAAGTTTTTTTTTATTGACAGTTGAAGATTCTTTGAAGTTTTCGCCATTTGTAAGAATAAGTACATTCGTATTACAATAATCATTCCTTTCGTATGTTTTAAAAGTCATTACTTCCAAGAAGCTGTGGCGTCCATGAATATGTTATGATTTAAGAAGTTTTTCACTTATTTGATATTTAAAAACGTTGTGACCCATCCCTTAATTATTTACAAGACGAATTACTAGTTTTTATTATTATTTAGAAATCACACTACCGTTCTTTTAACAAGACAGGACTTTAATAATAGTGTTTTAATTTTTTTCCATATTGAATGGTGAATTTAACTTTATCACTATCTATCTATCTATCTTCTTGCTGAAATCTTATCGCAGTGTTTCAATTTCGGATATACGAAAAAATTCTTAATGAAATATTTTTACCATTCGCCTTTTACGTTTTAAAATAAACATTTTTCTTAATAAAATATTGATGAAACATTAAAACAAAATGACAAATATTTAGTTTAAAAACACATATTTTTATTGAACCTTAATGCTTTATATTTGAGTAATAAGTTCCTTTTTTATAGATTTTTCCAAAAACTATAAGAAAATCTCGCAATTCTTAATTCTATAGGTAAGTCTTATTACATTTTTAAAGATATTTTAATTACAACTTTTTATTTATTTTTAAATGTCTTTGTATGCAAGTAACTAACTTAGTATTCAAGCCAAAAGGGGTGAGTTAAGAGGATCGGTCGCCAAGCTGTTCTATTTTGACATGCTTTTCAGAAATTCCACCATTATGAATATGTCATGAATTTAAGTTTCATTGGTTTTTCCACTTTAAACTTTGCAATTTATCATTTTATTTCATCATACTTTCTCCAACTTATCGACTACTTTTTTCCATTTAAATTGCTTTTATAAATAATAACTTTTTATTTATCGTTTAATGATTTAATTAAGTATATAATATAGTTTAATTAAGTATATACACTTGTTAATAATATATTAGATTTTCAGAAATCCTAGTTAATTATCATATGGAGTATTAAATCATTATTCAAGCAACCATAACGTAACTAAACCAGATTCAATGCGACATTTTTCTTAATTTTCACAATAAAAAAGTTTTTTACAAACAAACAGAATATTCATATTATTTGGTAACTTGAGGTTATCAAATAAAACACAATGTTGATTCTCTTTTCGATATGGATGTTTGTAAACATATATGTTTTGTCCCGTATTATTGTGTAAACAAGGAAGATTCTAGTTCGTTATTTGAATCCAAACTTTACTATTTGTTATGTGTAATAGACCCGGAAGGAAATTCAGTTGAGATTTATTTAAAGAACGCCCAATATTTGTAGTGTACCAAAATACGAAGAGCATTTAAACTTACAAGTGTTACTTATTGTATTACCTTGAATTGTGTATACCGTTATCTAATATACCTATGTGTATACGCACTGTTAGTGGATACTTTATACCGTAAAAATTACTAGTTTTGAACTCGTAATTAATATTAATATATTTATTATTATGGAGATTACAAAACTGAAAAAAAAAATATTATTTTAAAATTACATTTAAGCAATATAAAACTATACCTCAATTAAGGATATCAGGTAGACATACATTTCCACAACAAAATTTACATTTTATTGTAAATCGAACATGATTAAGTTAAAAACATTATTTTTAATATGACAGAAATATAATTTTTTTAAACTAATGTTAATAATATTTAGTTTTGCTATACTTGTTCACATTTAAGTTCCGAACGATTAAGGCTGCTAGTGTTTTCAAATGCTGATATTTGTTATAAATTTTGAAAAACTTAAGGCGTTAACATTGTGGAATTCCATAATGCCAAAATTTTTAAGAATTAAAAAATACATTTTCTCAAATTTTGTATACATTTTGAAGAATTTACACATTCATCGTCAGTAGGTAGATATAAACAAGAACGAATTTGTACGGTTCTCCCGATGATGAAGGTGTAAAATATTTGAAGCATGTAGAGAAAATTGTACTAAAATAGTATTTTTATTCATTAAAAATTAGTAAGAACTGACATGTTGATGCCAGCGAGCCTGGCGAAACCGAAAAAAATATATTAGTGGAAGTACTATTATAATGGCTGAGCCATAGAGGGCTCCCTCCGCTTACCCGAAGCTGTTATAGGCGCAGCGGCGCCTTTCGTCAGCTTCACTCGTGCACTCCCTAGGCCCGTCCCCCGTCCATGCGGGACTTACGTTAAAAAAAATATGTATATTTGAAACCAAGGGGGACCCAGACCACATTTAAGCTACGCTACCCTCCCTCGATGTCTGAAGTGGAAGTACTGAAAATCTTTCAAATAAAATAAGAATACACTTTTAGTAATTTGTATTAACACCACTTTATTTGGAAACACCAACCGGTTTCGTTCGCCGGAGCTTCGTCAGGGTGAGAGAGTAAACGGTGTACTCTCTCTTACTATTATTATTATTTTATTTAATGTCACACCACAAATTAAGTGCTTCGTACGAATGTTTAAAGAACATTTATTTACAAAAGTGTAAGTAGTTACACAAATCTTTATTTAATAATATTATTAAAATTACATTGAATGTACAATATATATTCTTTCAGAGTATTTATAATTCAGCGCCAGTTTTTCAAAAGCGACATCTCAATAAAGCGCCAGAGCCGAGTATCCGCTCTCTTATGACACTCGGGGTGAAATAGTGTTCTGTGATTGAAAAACGTTGTTAAAAAAACTCATTTCAGACATGGCCGCGGTCGCTGCCTACACAAATTGCTCAATCTCATCCGTTCCGCTCCCTGGAAGGGCGTATTAAAGTCAGGATTCAATATTTACGATGGATTCAAAATGGACAATCTTCCGAGGGTATACGCCTGATGCGGTAATTCAAAAACAAAAGATTGTCAAGGGTTTCTATAATAGCCCCCTACTCCTAGGTAATATTTGATTACGTCGTTTTGTATAAGTATAGTCGTTTTAGAAATGGAGATACGTGACTTGCACATGTTGTTTTTTATTTATTTTTTCAAATTAATTATTTGATTTTGGAACGGCGTTTTCAAATGTACTTTTTTATGCTATTTTAGAAAATGCTTCTGTTTACTAGAAGCGATATAAAATTTATTGATTGATTGATTTATTTTTTTCTGGATGGCAGTGCATAGCGGAGTTCTAGTGCCGACCCTTTATATGGAAGTGAAGCTTGGGGCTGGAAATGAAGTAGAAATGAGGTCACTAAGAATAATGTACGGAAAAACAATGTATGCTAGAATATCTAATGACGAAGTAATAATGGAATGCAAGGCGGATGAATGCGTCCTAAATAAAATCAAGAAAAGGGTCATTATGTTCGTTTAAACATATGGAACGAATGGATCAGGGAAGAATGGTTAGAAAGATATATACAAGTAGTGTTAACGGAAAAATAAGTCGAGAAAGGCCAAGGAAGACATGGCATACGACCAAAGTAAAGTTAGAAGTAGGAACAATCGATAAGCGTACATGTTACGATATGTGAATGTAGAAGAGGTGCGAAAAGTCTCCGGAGAAACGGCATGATGGTTATTTAGTTAGTTATATTTTTTTTTTCTGAAAACCGTACAAACCGATCCATTGTACAACTTTTTATACATTCGACCATAACGTTCTTAATTTGAAAATGTATACGTATTTATCATCTTTAATATTATCCAATGTTAATAATTAGAGATGAAATCGTTATCCTTATCAATTTTACAAAATTTAAGCGATTATATTGAATTTTACAAAGACCATTGCATCTTGTCGTTCCTGTAAATGAGTTTTATATATATTTATCTATACGAGTTCATGTACACTCAAAGATTTTCTGATATCTCAATAGACGGAATTTAAGATTGAAAGATAAATGGATTCTTAAAGTTAGAAGTACCTTTCGTCTGTTTTTGAACTTGAACTTGACTTCCGTTAATGCACGTATTATTTGTGTATTTATTTCTGGCAACAAACAGCGATTAAACTGCATATTTAAATATACAAAGACATATAAAGACAAGTGTGGAAGTAGTTATAAAAAAAACATCGTTTTATTTAATTATTATATTAATATAAGAGCAATTTTGTTTGACCAAAAATATTAATGATAAGAAAAGTTAACATAACAGACTAATGAATATAATTAATGTCTAAAAAAATTATAAAAAAACTTTAAAAGAGTTTAATGTTATAAAAAAAAAAGTTTTATTGCATAGAATTTCTATTCACACCGAAAGGTAATGTGAAAATAAAATTGATATTTTGAAACTTGTATTGCATAACGAAATATAAGTTATTTACTACAGTTATAAAAACACACTAATTTCAATAAATCTGGTTTGAAATGAATTTTGACCCATTTATTCAGTATGCATAAAAACAAAAAAGTTTTTTTTTTAAATATAACGTTGAAATATGTAAAACCCACGAAAAACGTTTTGATTTAAAACAAGTAAGATGTATTCTTCAGTCGAGCGGACTACACAATTGTTTTGTGTTTTCCTATTTCATCCCTTACCTTATTCCCCTAAGACCTCCGCCGGTCATCCCTTGTGCCTTTGGCCTTTTTCCAGGCAACCCTTGTGGTCAGGTCGGTATTCAAAATATTGAGCACTGTATTATAACAACCATGTTTCAGACTAAAACGGGCTACGCTTATATTCAAATTGTATTAAATTTACCTAATTTGGCCAGAGGAGACTATTATAAACAGAGTCAATAGAAATATATTACACGCTTGTGTGGTAGAACCAGAAACGGATCACGTAAGTACTCTTGTAAAGGTAATTATAAAGTAGATACTTATCTCTTTGAATATAAGTATGATTTAAAGAATTTCGCTCTCTATATTCCACAGTAAAAAGCTTCTTTATTATTTTTATATGTATTAAACATGCAAATAAATTGGTAAGTAAATCACGAATCCATACTACAAATATTATGATTTATTGATGAACCTTAAATATAATACATTAATTTTAGATTTTTTGTTTCAACCAGTTTTTGGCACCTTGATGCTAATATAATCAAATCAAATCCAATCAAATCAGTTTATTAACTCAAAAGACATTACAGACCGCAAAATGTTTAAGGCATCTATTGAGTAAAATTAATAATATTATAAAAATACAACATAATACCAGGAACGCATTAGAGATGGTTCGACATTAAGAAGACAAGATACTTATACAAGTCAAGATACAAGTCATCTGTCAATACAAGTAGGATATTTATTACTTTCGTATGAAGCACTTAGTTTATGATGTGGCATTTAAAAAACATAATTAAAAACAATTACATAGTTAATTTTTTTAACTTCATACTATTTTATACAATCAACCGGTTTCGAGCTTCGTCTATTTGTTTTTTGTGACCGTGACAAAGCTCCGACGCGACGGGAGCGAAACCGATTGGTTTGATAAAACAAAATTAAGTTTTGTTAAAATAAATTATACAAGTATCCCAAAATTGTTTTTACATATTTATTGATCTCACTTAATATTGTAACATAAAAAAATTCTTGTGTCTAATACAAATTTATTTTATTTAACAATTTTTTAGTAACAATTATATTTGTATGTTATATCATTTCTATTGCAATTTTGTATTTTGAACGTCCTTATATTGAGAGTTCGCCAGATATTTGATCGAAACATAAAACGCATTTTTTTTAAATAATCCATATTTATGTAAATGTTGATCGACTACGTCAGACCCACGACACGTACTAATTTTATATAGTATAGTTTAAAAATATGTTGAAATATGGAACTTTTTCAACAGTTTCCTTTAGATAATTGATTAATTAAATAAACCGCATTATAAATTATCAATTTTTAAATATAATATGAATACACTTGTAAAGTGTTTTTACACATTTTTTTTTAGCAGCCAAAACTTATGCTTTGTTTATAAGGATTAATTGTATCTCAATGGAGACGAAGATATAAATTGTTTTTCTAGGAACAGAATGTGGTGTCCGAGGCGCTTACAGGACTTATGACCTGTCATTGGTTGGGTTGAGCGATCGCTTTATGTTTAACAACATTCCCCATTCCGCCCTTCTTATGACCACCACATCTGACAAATTTTTGTAACTTGTATATATGCTAGAATCCCGCGCTTATCTTTATATATTTTAGTTCACTCTGCACTAGCGTCATCTACATCGTCATGTAGATGACGCTTATGCTTTGTTTAAAAAAAAATTAAAAATGTATATTTTATAATGCCACACCACAAATGCAGTGCTTCATACGAAAGTATTATCAATTTTGTTATATTAGGTCCTTACATATGAAATTGGCGTTTTGCCGTACTGGCAACTTTGATCTCAAATATCTTCTCTTTGGTTAGGAATTCCAAATTCAAATTTATACAGCTATTTACTCAAGTATTTGTGTTTCGAAAATTATAATTCATTTGTTTTTTCCTCAATTGTTTTTTTTCTTTGGGTCACTCAGTTTACAAAATGGAAAACTTGAAATATCGCGTTATTTACGAGTACGAGTTCCGCCGTGGCACCAGTGCTGCAGAAACGGCTCGAAGGATTAATGATGTGTATGGCGACGGTGCCGCAAAAGAAAACACAGTGCGTTTTTGGTTCCAACGTTTTCGTTCTGGAAATTTCGACCTGAAGAACAAGCCCCGTGGACGGCCGGAGACCAAAGTTGATAATGAAGAATTGAAGGCTATTGTGGAAGCGGATCCATCGCAAACCACGTCCGAGTTAGCTGCAGGCTGCGGTGTTAGTGATAAAACTGTTTTAATCCACTTGAAGCAAATTGGGAAGGTGAAAAAGCTTGAAAGGTGGGTACCTCACGAATTGAGTGAAGCAAATCGACAAACGCGCGTTGACTGCTGCGTTGCATTACTCAAACGGCACAATACTGAAGGGATTTTGAATCGAATCATTACCTGTGATGAAAAATGGATCCTGTATGATAATCGGAAGCGCTCATCGCAATGGCTGATCCCTGCCGAACCAGCCAAACTATGCCCCAAGCGAAAATTGACTCCAAAAAAGTTACTTGTGAGCGTTTGGTGGACTAGTGCTGGTGTCGTTCACTACAGCTTTCTTAAATCTGGTCAAACGATTACAGCAGATGTCTATTGTCAGCAACTGCAAACCATGATGGAAAAGCTAGCTGCTAAACAATCGAGGCTGGTTAATCGCTCTAGGCCACTGCTGCTTCATGATAACGCTAGACCACACACTGCACAACAGACGGCTACCAAATTAGAAGAGCTTCAATTGGAATGTCTAAGACATCCACCGTACTCTCCGGACCTTGTCCCAACAGATTACTATTTTTTTCGAAATTTGGATAACTTCTTGCAAGGGAAAAAATTCAACTCCGATGGGGCAGTCCAAACCGACTTCAAAGATTTTATTGATTCCCGTCCGAATGGTTTTTTTAGTAAAGGGATCGATGAACTACCTATGAGATGGCAAAAGTGCATAGATAGCAATGGTACATACTTTGATTAAATAAATATATTATATTTAAAAAAAATCAACTATATGTTCCTCCGACACAAAACGCTAATTTCATATGTAAGGACCTAATATAAAATAGAAACCAATTTTATTGAACTAATAAGAGACGAACTGAAATAATAAAACATAATTGAGGGGTTTATTAATAGAAGAGACAGTAATCATCGATTATCCACCCTTTCAGATTTGAAGGGCAGGAGTGACGTCACGGGCTCTTTTCGACAGGTAGAGATTAACTTGGAATGGTGGTCGTGTGGGGTTGACGGCGGCGGAGCGCTGATTCGCGGGTTATTACGAAAATTATTATTAAAGTCAACCCGCACCCACTCATTTGCGAAATGAGTCGTCGCGGGTTAAATTGGTCGAGGAATTTTGTGTATTAAAATCCGCGATCCGTGTATGCTATTCGAACGCGTATTAGGATCAAGTGATTTTGGGTCAATGAGGAATTATCCCGTGAATGTATAATAGTTGTTTGCATTATGAACTCTGCAATCTGCATTCAAATTTAAATATATTTTTTTAGATAGTTAGTGTAATCAACGTATGTGTTTTTATTTCATTAAAGACGATATAACATTTTTTTCAATTATTAATACTTTCCTACATACTTATTTTAATAAATCCATCTCCACTTGAACTTACTAATAAAATAAAATATGTCCGATTTAAGAGGAATAGTTGGGGCACCCATTGAATGTAATAAATATATCCCATATTAAAAAAGTGCACCTTAATAAATTAAAAAAAACAACAAATAATTTTACAACCATTCAAGTATTTTTTTTATTCATTTTGAGATTTTATTTATCAATTGTTTCGTTATCGGTATTATTAATTTATTTGGGTAAAAAACAGCGATAATAGAATAAGGTCAATTACATGTTACCACAAGTGTAAATGATAAGAATAGTTAGTAAATCAAAATTGAAGTTAAACTAGATTTAAACAAGTGAATTACAATAATTGAACAAAATTAAGTTTTATATGATAAACAAACTTACTATCCAACCATCCTGCCAGTCTCCCTGAAGGGGTAGGGAAAAGGAATGCACTGCGAAAAATAAAATACAATTGTGATACAAAAAACAATTTTTTATTCATTAACAGTTTAAAATGTTAAGGTATCACAGTGTTTCGGCCAAAACAATGGACTATTTATTAATTTAGTTTTAATTATTCATATTTTTTTATCTTTTATATATAAAATTATATGTGGTAGCATATAGTTGACCTTAATGAAATATTTCTTAATAATTAAATCTGATATATAAGGGTTGGAACGGGAACTGTAAATACATAAAACAAATATAGCTTCACACCGAATCGCGGCTTTCCTGATTTAATAAATCGGGTTTATTACACTGCACCGTGCTATGGAGAATCAGCCGTGAAAAATCATATCATTTTTTTCAGCCGTAACTCTGAAATTCTATCAGGTTTTATGTAGTCATATGAGCCGCCCCCCCGGATCCGCCCCCGCCTCGGGAATTGACATTTTGGGTTTATTCCAAAACCAAGCACTGGAAAAACGTGCAATAGAACAAGAACAGAATCTTGCTGTCGAGTTCGCGTGGAAAGAAAAATTTGTAACTTATTTTTGAATTGTATGCTCGATCAAAGTACCTAAAGTACTTTCGGCCCATTTAAAAAGAAAATATTGCTTCTTGCGGAGAGTACATAAGCACTATTAATTTTCATGTATGTTAATGGCGGTAGCCTTTCACATTGCGTTAATAAAGATGCTTTCATCCAATCTTAATAGATGGCGCTAGTGTAGATTGAACAAAAAATGTGAAGTGTTTATATACATCTTCCGAAAAATTGTCAGACGTGGTGGTCGTAAGAAGGGCGCAATGGGGAATGTTGTATTACATAAAGCGTGCGCTTAACCCAACCAATGACAGGTCGTATGAGAGTAGATTAACCTTTCATGCTCATGTTGAGAGAATTTGTGGCATTGCGCTGAAGATGTTGGGCTTCATAATTCGGACCGGAAGGGTTTTCAGAGATCCCAATGTGCTCAGAGTACTATACAATTCATTGGTTCGGAGTAGACTCGAAAGTGGTTCTGTGATATGGAGTCCGCACGAGGCGAGATATTCCCTTATGCTGGAGAGGGTTCAGAAAAAATTTCTGAGGTATCTCTACATGAAGAAGTATGGTAGCTATCCATGGCTCTATCCCACAGCGTTTCTTTTGGGAATGTTGGGGTCTAATTCTCTGCAGCTTCGAAGAGACGGGTTTCTCGTAACCCATTTCTTTAGGCTTATTAGGGGATATTTTGAAAACTCAGCCGTGCTGGAGGGTGTAGGACTTTTTGTTCCCGACAGATATCTCCGACAGCGCCAGCATAGATTGTTTTACCTATCCGCCGCTAGAACCAACCTGGCTCTGGTGACACCGGTGGGAAGAGCAATCAATCTGCTGAACGCGGTCTCCTCGGAAATCGACGTCTTTCATATCAGTGAAAGTACGTTCAGAAGGCAAATACTCTTAATTCTGGAGGGTATCCTGTCTTGCTAATATTCAACCATCTCTCATGCGTTTCTGGTAGTATATTATTATTTTACCCATATATTATTTTACCTGTTCTCAATAGATGCCTTAAAAATTAATTTTGTAATGTCTATTGATGAAATGAAATAAACTGATAAACTGATAAACTGATATGTCCTGTAAACGCCTCGACCACCATATTATGTTTCCAATGTACATCTTCGTCTCTATTGAGACACAATTAATCCTTAAAAACTATTAATTGTGTTTTTTTATTGTTATTTAAATATACGTGTAATACAACTAATGTATGTCATTTTTAATATCTTCTTCTTTCGGTGCCGTGTCAGGTCCCCCCAATTTGAAACAGTTTCTGAACTCTTGTTATTCCTGTCCACTCTTTGATGTTCTGCAGCCAGGACAGCTGCCTTCTACCAACTCCCCGACGTCCCTCCACTTTACCCATTAATATCAGTTGAAGGAGGTGGTATTTTTTTCCCTTAGCACACGACCCAAATATGAGACCTTTCTAATTTTCACACTCGAAAGCGGCTCTCTATTGGCTCTGGCTCTCTGCGGTACGTCTGCATTACTGACCCTATCAGTCCGCGGTATACGGAGCATTCTGCGGTATATCCACATCTAGAACGATTCCAACCGGTTCATTACATTCACTTTCGGAGTCCAGGTTTCGCAGCCATATAGTAGAACAGACCATATACATAACAACATTTAATCATTATAATAATTTAAACATCGTCCATATTACAGAAAATCACTGATGTTGATATCTGACATCACGTTTTTCAACCATTTGATTAAAATTGTGTATAAGGATCTTGATATAACGGGTCAGAGCTACTATATCTATGAGTCAAAAAGTTTGGAGTTCAAATCTCGAATCCAACAAGGGGATTATCTTATGTACTTACGGTATGCAGAATATTGATTTGTAAATTTGCTTGAATTTTAAAATATTTAAATTAAGATAATCAAACGATTTTACTAAAATCTCTTGATAGAAGTTCATTTTAAATAATAACTAAATAAAACAATGTTTTTTTTAACTACTTAAACTTTTGTCTTTATTTCGACAGCTACCGGTTTCACCAGGCTCGCTGGCATGGACAGACTGGTGATACTATTGCAAACTGAGTCTTTTATATACATACAGATCAAACATGATTCTATACAAAAATAATCTTCAAACATTTACGTAAAATTTACTGAATTTTCATATTGGTATTACAGGTATTCAAGAAGATTCATATTTAATACAACCGGTCGCTGACGAAATAAAGACAAAAGTGGAAGTAGTTAAAAAACACCGTTTTATTTTTAAAAAAAACTAACTAGTTTACTAACCATCACGACGTCTTTTCTCTTGCTTTGATTTATTTGTTAATGCCACGTTTTCCTCGGTCCCCCTCTATTTCTTGTTCCATTTACATCGTTCGTATAATTTTGTAACCATTTTTTCTTCATTCAATCTTTCCATTTGTCCAAACCATCTTAATGATCCTTTCATTATTTTGTTCATAACACCATCATTCTCAAATGTGTTTTATTTCAATATTATTTAAATTAAGTTTTCATATTTTTTTTTTCAGCTCACTTATTCTAGAGTGGATTAGAGAATCGCTTATCCTGTTTTATCTTTAAAAGGCGTCTCTGTCCCTGGCAACGGTTGCTCGAAACGGTTCCTTAACGTTTCTTAAGTCAGTCCAGTTACTAATGCTGTGGAGCCAGGAGATTCACTTCCTGCCAACACCTCGTCGATACTCTATTTTGATCACAATGATCTGGTGCAGCAATACATGCCCCCCTCCCCCTAATTACACGATCGAAATGTGACGCCTTACGGGCTTTAACTTCTTCTTCTTCCTCAGCCTATTCCCGTCCACTCCTGGACAAAAGCCCCCTCTATTCGCTTCCATGTCACTCTGTCATGTGCAGACTGCATCCAGGTTATTCCGACGTGTCTATTCAGATCATCCTTCCACCATCATTTTTCCTTCCACACGGTCTCCAAGTCCATTTTTCATCTGAGCTTCTGGCTACGTGACCTGCCCATTGCCATTTTAGAGTCGCCACCCGATGGATGATGTCAGTGACCTTTGTTTTTTCTCTCACCGTATCGTTTCTGACTCTGTCTCTTAGGTTTATTCCTAACATGGCTCTTTCCATGGCTCTTTGGGTCACTCGTAGTTTCTCGGCACTTTGTTAAGACAATGTTACAGATTCATAGATTTTGATTCAGGTTGATCAATATTTTCCGTTTTTTAAGGATGTAACCCATGTTTCCGAAAGCTGCCCAGCTTAGTCCGATTCTTTTTTTTAGCTCTGCAATTTGGTTATCTCAGTCCAATCGAATATTGTGTCCCAGGTATGTATATTCGTACGGGTTTTAATATTGGCCAACTATTCCCTATCAGCTCTTATTTAAAGTTAACTGATAATTTATTTTTAACGAGTTTGTCAGATGTGTTCGTAAAACATGAAGGTTTATTAAAGTAGAGAATGTAAAGTAGAGAGTGTACTCGTACGAGAAAAGTATATGTGTTATCTGGTGTGGGGAGGAGCATGTCGTAGGAGGGTGAATGCACTCCTCTCAGTTAACACCACAAAACAATTTCCTCTGGAGGCTCGAATATCATAAATTTCATCTACCGGAGACCCAATTCACCAGGGTCGTCTCGGCATATAAAGAAATATAAATTCGATATACATATATAATATGATTCCAAGTTTAAATGAATAGCAAGAAACTGATAAAATTACATTTTTTCTTCTTCTTCTTCCATGTTGTAGACCTATGTGGTCTGTTCTTCAGAGTGTTGCTCCTCCTGTGAGGTAGATTCCTAGCTGTCCTTCCATCTTTTAGGAGTTCTTCCACGAGGACGAGTCCCATTAGGGTGATTATGCAATACAATATAGGGGAGTCTGGTGGTGTCCATTCTTTGAACATGACCGTACCAGTCCATTATTCGCTGTCTGCTCCATCTTATAATATCCTCATCTCTCTTATTCTGGTGTTCCTCGCGCGATCTCCCAGTGTCTTGCCTGCTATCGTCCTCAGTAATAATCATAAAATTACACGAATATTCATAATTTAGTTTGTAAAATAGAGATTTCAATTTATTTTTGTTGGTGAACAAACAAAGAATCTAATATTTAACAGTTAAAATACATTGAAGCGTTGTCGGTTCCGCTAGTATTCGATAAAAATATATTATTTCATCAAAAACTATGTTTTTCTCTTTTCATTCCTTCCTGAACAAATTTGTCATTGTGCCATAGCTCATATTTTGCAATGTTTATGAGTTTACACGTAATAATTTTATTGCAAGAGCATATCTCCCTGAACTTTAAAACGGTTCATAACATCGGTAAGATGCTACCAGTTCTAGAGCCTTTTCTATTCCCTAGAGACGGCCCTGAAGCCGATACTCTTATAGGACCGCATCGCGGTTCCCGGACCTAATACCTATACGCTGCATCAGGGTTGGAAACTTCATTTTTAATCATAATTATTTTTGATGGTTCACAAACAAATAATTGTGTTTGATACAATGAAATAACTAACAGAATTACTAAATTGTGGGAATCATTAAAATGGTGGCAAGTAATAAAGAGTAGAACAATATTTTTTTATCCCAATTGGTCTTAAAAATAAGGACCAATTTATGTGCAAAGGTGCGAAGAGGTTTATTAAAATAATGTATTTAAATTTTCGTTGCAGAATTGAAGTTGCACGAGCTGCATTTAATAAAATGAGAACATTATTTTGCAACAATAATCTTAACTTGAAACTTCTGCGAAAACTGGACTCTGAAAGTGAATGCAATGAACCGGTTGGAAGCGTTCGAGATGTGGATATACCGCAGAATCCTCCGTATACCGTGGACCGATAGGGTAAGTAATGCAGACGTACTACAGAGAGCCAGAGATAATAGAGAACTGTTGTTGAGTGTAAAAATTAGAAAGGTCTCATATTTGGGGAGAAAAATACCCCCACCTTCGACTTATATTAATTTATAAAGCGGAGGGACGTCGGGGAGTAGGAAGAAGGCAGCTGTCCTGGCTGCGTAACAACAACGAGTGGACAGGAATAACTTGAGTTCAGAACCTGTTCAAAGTGGCGCAGGATGCCTTTGCTGCAGTGATCGCCAACGTTGGGGGGACCGGACACGGCACCGAAAGAAGAAAAAAAGGTTTTAAGTTTGTTTGTTTTAAAGAGTTTAAACCACTTAGCAGCTTTGCAATAATCAGCCTTCATTGTAATAAGACAAACAAAAGTATATTCAGGTTTAATTAATTAACAAAAACATTCATTATATCGGATAAAGCTTTTTTTTTATAGCTTTGTTGATTATTTGGCAACCCTAGTGTAGGTACACTATGCAACTTGCCGTAGCACGAGGCCGCGAATGTAAGGGAATATTTTATGCACTACAGACGTGCAATTGTTTCTCCTCGGTATCGAATATTAAAATAGTCTGCTGTAAATTTGCGCACACACAGTTATTATTCATTGTTCCAGCGAGGAGGAGCGGCGAGATGTAAATTTAGACATAATAATATCGACGTTTTGCGTCTAGACAACAATGACAATCCTTATTTAATTTCAAAAATTCTTTCTTTCCAAAGAATAGCGTGTGCTCCAATGGAATTGCCAATTTAAGGTAAATTTATTTTAAGAGGTCTTTTGTGGATAAATTAAGTAACTTGACATTTGTTCCACCTTTAATATAAATTATTTCAAGTATTCTGAGGAAAAAAATTACAATGTTTTATTCATACTGTAATCACTAACTTCTTATTATTATATAATAGTTTGTGGTGATTCGGTTTTAATTAACATTTTTATCGATTTTATTCTGATATTATGATTCTTAATGAATAAGTTTTCATAAAGAATCCTAGTAAGAAAGTAAGATAGAATTTTTTTAAATGTCTATAATTAATCAAATTATATATATTTAAAAAAGCTAACTAATCAACTAACCATCACGCCGTCTCCTCGAAGGGGTTGGCTGAAAGAATGGACTGCCACAATTTAACAAATTCGGCATTCCATCCTTCTCTTTTCGCCCCCGCAGGAGACGCCGTGTGATGGGTTGCGAACATCATCGCCACCAATAGGCATCTCCCGATGTGATAAATATTTGAAGTTTATGAGGAAATTAATATTAAAGGATGCTGACAATGAGAATTTTACACTTTTAACAATTATCTTGTATCGCTGAAGGAATAGGCAGAGAGAATGGTCCACCAGACTCCTCTATCCATATGATCATATATCTTGAGTTTCTTTACATTAATATGTTGTGAGATACACATATTTTATATAATACTTGTCCAAAATCTTAGTTTTTAGAATTTTACGGACAGTTCGACGAATACAGAAAACGTTTTAAGCAGGGAAATCAGTTTTACATTATCAGTAGTACCACCATAAAAATCAATGTTTTTATATGCCAGATAATACTCGAATAAATTAAATAAAACGTTTTTAATAATGATGATACCAAATATATGAAATCATAAAAATTAAACGGAATTTTTATATGCAAATCATATAAAAACACCCATTTTTATTTTATTGATAGAATGATAATTTTGAAGTAGAAATTCGCTGAAAATAGCCAGCCAGCACTGATTTTTCGCAAGCAGTCTAAAAAACATGCGCGGTAGACATAAATCCATTTCTAGATTAAGTATTAAAGTCGGTGGGCTTCATTTGAAGAGACGTAAAACAAAAGAACAGGATATATTCGAATCATTTGAAAACACACACACAAGTGTTATAATACACAAATAAACTGTATTTATTTGGTCAAGAAAATAATGTTTTAACGATTGTTTCAAGTATGAATTCTTCATTCGAAAAGTAGCCTGTTTCAAAATTACAGCTAGAGACAAACACAGAAAACGGGGAGGTATAAAATCACAAATCCTGCATTGAACTCCAGCGTCCAATAAACCTGTTATGCGACTCAGATAATTCAATCCGATTCTTATGGCGCAACAAAGGAAAAATTGGTATAATAAAAGCAAAGTGGTATTTCGTACATTGCTATAAATACGCTGGCAATTACCTACTGCCAATATAAACAATCGTAAAGGAAAATTCACCCTTCACTTCATTACGGCATAAACCTGCAATGCTGTGCTTACTAAAACGGACTTACTCCCGCAATGACAATGGGGCAACTAGAAATGAAAACTCTCTGGAAATAGGATGGACGTTAAATTGTTATCTAATTGCGTGTTTACTTTGTTAAAACCAAAGAAACTGTTTACTCTTTATTGCTCTTGAAATATTTGGGGATCTTTAAAGTAACATTATGCTAAAATCCGATATTTTTATGTCTGTGGAAGAAGATAACAGGACGAATAAATTACAGCGAAATTTGTATAATTTTTAAATATCAATTGTATCCCAATAGAGACGAAGATGTAATTTTTTTTGGAAACAGAATATGGTAGTCGAGGCGTTTACAGGACATATAATCTGTCATTGGTTGAGTTAAGCGATCACTTTATGTTAACAACATTCCCCATTTCGCCCTTCTTACGACCACCACGTCTGACAATTTTTTGGAACTTGTATATACGAGTATGCTACTATTTTAAAATAACTTCACATTTTGTAGGTTAATCCACACTAGCGCCATCTATTAAGATAATTTGTAAGCATTTGTAAAAATCCAGTATTTGTCAACAAGTATTTGCATGCATTAATTTTTTTTTATATAATTTGATTATTTTTCACTACGTTGTGTTTTAACTCCATTATATTAACTGTTTTAGCTCCATTGTTAAGAATTACAATTACTAAAACACGTTTTTTCGAATTATAATTACCGTAAAACTTGCTCTGACCTTAAAAGCCTTTATAAAATATTTTAAAACCCTTTGAATACGCAAATTTCAAAAATCTGATTTGATATGAAAGTTAATGCTATTACTTGGGCAACTGAAAATAAATTAAAATAGCCAATGAAAATTTTTCGGCCAAAACAATGGACTATTAAATTAAAATAGGAGGTATTTGTAAATTATACGCCAAATTATTAAGGACGAAGAGTTTTTATTTAATGTGACTTAAAATAGTTTGAAAACTAATTATAATCAAATTAAATTTTATAATTTATGTAATAAAAAAATTATGTACTTTTTATTGAAATTGTATGATAATATATTAAATCGAAGTGAGATTTTCGCCAGGAAATTTAATAAATACCCTAGATGTTTTAATCAATACTTAATGTGCATTTTACAGTTTTACGTAATTGCTCTAGAAATTTAAAAAAAGAAAATATTTTTTATATTAAAATAACGAAATTGATGTAAATGGAACCAGAAATAGAGGAAGACCGAGAGAAACGAGACACGATCAAATAAATCAAATATTGAATGTCGGCCATGTGAGGAGTCACAGAAATCGACGCGCGTGCATGTGAAGTAAGATAAATATGTCACGAAAGAAAAGTGTGGCAGTCCATTTTTTCTGCCTACCCCTTCGGCGAGACGGCGTGATGGTTAGTAAGTTAGTCAGTTTTTAATATTGATTTATTTGTCAACTTTTTATTCATATTTTTCTTGTATACGACAGGACGTTTCGAACCCAATTACTATAAATATTTGTTTAGCTATAATATTATATTATATTGATTCTCTTGACATGTGAAAAGTAGCTGAACTATCACCATTTTATTGTCACGAGAATTCTACACTAGACCAAATACAGTGTGACAATTACACTGCTATCGCCGGAAATTGGACCCGAGACCATCGGCGTTGCAGTCATAGCTCTTGTCACTCTGCCACGAATATCGTCAATTTGTTTCATCTTCTTCTTCTTCTTTAACAGCCGTTGTCGTCCTTCACTGCTGAACATAGGCCTCCCCCATACTTCTCCATGTATGACATGTCATTTGGGGGGGTGGTTGACATTACAACGCCACGCTTGCCAGACGGGTTGGCCAGGTGTCCTTTCATGTTAGCCTATGTATCAATATTATCCACCGAGGTTATTCACACTCGATCTCTAACATTTCGCATAGTCGAGGAGGTGTGGATAGGTACTTGAGATCAGATCAATCCTCCACCGTAGCATGGCCATCACCACGGTGATTACCATGCACCGCTCGAAGAGTTAATAGGATCCCCCTTACTCCGCCTACATTTTCCCCACTTTTATAATAAAAATATGTCATAAACGGTATTTTAAATATAAAAAAATGTGGTCAGTCCCAATAATTGTATGTACATATATTTTATATACGTAAGTATTTTAAAACTATGTTTTACGTATATCAGCGTGACAAATTAGCGGCCTCAAAGTGTATATACTCGTATATATTTTTATCTTTGACCACTAAAGTAACAGCCGGGAATTATTTAGAGGGTGACTTCCTCAATTCGGAATACTGGCCGGAAGAGGTCTGTGTCCTATTTTCGATACAAAGGGTAAAAGTCCCAATGATGGACAAATCACCGAGAGGATTATGCCCACTATGGTCTCAGTCAAAGGTTAAACGGGGGAGATTAATGGCTGGAGAAGGACACTTTTCACGTTTCCTTGATTCCTTTGACGGGAATTTGTATTTTGGTTTCTTTGTCTTTTTGACAATGCGAAATAGCACTCCCTTCCTTTCACAAAGTCAGAAAGAAAATTGAATAGTTCATATAGAACGGGGGCGAGATACTTTCGTTCTATTACGAAAATGTTTTTTCCTCATTTTCTTTTACAAACTATCATTTTGTGATACTTATTCGAATTGGCGATTTTTATTTCCTCACATTTTGTATGAAATCTAATTAAATACATTAATACAAATAAAATTAAATCTTTCTATGAATGTGTTTTCATCAACAAAAAACATGTTGACTGTTTTATTAAAACACAACACCATCAACAAACCATTACGCTCTTTCTCCGCAGGGGTAGGCAGAGAGAATGGACCGCCAAACTGTCAATTCCTGACATATTTTCCTTGTTTTCTCAACATTCATACACTGTGGCATGCACGTGCGTCGATTAATTCGACTCCTTACGTAATCAACATTTAACATTCGATTGATTTGATCGGTCTTAGTCAATTGTTAATTTTAAAATTTGTATGTATAATATGCATAAAATTTTTATATTATTTGAAGTTTTTTTCCACTTGTTCCTTTAAAAAAAAAATTCACTTGAAATATGGACTGAGGATACTACTTGAATAGCTGACCTGACTGCGTAAAGAACAAGACAGGGATGAGTGGAAGAAAATGAAAGAACCCTTTATTCAGTAGTGAAGGGAAGAAGGCTGAAGACGAAGAAGAAGTGAAATAGCATAAAATTTACGTAAGTTTTTATGTGAAAATTATAACGTTGTTTTCACTTGGCATGTTCTAGAATAAGCCATCGAAGCGAATTTGTAGAGCATCCCTCTAGCTGCTAGAGTCAGTATGTCCCGTCGCCGGAGTAGGTCCGCGTTGCTAATTAAATTTGCCGGCCGGAGACAGAGCGGCCGTCTCTCGCCGCAGCCTGCGGAGTTTCGCCACAATCTGTAAAATCTCGCCGCAATTCGCCATCTCTCGCTATAACTGGATGCGCCCGCTGGTGACCAGAGTCGTTCGAAATGTTTACGCAAACTTATGTCACTCTTATATCTCACTATTGATTCGGATCTTTCCTAAACCAACAACGATCGAAAAAATAATTTTCTTACTTTAAATTTCATTGTAATATTTCCTTGTAAATAATATATAAAAAAATAGTTTTTGTGTACAATAGATTTCTTCTACGTTCGCCATACTTTGTATTGTAGTTGTTTTATATAATTCTTTTTTTATATACCTACTTTGTAAACAACACTCACTTTTTAAACAAATGAAAATTATAACTGTTGACTCAAAAACTTTGTTTTATATCACAAATTGTATTTATTTTACTTTACACAAATACACAAAGATTCGAAAAATTACGAAAATTTGACATTTGATATATATTTTTATAACACCTGATGATGTCAACATTGGTTAATGAAACAGCTGTCATAAAGTAAAATAAATACAATTTGTGATATAAGACAAAGTTTTTGAATTAACATTTAGAAAATGTTTAAATATCATAGTGTTTCGGGCAAAACAATAGACTATCAAATTAAAATTAAATATCAGACATGTTTCGGACTACCCATTCCTTCCTCAGTGATATTATATACATATTTAAAATATTATAAAATTGTTTACAAATATGGTCAGTTTTGACATATGTTAAAAGTGACCATATTTGTTAATAATTTTAAAATATTTTAAATATCTATATTAAGTGGTAAGTGCATTGACTGTCACCCCAAAGGTTCCGGGTTCGATTCCCGGTGAGGGCAGTGTAATTGTCAAGCTGTCTTTGGTATGGTGTAGAATTTACGTGACAATAAAATGACGATAGATTATCTACTAATCACATGTCACGAGAATCACTATCATAGCTATTAACACCCTTTACATCCATTTGGCTCACGCTATCGTGATGTAAAGAGCGATTCAACAAAATAATAATAATACAATAATAATTATATCACTGAGGAAGGACTGGGCAGTCCGAAACATGTCTGATATTTAATTTTTATCTGTTTAAAAAGTGAGTGTTGTTTACAAAGTACCTATACATAAAAAAAATATGCAATAGATATAGTTAAATTCCACAAATGTTTGCGTCTTCGAATGCTTTAAGCAGCTCTCTACCATCTTCTCATCCCAAAAGATAGCAACGAGCTGCCGAAACTTTTCGAACACAAACATTAGTAGATTTTTACTATGAAGCATACAAAATATTTTTTCATATTCGTTATTAACAGCGATGGAATAAAGTATTTAGTAAAAAAAACTTAAAAATGTATGTAAAACTTATTTTTTTAGAGGGTTTATTATATTTTAGGGCAAAGGCATCCTTCATCATGCCAAGGAAAATTTTATAACGCCTATGCAAGACAAGAAAGACCATATCCATTAAATATAATAAAACTTTTAGAAAACAAATTGTATTTTGTTTGTAAAACTCACTCTGTATTTGGTCTGGTGGAATTCATGTGACAATTAAAATGGACTTTGCGTGGGAAAATAATTAAAAATTGGCATACAGCAATTGAGATCAAATAAGCAGTTGTATAGATGGAAACAATCACTTTAAAGGACACATTAGTATCCCAAGAACCAGCAAAGTTTAGACTTTGCTGCTTACCAATCTCTAGGATTTAATAAAATTTTCACATAATTGCAACAAATGGACATATCAGACCTGACCAAATTTGAGGCCTTGAAAATTGTACACAGAGTGACCATGGAAGAGACAACAGACAGCAGCTACAAATTAACAAAAAATTCAGACATACACAGACACTGGACCAAGAACTGTGACAAATATCACTTACCGAATGCATGAACTAAGACAGGACAACCAAGGATATTGAACAATGGACTGAAACTTTACGATGAACTACCAAAAGACACAAGTAGTCTCACTACAACTCAATTTAAAAAATACCTGAAACATAACTAACTAACTAACTAACCATCACGCCGTCTCTCCAAAGGGGTAGGCAGAATGAATGGACTGCCACACTTTTCTTTCCTGACATACTTCTCTCGCTTTCTCAACATTCATACATCGTGTCATGCACGCGCGTCGATTTCTCTGACTCCTCACATGGGCGACATTCAATATTTTATTTATTTGATAATGCTACGTTTTCCTCGGTCTTCCTCAATTTCTGGTTCCATTTACATCATTAACATATAATTTTTACCATTCTTTCTTCATTCATTCTTTCCATATGTCCAAACCATCTCAATGATCCTTTCATTATTTTGTTAATGACACCATCATTCGCACCGCATTCACTTTTGCCAGTTCCATGCTTCGCTTCCATACACTATAACTCAATTTTAAAAATACCTGAAACATTACATAATTAAAAGTAAGATCTAAAAATGTATCCATGTAACCCAATTGGGTTCTTTAAAAAATGAATAAAAAATAAAAAAATAAATACGCGACGAACCACCCCTGCACCAGACGGGCGGTCAGCCTGTTTGGGGTGTCGCTTTACGGCCACTAATCACGGCGGACAGAAGTAACGCCGTTTGTGCACTGAAGCGATTATAATTACCAAACGTTAATTCAGTAATGATAAAATAAGCACTTTTGTACACATTTTTACACACATTCATGAAGGTATGCAGAGCTTTGCTCGTTCCACAAAAGAGCTTGGATAAAATAATGTGATACGATCCAAATTATGTTACCTGATATAAAAATAATTATTTAAGATGTTTTCATTTTTTGGTTCAAGTAAACAAGTACTGATATTTCTGTTTGAAATATACGTTATTTGAAGTTATATTTTCGTGTTATAATTTTCACGGAAGGCTAACGAAGCTAGCAAAGTTCAATGTTATCATCATCATCATCATCCTAAGCTCGACAGCCCTGGGTGGGCCTTGGCTGAATCCAGGAGCTTCCTCCATTCTTGTATGTCCGAGGCTCCTTGGATTTTTCGTAACAAGTTTGTTTTCCTAGGATAAGGTTGTTAGCCTTACGCCAAACCCCCAAACGAGGACCAGGGTTTTTCTGTAGGGGTTTTCCTTCCCTTAGCTGGGGGGTTCCAGTTTTATGGCGCTGGAGACCCGCCATTCATCCTCTCCTATCTGCTATGGCTGATGGTATTGCCATTGGCCACATTGCCCAGGGCTCGCGGGGCCTATGAGACTACTCGTGGACGCTAGGAGTAGGACTATTGGTAGTGTTGCTGATGGTATGCAACTGTGGCGTTACACGGTATTTAGGTGACACATATTTGCCAGCAAAATATGTATCTCCGTGACCCTACCAAAATTTAAGTTCAATGTTATAAGTACATATAATTACTTTTTATCAGTAAGAACAAATAAATAATATTAAACAATAATAATAAATAATGATAATTTAAAAATATAAAATTGTAATATTGAAAAAATTTACATTTGAAAAGACATAATTTATATGGTATTTAATATATGATTAATTTGCATATGATAAAGAATGGGAGCTTTAGCGACTAAAAGTAGACAAAGTATTTAAGGAAAAAAGAGGATATCTAAAGTTTCAAGTTTGTTTAATTTATTGCTATTTTATATATTTAAAAACATGTCGTGTTTTTTTAAAATATTTTTTGGATAATAAACAGTGTTATTTATTGTAAGTGTGTTACTATGGAATTCCACAGTGTTAATGCCATAGCTTTCAACAAGAACGGATATACGTCGGGTTTTACTTATAAATTCTATCAAATATTTTTTTTCATTCAAAACATGTATTCTTTATATAATATCAATAATACAAAATACGCTATATAAAACATGCAGGAAACAATATGTTTTCCAATATTGGAAATGAAATTTGGCCAGGGATTAATTACAAAAGTATTAATTGTTTTTATTTTTTAATTATTTTTATTGAAAAAATTCGAATAGGTTATAAAAAACCATGATATATACTTATATGCTAATATAGGAATTTTGAAGTTTATTTTAAAGATATCTTTAGGTTATTTCTTTTATATACGCCATACTTTGTGTTGTTTGATGTTTTTTTTTCTTTTTCTTTTTTATATACTTTGTATATACAACACTTATATTTAAAAAAATAAACATGTTTCGGACAAACAGTCCTTCTTCAGTAAAGATACATTTTTATAAATATTATAAAAATCTTTACATGATCTGACAGATGTTAAAATAAAAATAAAAATAACATCTGTCAGATCATGTAAACAATTTAATAATATTTTTTTAAATGTTTCTTTACTGAAGAAGGGCTCTTTGTCCGAAACATGTCTATTTAATTTAATTTTTTTAAATATAAGTGTTGTATATAAAAAAGAAAAAGAAAAATATCTTTAGGTAAGTCTTTTAGCTTCAACGGTAGGTCGCTAAGGTGTTTCAGTTCGTTGTACATGATTCTAGATTGTCTTGTCTTTCTCCGTTCTTTTGGCAAGTGATATCTGTTACAGTTTTTAGTCCAGTAGCTATGTACGTCTGAGTTTTTTTTATTAGTTGTTGTTCCTCCCCTATCAGAGGTTGGAAATTATGTCTATTTTACTTTTTAAACTGTTAAATTATAAAACTCAATTTTATTTTTATTTTTTGTGACAGCTGTTTCATATATTATTATAACACCTGATGTTGTCAACATAGGTTGAAGAAACAGCTGTCGCGAAAAATAAAAATATAATTTTGATACATAAAAACAAAGTTTTATAATTCAACGGTTGAAGTATCATAGTGTTTCTGCCAAAACAATGGACTTTTTATTTTTACTTTGATAAAGCAGCTTTAAACAGGGATGATGTGCTGCATATAATTTATTACATATTAAAAATATGATGAATGATAGAGTTTGGGATATGCAAGCTGTCTTAATGGATAGCATAAGATATATGAACCAATTTTTTTCACTTCGCAAATTGACAGAAGTTTCTGGACAAAAACAAAAAATTATCTGTGCGATTGTCGATTAAAATTTTTAACGTTGTCATATGTATATTGAAATGTAACTTGCCATGAATTATTTTTTACATTTTATTAATAAGTAAATACCTAAAAGAAAACGTAATAATTATCAGAAATATTTTGCTTCTTCAAGTAAACATTTCTCTATTGTTCCTCCATTCAAACGGCTGAGTTATTGAAGTAGAATTAGTACAAAACGTTCTGCAGTAAACCATCGCCATATTATACTGAATCGTGGTTTCCGTTCTTGGAAGATATTTCCGAGAGATTTTTAAAGTAGACAATAAAACGGAATTACGGATTAAAGATCACAAACAGGAATACGAATGGTCAAATTAATGTCAACTTCCAAAGAACCGAATGAAAAATTGTCGAATAACGGGCCACAGACATTCAAAATATTACAATGAGCATAATGTATTGTATTAAAAATAATATGGTCGTAAATGAGAAAACTTACTTAGTTATGTCTTCCGAAAGAATTCATTGTAGTCAAGTGCTCAGCTTTTCATGTTAGTAAATTGTTTCATATAAAAATCTTCGTTGTCAGATTTGTCTAGATAATCAGACGAACATATGGAAAATTGAGAATAAAAATAAATAAATAATTAAAAAACTTTTTTTTCCCCTTTTGGGTTTAATTTTCTCGGCGTGTTTTGAAGTACCTATTATATAAAATGATTGGAATTTTTTTTCGACACGTTTCGAAGTGTTTATGATAAAAATAATTTAATTTATCAAAAAATATCAATGTTGGTATTAAATAATGTAAACTTTAAGTTCGTTAAAAATGCAAAATATGCAAAGTATTGTAAACTATTAAAAGGATTAGTTTAGTACTTTTAAAATATTTTCTAGACACGTTTTGAATATAAAGTAGATATATTGTAAATATAAAAAAATATTTTCATTTTTAAAATTAGATTTTTTAAATATATCTATAATACCACGTTAAGTAGATAGACGCAATTGCCTCACACATATGAATGTAAGATATTTATGTTATTTATTTTAATTAATATTGCCTTAACAACAATAAATTCAAGAATGGAACGCAGGGCAGTTAAAAGCATTTATAAATTTTAAAATAAAGGATCGAGTTATCATATAATCTGCAAAAAAACTGTTTTGATTTAAGTAATCTAATTTTAAGTCAACGATGTAAGAAAACGGATAGATTACCTGTGTGCATGGCATGCTATACGAATGGAGTGCAGTTTGGCGGAGTACTATGTTTGTTACCATGACAGAAGAACATTAGACAAATCTTTTCCCCAACCTTTTTGGTGATACGGGGTGTTAACTTGTTAACAGTAATACACAAGCGATTTGAAATAGGCGAAAAGGCACCACAATAAAAAGTATCTATTGATTAATTATTAAAACACGTATTCTAGAAGTACATTTTGCCAGAGTAACGCGAAATTTGCCACTCCCATATTTTATAATAAAGCTTCTAGAAAATTGATATTTTTATAAAAAAAAAAAACTGAACGTGGAGTCTTGTAGCATTTTTTAGAATATTAAATAAAATAATGATTTTTGTTGCAGATTTATAATATTAAAAAATAATTTACTAACTAATCAACCAGCAAGCCTTCTCACTGATGATGGGGTAAGCAGAGAGAATGGACCGTTACACTGTTTTTTACTTACATTTATATTTGATTGATTTGATCGTACCACGTTTTCCACGGTCTATCTCTTTTTACAGTTGCGTTTACTTAAATTTCTTAACCATTCTTTTTATTCGTTCAAACCGTCTGTATAATGAATTAATCTTATATTTAACAAAATAATCTTCAAATTTTCTTACGAAACACTCACTTTGTGGTTGGACATTTTAAAAATTAAAAAAATAAGTATTTAACCACGGTATGGTTATTATATTTGATGCCTTAATAATGATGATTTGACTAGTTTCACTTAGACCCAAGCTTCATCAGGGCAGTATAATGAAGCTTGGGTCCAAGCGAAACTAGCTGGCATCAAATATAAAAACAATGCCTGTGTTCTGCCAGTTGGTAATTATGGTCTTGAAACTGTAACATTGTCCAAACGAAGTCCCGAGAAACTATGAGTTATCCAAAGAGCCATGGAAAGCGCCACGTTAGGAATAAGCCTAAGAGACAGAGTCAGAAACGCTACGGTGAGAGAAAAAACAATGGTCACTGACATAATCCTCCGGGTGGCGACTCTAAAATGGCGATGGGCAGGTCACTTAGCCAGAAGCTCAGATGAAAAAAAATAAAAAAACTGTTGACTTAGAGACCGTGGACGGCAAAGAGAAGTGCAGGGCGACCGCAACTAAAATGGAATGATGATATGAACAGACACGTTGGAATAATCTGGATGCAGTCCACACAAGACAGAGTGACATGGAAGTGAATGGAGGAGGCCTTTGTCCAGGAGTGAACCAGAATAGGCCAATGAAGAATAATAAGGTTATTATCTTCTTAATAAGAAAAAAAAAAAAAAAAAAACAACAACCGTGGTTAAATACAAAATATTTAATATTTTTTTGATATAGGTAATATTTGTTTAGCAAACGAACTTATAATTAATAATTAAATAAAACGATGTTTTTTAACTACTTCCACTTTTGTCTTTATTTAGACAGCGACCGGTTTCGCCAGACTCGCTGGCATCGACAGACTGGTCAAGAGGCCAGTGACCAGTCTGTCGATGCCAGCGAGTCTGGCGAAACCGGTCGCTGTCTAAATAAAGACAAAAGTGGAAGTAGTTAAAAAACATCGTTTTATTTAATTATTATTTAAAATGAACTTCCATCAAGAGATTTCAGTAAAATCATTAGATTATCTTAAGAACTTATAATTTATGATAGTTATATGTTTCAGTAGATAAAGAATTAGATAATGAGAATGATGTTTAGCCGCAATATGAGGTTTTAAAAAATAAAATAAGATAAAACATTTCATTACCCCCTACTTTTTGAGGTGAAGGTTAATTGATCAACTTAGACCATTATTTCGTGAGTTTTGTTATAAACAACCTTCGACAGTTGGTCCACTCGATGTTTAAAACTCAGATCCGGTGTTTACTTTCACTTTCATAAGGCAGAAACTCTAGTCAAAGCTTAATATTTACTTTTAATCATTCACCGGTAAAGTTTCGAAAGTTTTTAATGAATTTCCTTCCAGTTTCAGCCGAAACAATTCACTTGCTATGTTTTTCACAATTTCAAGTTTTTTTCGTTTTTAAACTCTACAAAATATAAATTAATAGATAGTTCACAAAGTAAAATTCCTCTTCGCATTGTGTTAATAAAGTAGTTTGCTAAATGCTAAACAATCATTCTTCATAGATGGCGTTGGTGGATGGATTGTATAGATTAATCTTAAAAAATTAATTAGTACAATCAAATCTACATAGATGGCTAACTGGAACTGCCACGTGAAGATAAGTATGAATTTGGAGTATATATACAACTTCCAAAAATGTATCATACATGATCATAATAACAATGGTGGAATGGGGAATGTTGTAATTACATAAAGCGTGCGCTTAACCCAACCAATGACAGGTCATAAGTCCTGTAAACACCTTGATCATCCATATTCAGTTTCCAGTTTGTTTCTTCGTCTCTATTGAGATACAATTAAAAATTTATATTAAACCGATTAAAATCTTGATAAGATTCAATTTCATTCTGAAAACTAACTAACAATCACACCGTATACATCTTGAACTTCCTATATATTCATACATTATATAATGCTGCATATTTCATACCCAAGTTAAACATTTATACTTTGTTCTACTATACTTTTAAACCGATCGCTTTTTAAGCGGTCACATTTAGATTTTTAGATTTAAAACACGTCTTAATGCGCCCTTGAGGTGATTACATCACAAAAACGGCGCTTTAAAAGTTAGCATATTATTATTATTATTATCATCATATTAGAATAAAATAATTTTGACACTTTTGTCACAATGTTGAAATATTCTATAAAACTATTATAATATAATAATTAAATAAAACGATGTTTTTTAACTACTTCCACTTTTGTCTTTATTTAGACAGCGACCCGTTTCGCCAGGCTCGCTGGCATCGACAGACTGGTAACACTATTGTAAACTTAGTCCTTTATATACATACAGATCAGGGGTGGTAAACATGATTCTATACAAAAATAATCTTCAAATATTTATGTATTTTTTTTCTGAATTTAACTATTGGTATTACAGGTATTCTTGGAGGTTCGTGTTTAATACAATGGGTTTTAATTTTTATTATCTCTTACATATTCATATATAATGTTTGAAAAAATGGTAATTTTGTTTAAATTATTACTGAATTTCATTTGTGTCCCAGATTATCAGACTGAATGGTTGTCTTACTGATTAATACGAATGAAAACGTTAGTTTTATAGAAGTTTTATTATATTTTATAGGAACGACATGTTTCGCCTTTCTAAGGCATTATCAAAAGATATTTGATAATGCCTTAGAAGGGCGAAACATGTCGTTCATATAAAATATAATAAATCTTCTAGAAAACTAATGTTTCATTCGTATTAATTATTCAATATAGAGTTTTACATCATTGTTCAAGAAACAATAAATAATGTGTCATTTATATCAAAATACGTAATTAAAAATGCTGGCAAAAGCTGTAATCTCCATACTGAAAAATTGACGAACGTGCATGACATGACGTATGAATATAGAATAAGCGAGAGAAGTAAGTTAGAAAAGAAGAGGGTGGTGGTCCATTCTTTCTGTCTACCCCTTCAGAGAGACGGCGTGGTGGTTAGTTAGTTTGCTATTGATTACGATGTAAGACTTTTCAAATTATTGTGATTTTGTTGAATCGCTCTTTAAATCATTAAAGCACGAGCCAAATCATTGTGAAGGCTATCATATTGATATACGATACAATAGACAGATGTAAACTGATCATCGATAATACACCTATTGAGCAAGTCATGTGATTCATTTACCTAGGCATAGAGATCGGTAGCTACAGTGACCTATATGACGAGCAAAGCGACAGCCGTGGCTGGCTGCTTGCGCGACACCATATGGAGGAACAAATACATGTTAACCGAATATGGAGGAACAAATACATGCTAACATCATGACGTATTGAATAGATGTCAGTGCCGATACCAATAGAACTAATAACCTTCTTAGAGTAGCAGAAATGCGAACCCTACGCTCCATCGCAGGCATAACCCTTAGAGATCGGATCAGAAATAAAACAATAAGGTTTGTCTGTGGTGATAAGGACATAATGAGATGGGGAAGAAGCAGAAGGCGCTTCTGGAGAGACCGAGTGGACCGCGTGGAGAATATAAGAATTACAAAAAATGTTAAAGATGAAAACCAAGCAGCAAGATTTTACCAGGAAGGCCGATGGCTGGACATCATCATCCCAGGACAACCCACCGTCACAAACAAGTCATACGACCTAAACTAAGAGGAATAAGAAGAAAAAGAATCGCTATTTTATTGTTACGTGAATTCTACACCAGACCAACGATAATGTAACAATCACACTGCCATCGCAGGGAATTGAACCAGGGACATTCGGTGTGGCAGTCAAAGCACTTACTACTCGAAGGCATAACATCGACGAAGTGTTAAAATATTTTAAAGATTTTTATTAAAATACTTCCTTTGACAAATAATTATAGTCTTTACGACATGTACAGCTATTGTTACATGACATTTTGTATAGTGTTAAGTGAAAGTAATTCAAAATATGCAAAAAACACGTATATTTCCAGATACGACTGTTTCTAGCGAGGTCAGTCCAAGCGATCACGCAAAGTTTATCATTATGTTTATATTCGTAATTTTCTACCATATTTAATGGTAGATTCATAGAAAAATAATAGTTATGGATTCCGTATTTAAAAAATATATATGTATTGAAATAAATTAAACTTAAAATGTGTGATGGGTTGCGAACCTCATCGCCACCAATAGGCATCTCCCGCGCACACTTCGATCGTCCAACACCCACAAAATAAATCTAAAACAAATAATATAAAATACAATGATATAAAATAAAATAACAAAATAAAAATAATTTAACACAAAATGTTTTTTTTAGATGGTGCGCATATTGTCTATTTAATTTATGTTCCACGAATCCACCGTTTTTTTAATTTAGCACATAATAAAAATAATAATAATAATAATAAGAGGATGGCTACTTGGTTTCAGAGATAGAGTTAAAAATTGCTAAAGCCACCTTATCGAGATACATAAAACTTATAATCTGATAGATTTTTCACATAAAGTAGGGCTACCTTTCAATAAATTATTGTAAAGAATATCGCTGGCCATTCTGTATTCAGAAGGCGGTGGCCGCCATGTTCGGAAGCATTCCAAGTTTTCACATCGGATAACTATTCCGTTTATCATTCCCAGTACAAATCGACTCCCTGACATGGAATTTAAACTGATACATCCTAGAACGGGATGAAATTTATTTCCAATTTGTTCAAGATGAAATTTAAGACGCACAGCGCTCAGTTCATCGATCTCTGTGAGTAGTGGTAAGTGAATCTTTAATCTTATTTTTTTAGAAGATACCAGATCTAATGTTATATATAATATAAAATTTCGCTTACTTGGAGAAGCAAATCTTTCAAACAGTGTTTCAATTCTTCAAATCTGAATTTTACGAATTGTAATATTTTATCGTTATGCGTCTATGTCATAGACATGATACTGTTTTAACGAAATATAACGTTATTCAACACAATGAAAATAACAATGATTAGAACCAATAGCGTGCATCCCACTGTCAAAGATTTACTCATTTTATTTATTTAAATTAAATTAAGATATTTGTCTTTATATTTTTTATGTACTTGGTACAACACTAACTTATTAATATGTATGAAAAAACGATAGTCTTCAAATAGATTAATTATAATATGTATGACATGTTCCGCCCTTCTAAGGCATTATCAAATGTGACATTTGATACTGCCTTAGAAGGGCAAAACATGTCATACATAAATATTATAATAAAACTCTTTGATAACTATCGTTTTTTCATACATATTAATAATTTAATATGAAGTTTTACATCACTGTTCTAGAAACAATTAAACACTAACGTTAATTTTTTTTTAAATATCAAACATGTTTCAGTTAACCCGGTCCTTCCTTAGTGATATTATAAAGATATTAAAAATATTATAAAACTGTTTACAAATTTGATCAGTTTTGACAGATGTTAAATTAAGATATATTTTTAAAGAAATATAATATAATTAACGTTAAAATAAATTGTATTTGATACAACCAAATATTAATATACACATGGTTTATTATTTTAACAATACAAAAAACATTTGGAATTTACGTACACTTTCAATATTTAATATTATATCAAATAATAATTAAATATTCGTAAAACGATGTTTTTAACTACTGCCTTTTTTGTCTTTATTTCAACAGCGTCCGGTTTCGCCAGGTTCGCTGGCATCGACAGCTGCTGACACTATCACAAACGGATTCCTAATATACACACAGATCAGGGGTGGTAAACATGATTCTGTGACCACCCCTGATCTGTATGTATATAAAGGACTCAGTTTGCAATAAGTCTGTCGATGCCAGCGACCCTGACGAAACCTGTCGCTGTCGAAATAAAGACAAAAGTGGTTGTAGTAAAAAACATCGATTTATTTAATTATTATTTAAAATTAACTTCTTTATCTTAATAATATTATATTAATTTTATTTATTATATATAATTTATTAATTGATTAAATTATTTTAGGTATGTATTTACACATATGGACGGAAGTCACCTCTAAAACATATTGTATTTGATATTTTTATTTAAAAAATATTGAATACACAAATTTTTTATTTTTAAACTTTTAATTAATAAACTTTATTTTTTGTATCACAACTGTATTTTATTTTAATTAAAATTTTAAAAATTATTTATTTTTATTTTCAAATTGTAATGAAAACAGCCTTGTTAATGATGTAAAACTGTCTGTTTTATAGAAGTGTTATTATAAATTGTGAAAATGGCATGCTTCGCCTTGTTACGACAGTATCAAATGCACAAATATTTTATAACGTCTTAGCAAGGCAAAATATGTCATCCTCATAAAATGAAAATGTTTGAACACTATAAAATGTTAAGGTATCACAGTGTTTCGGTCAAAACAATAGACTCTAAAATAAAATGTTACTTCTAGACAACAGACGTTCACTTTAAATTTTCACTTTCTAAGTTTGTTATTTTTTTTTCAAAAAGTGTAAACATGTACACAATCACAAAAGAAATAACACACCATATCTACATTTTAATAGCTACATGTGCAGTTTCCTATCTCAAGCAGTATTAAATATCACGAAATCCTACAGGGTGATACATAAGCGACCCCAATAAAGCACAGTATCAGTGTAATATCGGCGTCCGGGGAAAATTGCTTAATCCAGTCACATAGTTTCCCCACTTATTTTCAAATATTACTTCGCAACACGTCGCCATCTGCCACCCTGTAGGCACACCCTGTATCCCATTTTCTTGCGAACATTTTTTCAATAATACGGCGGCAATGAAATTTATTGTCATATTAATGGCTTCCTATCGTTCTGTTTATACAATAATTTCAAATAGAATAGTATTGTATATTTATTTGCTTTTCGAAATAAGATCTGTTATTTGATATTTTTCGTATCGATTTTGTATTCGAATATGTTAGGTAATTAATTATATTGGAAAAAATACTGCCTCACTGATGCCGAAATATTTGATATCCTACTGAAATGTTTTTTTTAGCTTGTACATGTGTTATGTAAGTATTTTTTAACGTTGTTGCGTTTTTTTAAATAAGTTCGTTAGCCAAATAAGTTGACCAAATGTTTTTCGTTTGATATGTCTCATTTTAGTAAAATAAAGTAAAATACTAACTAACCATCACGCTATTTCCCTGGGGGGTAGACCGAGAGGATGAACCGCCATACTGCATTGTACTGATATACCTCTCTAGCTTCCTTTACATTCATGCATCGTAACATGTATGGTCGTCGTGATCATAACATGTATCCGACTTCGAATATGGCTGCCTTTTAGTATTTGATTAATTCAGTCATGTCATGCTTCCTTTCTTCTCTTTTTGGCGTCCATTCGTTCTATATATCCAAAACCCCTCAGGGATCTCTTTTTCAATTTTACTTATGATGCAATAATCTTTCTACTTTCGTCTTTCGGTATACGCACATTCTTCTCAGTGATCTCATTTCTAGGGCATTAATCCTACTTTCATCAATATTCTGCCAGCTGCAAGCTTCATTATATAAGGGTACTTTACTTAAAGTACATCACTTAAAGAAAAATCAATTTAAAAATATTAACATTGTGGAACCCATTTCATTTTTTCGAGTTTTTTTAAGAGACACTTGATACTTTAACTTACTAGGATATTATCAAATGTTGATAACTTTATCCTTTAATAACCTCCTAGCAAAAGTCAAACAATATGTACTAAAACTTACAGAAAACACGCGTCTTCCCCGTTTCATGATTTTCGTAACGTTTTATATAATACTTCAAGCGAAAATAAATAAATGTTAAATTAAAGTGAATAGTCGGAGAAATTTTTATGTGTGCATGGCACGATATATGAAATAAGTTACGAGTACAATGTTGCACTCCATTATTTCTGCCTACTAATTAGGGAAGATGGTGTGATGGTAAGTTAGTTGAATATGTTTGAATAGCTTTAGAAAAAAAAACTGTTATCCCTTTATTTCTCGGTGTAAATATTTAAACCGGTAGGAAGGATATCTGCAGTCCGAAAAGTGTTATTGAAAAGTGTAAAAATGTTTTGTTAAAAGACAATGTTTTTTTAAAGTTATTGCAGTGTGAATCTACTACATAAAGTGATGGCAAATCTTGAAGAAATAAAGGTCGGCCATGTTAGAAGTCGGAAGAATCGACAGGAAAGTAAGCTGTCCTGGCTGCGGAACATCAAAGAGTGAACAGGAATTAAAAGAGTTCAGAACCTGTTCCAAGTGGCACAGGACATAGATTTTTTAGCTGCAGTGATCGCCAACGTTGGGGGGACCTGACACGCACCGAAAGAAGAAGAAGAGGAATTATTACATTGTAAATATGTACGAAAAAAACAGTGATTGATTTATTTCATATGCGATGAGAGTATAAGAAATATCTCAAGTGAAATCTCCCGTAGAAAATTGAAAAATCACCAATTTGGACGTTATTCCACGTTGAAGTGATTGATATTTTTCCTATTTCATGGAAGGACTTCGAAACGGGCTAGTATTGTTGTGTTAATGGCCGTCGGTCGCTCGCCCATGGACAATATGTCGGGAAACATCGCAAAACGGAAAATAAAAGAAAATCGCAATAAATAGCCTTCAAAACTGTTTTTTGATGAAAATACTTTGTCAATGTCAGGAGGGTCGAGCGATCGACACAGACAGAATTTTTGTGACTTTGACGAAGGCCAAACCGAATCAACATTTCGGCCACCGCGCAGAAGTAAGCGCTTTGTCTCCGAAACGTGTTCCATTGACGCATATGGAGGGAACGTACCTTTTTATTAAGTGGGGACAGTTTTTGGAGGACCCTTGCGACGACACACCCCGACCCATTGTGATGAATGATACAGCAGAGTAGTTCAGATGTTTAAAAGTGAAATGATACGTAAATGTTACTTTATATAAAAATCTACTTTACTTTGGTGAAGACAACAGTAAATCTTAAAGCAAGTTACGTTATAGTAGTAATTCTTGTTAATTTTGTTAAAAATATACATTGATTCGACATTTTTTGATAATTACTAGAAGATGTGATTAGATAGGGACGTCAAAGACGGCGATACTGGCATCTACATGTAGAAAGGATGAGCTCAAATAGGATGCCACACGTAGCTCTCCATGGAACGCCAAACGGTGACCCATGGAACGACAACGCCGACCAGGAAGACCCCCGAAACGGTGGAGAGAAGGCTGGAGTTCGGCGTCTCAAGAGAACCCACCTGAAATAACAGACTCCTGTGTCTACCAAAGTTGAAGAAGAAGTAAAAGAAGAACTTTTTAAGGCACTCAGAAACACTTTAGTGCCAACGCTAGAAGATCATTTACATACATATTTTTAATAAACAATTGAGTGATTAAGACTTTTCATAACACTGAATTTAATTTTGATTTTTCTTTCCCATCTGATTGGGCATACATATCGACAGAACGTATGGCGGAGTATTCCTTCTGCTTATCCCTTCGGAGAGACGACGTGAGGGTTTCCGTCTCCCGAAGGGGTAGGCAGAAAGATTGTACTGCCAAACTTTTCTTTCCTGACATATTTTTCTGGATTCCTCAACATTCATACATCGTGTCATGCATACACGTCGATTTATCTGACTCCTCACGTGGACGACAATAAATATTTTATTTATTTGACAGTGCCACGATTTCTTTGGTCTTGCTCTATTTCTAGTTCAATTTACATCGTTAACATGCAAATTTTTTACTATTCTTTCCATGTGTCCAAACCATCTTCTCATTCTTATTTTGTTCATAACACCATCATTCGCAACGCATTTACTTCTTATATTTTTATTCGATACATTCTTCTAATATATCTCATTTCTAATAATTTTTTTATACTTTCATCCTTCTTTTGCCAGTTCCATGCGTCGCTTCCATACACCATTGTGCATGCGTTAGTTAGATATAAAATATTGGTTTTATCTACTTTTAAAGAATGATAAGCTTTTGCAAGACAAAATATTAAATACATGTATTAATAACATATAAGAGCAATAATTTCGATAAGCCCTTATTCCAAGCGATTGATAGTAAAATATTTCGTGCAAAAAAAAACATCAATATTTTTGTAAATAAAATCAGTTAGATGTTTCTTTGAAAACCCCTGGCTATTATATTAACGGAAAACTTGTATATGTAGGTACTTTATGATTCGTTGTCATTTATCAAAGCTAGCTAATAGAAAGATATTTGATCTGGGAAAAAATCGAATTTTTCCTCACGGCTTATCGTGTTCATAAGTACTTTATTATTTACACTCCCATAACTTCAATTTGACGTTATTAGTGTATTGATTAGTAATTAATCATAAACTGTATAAGGTCAAAGCACCAATGAATGACCGTTTAAGGTTCAGCTTTTACTGAAATCCACATTAAAGGCATTAATTTCATTATTTCAGTGTAGAAAATAAAATAAAAAAATAAAAAAACACATTGACTTCTCTTAATTCTCTAACTTTTTTTATTGAACTATGAGTATTACTATTAAAATTAATATTTCTCTAAAAAAAATAGCACAATCACCAATAATTGATCACTTCAGGTTATATTGATACAATACATAGATTTTGTTACATTGTCACATTATGAAACACCCTAACATATAAAAATAAGTAAATATTCAAAGAATTGCATAAGAAATAACATAAAAAAAACACTGACCACACTTTTCCTTATAAAAAAACTACTAACAATCTCAAAATAACAACGGGAAGACGCACTTTTACCGTTTGACAAGGCACAGTTCAAAACTGATAGTTTTGTTTCTTACCAACAGTTGTCTCTGCCTACCTCTTTTGTCATAATTTCTTGGGATTAAAGTTTTTTGACTGGACACATAGAGCGATTCTTATTATATTTTGTTTTATTAACCAACTGTCATTTACTGGGGGGCGGTCAAATACTGGTACTTCGACCCTATATCTGAACAAAACATCTATTTAACAAAAAAGGAATTGATTTATACCGATCGAAAGATGCTTAGGATATCCTCCATAGACTTGATGAATAACAAAGTCCTAGATAAGACATTAAGATAGAAAGCTCATTAATATGATTGAAAACACAAAAGGATGTGACACTCGTCAAGTACCTGATTTTAAACCCAACGGCTTATGCTTTGGATATCCTGGATAAACTTTACGGACAAACAATTCTGAAAAAGACAATATATAGAAGAAAACACAAAAAGGCCGTGATGCTTAGGACAAATGATGGTTAGGATAACATGGATAAACTTTAAAAACAACAACTAACTAACTAACTTACCATCACGCCCTCTCCCCGGAGGGGTTGGCAGAAATAATGGAATGCCACACTGTTCTATCCTGACATACTTTTCTCGCTTCCTCTACATTCATACACCTTGTCATGCACGCACGTCGATTTTTCCGACTCCTCACGTGACCGACATTCAATATTTGATTGATTTGATCGTGCCTCGTTTTCCTCGGCCTTCCTCTATTTCTAGCTCCGTTCACGCCGTTTACATAAACCTTCTTTACCATTCTGTCTTCACTCATTCTTTCCATGTGTCCAAACCATCTTAATGACCCTTTCCTTATTTTGTTAATAACACTTTCATTCGCACCACATTCACTTCTTATACTTGCATTTGTCACTCTATCATATACAGATTTGACACACATTCGTCTTAGAGATCTCATTTCTACTGCGTTTATTCTACTTTCATCCTTCTTTTGCCAGTTCCATGCTTCACTTCCATACATAAGGGTCGGCACAAGAACACCATTGTGCACTGCCATCTTAGCTTTTTTGGATAGGCTTTTGTTTGCGATGACAACTTTAACTAACAAAGTTCTGGAAAAGACAATAGATAAAAACTCCTTCGCATAATTGCAAATACATAAATCACGTGACACTGGTCAAGGAATTGATTTTAAGCCCAACGAATGATGCTAAGGATATCCTGGATAGACTTTAAGAGCAACAAAATCCTAGACATGACTAGAATTACTCCAAGGGCGCGCTAGGAAAAAAATTCCCGAATAGTGCAGTCTTTCGAAGTTTCTTAAATTTAACGTCACTAACCTCATTCTAAATACTAACATGGGGGCTCTTCCACGCCAACGGACCCGCGACGCTGAAAGCACAATTTAAGATACATTAGGGAACTGAAAAGCCGTGGATCTGTGGAGGAGCTGTTTCACACCACCTAGAATAGAAAATATTTTTTTCAATGATTGTTAATGTCGAGATCACCATATTTAATGCGAAGAGAAGATACATATTAATTATGCAATGCGGCCATATTTTTACAATATGTTTTTTTTAAATATTTTTTTATGTACATATTTTGAAAGAATCTAAGGTATTACTTTTAATTTTAAACGTATACATTTATTATACAACGAATTTAAGATTATTTTTTATTAATTGGTATGATTACATCTTGCTGGTGAAACTTGAGAAACTTATCATCCTCTTAATACACTTGTATAATTTAATTTTGTGATAACGTACTTTTTCCCCTTACTATAAATACTTAATCATACACAATTAAAAAACAAAGAAATATGTTAATACTTATAATTTGATAATGTTTTATGCAGATGTGATCAAAGTTTTCACCAAACTCAAATGAATCAAAAATTCACCTAGAAATACCACACCATTTTTTTTCAAACGTCACTTTTCGCCCATCGCTAATAGTACTAATTTACTTTCGATGGCAAACCAATGAAATGCACACTTTTCCTAATATTTATTAAGTTACTTGCAATAACAAATTTCTCCATAAACGAAAATATAAAACGAATAACGGCAGCGCTTTCGCCATTACTTCATTAGACGGGATAGTAAAAGGGAGTAATTTGGAGCAAAAATTTAACGATCCATACTAACAAAACCATGAAAAATTTACGAGTGAAAATAATACCATTTACACCGAAATACGCACTAATGACACCCCCACCAAGGCAGCAAATATAATCAATGCTTTTATCTGGACATTTAAGTATGAAATGAATTATTGGAAAACTCTTAAAGGGAAGTTGATACCAATTGATAGGCAAATGAGACATAAACTTCTCTCGAAGTGTCATCTCTTACTGTAATCTGTTATCCATCGCTCGATTTCAAAAATTCCGTATGGAAAATTTGCTGCTTCTGAAACAGTGTTTCCCGTCTAGATTTTTAAATAGAATTTTTTTATTATTTAATTATTATTATGGAAATAAATCTAATATTTCGCATGCCTTTCGTCTTATCTACGATAATTCAATTCACAATGCCGTTAAAGTGAAGCACGTAACTGGCGACAGAAGGATGATAGTAGAATAAACGCAGTATATACAAAATATAATACAAAATTACATACCAAGAAAAGAAAAATTTATGATGTACGAAGCATATGTTGAAAACCGACTGACATATATGATTCCCTTCTGGGGGACAGGAAACCAAAAGGACATCTCCAGACTCCAAAGACAACAAAATAAAATAATAAAATTAGCTTATAACATTAACTATCTTACCCCAACCATACAAGTATCAAAATAATATCAAATCTATACAAACATTAACAAACAAAATACATATACAAACAAAACCTATACAAACAAAATACATATCAAATACATATCAAACCTGACCAAATTTGAGACCTTGAAAATTGTACACAGAGTGACCATGGAAGAGACAACAGACAACAGCTACAAATTAATTAAAAATTCAGACATACACAGACACTGGACCAGGAACTGTGACAGATACACGAACAGGACAATCAAGGATACTGAACAATGGACTGAAACTTTACAATGAACTACCAAAAGACACAAGGAGTCTTACTACAACTCAATTTAAAATATACCTGAAACATTATATAATTAAAAGTAAGATCTAAAAGTGTATCCATATAACCCAATTGTTTTTTTTTCCAAATAATTAAATAAATAAAAAATAATAAAAAATTAACGAATGTATGTAAAATCTGTGTGTAAAAAGAGTGTCAAATTTTTTCAACAAAAACGTAAAAAAAAAAAAAAAGTAAATGCAGTACAAATTATGTAATCGACGTGTGTGCATGACACGATGTATGAATCTATTGTACGTTAAAAAAATATTACTTAATTATTCAAAATTTATAAAATGTTTCTTTTTGAGATATATTGATACATTTTCGAGTAAAGTTGGCATATGCTCATCTTGCATCGTTCATCTTGTTCAAGATGATATTGGTTGAAACGCCAATATTATCAACAACAACTCTACAAAATTTCAACTCAATTGGATGAACGATGCGTGAACGCATAGGGAACGAACACAAATACATTATTTTTTATATAAAATTACATAAACTAGCTTTCTTTAGCTCAGTTTATAGTTAAAACGAAGTCATTAAGGGGGTGAATATTCTACGAGGGTTAATTTATTAAATGTTTGTTAAATAAATAATGTAATCTCGTTTACATGTTTCAGTTAGAAGGAGGTAATCGATGATTCAAAATACTGTCTCCTTTTCTGATTCGCGGAGCGGTCGTTATTCTAGAAAAACGTTTGCTATCCTTGTAATAAAATTTCTAATTTTCGAAATAGGCCAAGTATTTATATTACGAGCGAAATAATATACGGTCAGTGCCATTCTATAAGAGTGCAAAGTATTTTTTTGAAGAATAGTTCAATAAAAATAACGATTATTTTTCTAATTCAAAATGTTGGGATCGAACGAATGAAAACTTAAAATAAATATTTTTTAATAAGTATATCTTAACAATAATATTATTTTTAATTTCGTATTCAACATAAATGTTTAATAACATTCCCCATTCCGCCCTTCTTATGACCCACCACATCTGACAATATTTTGCAATTTTTATATATGCTAGAATCCCACGCTTATCTTTACAATTTTAAGTTCACTTTACATTACACCTCAGCCACCACATTCTGTTTCCAGAAAAACAATTTACATCTTCGTCTCTATTGAGGTACAATTAATCCTTATAAAAAAATATATATCCGCAATGGGTAAAATCCAGTATTTGTCTACAAGAATTTGTATACATTCAAAATGTTGTTAAAAAAATAACAACAATAACGATATCAAAAGTTATACAGAAAATAAAAAAAAATATATACCCCTACCGAATAGTTACAAACTTTGTAATTTGTGGTGACTTAATGTTGTTAAGTGAAATTTATTTGTAGATGTTCATTGTTAATTATATAATTAATAAACAAATACTTATACTAAAATTACAATCTACATATATTTAGTTTTTTAACATCGATCGGTTTCGGCAGATTTTAAGGTTCATATTTTTTTCTTTATATTGTATCAGTATATTAATATCGAAATGTACTTATTTATTTATTATAATTATTTGGTTGAATCACTAATTACATCATTACAGTGATCACCATTATCAATATAAAGGGTATAGCTATTATATTGGTTCTCATGACCCATCTCATACATAATAAGTAGCTAATCAATCGCCATTTTATTGTTACGTATATTCTACCCCAGGCAAAAGACCGTGTGAAAATCAAACCCGGGACTTTTGGAATGGAAATCAAAGGACTTACCACTTGACCATGTATATTATATTGTTTTGTATAAATGCTGTCCAAATGAGGAGTCAGAGAAATCGACGTGATTGGGTGAAATGATTTATGAATTTTGAGAGTATGTCAGAAAACAACAGTGGGTCTGTCAATTATTTCTGCCTTGATATTTGGAGAGACGGAATGATGGTTCATGGGTTTAAGTTTATATTTATATATTTTTAATAACATCCCTATAAAACGGCTTCTTCGTACACGGGAAAGACAAACCCGTCGCGCAGTAAAGATTCCAAATCGACATCAAAAATTTACGATTTGTTGAAATATCCTGAGCGCTCCGGGCCTCTAGTTTCGAGTTCATCTCGAGTTTACTCCGCTCTGAGATGAGACGAGGAAACTTTTCTTAGCGTAATGTGATACTGCCGTTCTTACTTTAATATTAGAATAAGTGTTCTTTTTATTGCATTTTTCATTGAATCGGTTAATAATATTATTTTATCATATAGATGTTTCTGGTCAATAAGGGTTTTCACAAGTACACAATAAAAAATACCCATTCAAGAACACTAGTATAAGAAATTTAAAGGATATTGTACATTACTTGTTATAATTGCCAACATAATATAGTTTTATTGTTTTTGTTTTTTAAGCATCTAGCGGTCACTTCGTATTAGAACATTGTAAGAATAAATTTTCTTTTATATATATTTTTTGGATTAAACACTTACTGCTTTTCAATTGTGACCGGTATGGTATTACTAATCCTTTTAACAAAATATTACAAATCGTCATGACAAAATACTACTAATTCAGATGACTAAATATCATTATTTTAGATGATAGAGACTCTAAAAGTCTTCAAAATAGTAAATAATGAACCACAAATATCGATAACACAAAAAGTTATATAAAAAAATAAAGCATTTTAGAAACACAAATCTCTAAAATTTTAAGGCAAAACTTTTTTTAATAATGATAAACTCAAATAATTCCGTTGATTTTCTATATGGCAGAAGGTTTAGTTATGTTATTATATATTATATTACTCTTATTCTAATTCCAACTTTAAATGCAGCCTACTTCCATTATCTTGTCAAAATAAGGCCATGACAAAAAAATTACAAAACCGAATGGAACTTATGGAGAAAAGAAATATGTGAAAAAAATGTTTTGTAGTATTTTTTAAATAATTTTTTACAATGAGCATTTCATATAAGTTATTTAGAAATTAAAAAAAATCTACTGCACATATTAAATTCTACACATATTCGATATAGATGAAAACGAACGTTTTTTTTATAAAATGTCACGATAATGTCCTTGCGAAGCAAAAAAATTCACTCTCATATATTTGTATAAGATAACCGATACTATCTATATGAAATAATTTTGATGGTAATACATCATTGTTCAAAAAAAAAGTATGCAGTACCTTACTGTTAGTATATTATATTATGTATGAGGTAAAGCGGAAAGAAATAACAATATTTTAATAAAAATTATTTAAATATCAAACATACAATATTATTTCGTTTAATAATTTCTATTGTAATAGATTATCTTCCTCCATAGAATAGGTAGTTTTTAAATACCTTTGTGACTCCATGTGATTTCAGACTTGTTTCACATACATACTTTTTTATTTCGAAGCGAATGTCCCATCGACTTAAAAATATGGAAATCTGAAGGTGCTGTGTCAGGTAAATATGGTGGATGTAACAGAACTTCGAAATCTAACTTTCTTATTTTGTCCTGCGTTATGCTTGCGGTTTTCCATTATCCTGTTGTAAAATTTGTCTCTGATTGTACCAAAACCAAAAAAGAATATTAATACAGGAAGGATATGAATAGAGCTTTCAAACATATAAATCCAACAGTAGACAGTGGCAAACTGGTATCAAATTGACACAACATGAATAGTGAAATTTTTTTTCGCTACAGCTAATATAATGTACGCGTAATGTGGTATAATATATAGGTCTAGACATTTTTATTGCGAGAATAATTGGCCTATATGAGATCTTCATTATTAAGTGCAGGGCGTACGCTAGTGATTGGCGGTTCTCGAATTGAGAATGGGTTCATAATGTGTCTGGAAAACAATGTGAAATACAGTAATGGTCCTATTTCGCCGGCATCGCTGCCTCGGCTCCCGTTAGGCTATTTCCGAGAATGCCTTTCCGATAGCATGTTAATAAAATCAATTTGAAAAAAAGCGATTAGGCGTCTCTACCCCCGGAGTCTTCGATTAAAACGATAAATTTGAATTCAAACTATCCCATAGGCTCATTAATTGAACGATAAATTCGCTAAAGGCAGAAAATTGCAAGGATGCCGCTTCTAATTTGCAATTAATCGAATACCATCGCATTGACTACCCTATACATTCCAAAAGAAGATATACGAGTACTAGCATATAATCTGTATATATTAAACAAAGTCATGTTAGTTACGCCATTTATAACTCACGAACGGCTGACCGATTTTTATGTTGTTTGATTGTCTCCGGATTGGTTGATTTGATCCAGATTGGATTAAAACAACGAAAAAAAAACACGAAAAAAATTTATGAAGAAAATTTATATATCTATACATTTTGTATAGAACTGATTTTTTGATGATATAAAATAAAAGCTTGCCTCAAATCCTCGACTCTGTGATACTATGTGTTATTCGCTATGACGATCAAAAAATCACAATGCCAATACTTGGGTTTTTGTGGCCTGAATCTAGAAAATGGCTGTTTCTCTCACGGTCCATTGTACGTAGTATCACGTGTCCGCAAACCATCCGCGCTGTTAGTTCTCGCACCTGACAACAAAACGAAAAATATCATATATCTCAAGGTGCTTCAATGAAATTAATCGACCTGAGTGCAACTCAACAAGCAAATATAATGGTTTGACAGAAAGTAGTGCAACAATGCTACGCGAATCAATTCGTTTCGCTTCAATTCAGCAAATCTCTTGCTGCCGCCACGTGAATTACATTCATTTCAATGTATTTTTTAAAATGATTTTTGCACATTTACTGAACTTAATTCATATTTTAAGTATACATTAAAACTAAATAAATAACTGAATTTAATTTAGTTTATAAGTTAACAAAACATTTATTGATTCTGAGACGGTACGAAGTTTGTAGGGACAGCCAGTTGCTTACTAAAACACGAGTAGTTAATTATAATCTGATTAAGTTTTTTTTTACTACAATGTTAATTTCATAAAATACTGATAAAATTATTTTTGAGTTCAAACCCTCTAGATAAGTGGCTTATCGTTATAATTAATTGAATATGCAAACACGTATCGAAAGTACTTCATATAAAATATGAATAATGAACTTATTTGTGGAAATTATTAGTTTATTAAATTATTTTTTAAATGTTGAAGTGATAATACATAATATAAAATATACTATACATTGTAGTTTATTACAATTTTAATAGAATTTATAAAGCACGCGTTAAACCATTGATTTATGGCATTTGAGCAAGGCAGACTCGTGAAAGGACTAAAAAAAAATTAGGTTGTTTTTTGAAATTTCTTGATAGAAATTCATTATAAATAATGCATTTTTTTAATTAAAAATTCCTTTATAATATATATTTAGTTTAATTCTACGTTATCGCGAGAATGCATAATGAAAGAATGGTAATAAATGTATTTGTTTACGATGCAAATGGAACTAGAAATAGTAGAAGACCGGGGAAAAGGTCATATGATCAAATAAATCAAATATTAAATGTCGGCCAATTGAGGAGTCGATTAAATCGACATGCGTGCATGATACGATGTATGAATGTTGAAGAATCGAGATTTATTGTACTTCTTGGAAAGAAACGTGTGGCGGTCCATTCTTTCTACCTACCCCTTCGGGGATACGGGAGTGACGGTTAGTCAGTTAAGTTTATGGCTTTGACCGGTTTCGGCAGTTCGCTGCCATCATCTGGAACAGAAACACAAAAAGATGGGAGTGAACTGCCTAAATACTTGTAGGTCAAAGCCGTAACCTTAGTGGAATTAAACTAAATATATATTATAAAGTATTATATATAAATATATATATTTTTTTAGTATTAAGGACTTCCGAGGTGAAGACACTAAATACCATATACAAAACTCTTAAGGGATCGCGTGAGGCACCAGAATAAAGTTAAAGCAGAATTTATTGTTTCTTGAACAATGATGTAATATTTCATATTAAATAATTAATACGAATGAAAACATCTGTTTTCTAAAAGGTTTATTATGTTTTATAGGAGTGATATGTTTTGTCTTGATTTAAATATACTTTGATAAATTTTTTTGCTGGTGTTGGATTGTTTTAAGTGCCTAATTAAAATGAAACAGTGGAATAAAAAATTAAATAAACACAAATGTCCGGATCGTCCAGCTGACGACAAGTGCACCATCTAAAAGAACATTATGTGTTAAATTATTTTTATGTGTTATTTTATTTTATATCATTGTATTTTGTATAATTTGTTTAAGATTTATTATGTAGATGTTGAATGATTGAAGTGTGCGCGGGAGATGCCTATTGGTGGCGATGAGGTTCGCAACCCATCACACCGCGTCTCTCGCGTTGGCGAAAAGAGAATAATGGAGTACAGCATCGATTAAAGTGTTGCAGTCCATTCTTTCTGTCTACCCTTTCGGGGAAACGGCGTGATGGTTAGTTAGTTAGTTAGTTGATAATGCTTTTAAAAGTCTAAACATGTCATTCACGTAAACTATGTCGGGGTTAAATGCATAACCCAGATAAACATATTTCAAGAAGAAATATATGACACGAATAAACACAAAAACGCTGACCCAAGACCTAATTATCAAATTTGATGATTCGTGGGCCCCGAATTCGTCAAGTTGGTCACTAGGTCAGGTCAACGGATCAGGTCATCGGATGAAGAAACCAAAGCATATAAAAGCAGTACTTCCGAGCACCCAAAACAGTCAGTCCACTCTAAACGTCAGTCAACTCTAAACGTCAGCCAGTATCGCGATCTCGAAGGGACACGAGTCTCCACTACCCAGTCTACGTACAAGAAACCTCCGACGACTCCTCGCTTCAACCACTCGACGATACCGCCCAGCGAGCCCTCATCCTCTCCGACTCACCACCCGGACTCCGCCCCGCTGCTATCGACATCCAGCCACGCTCCATCACGAGTATATCATACAGTTACGTCTAATTACTTGTGATCCGCAATAAACGCTGAAACCTCCGCCGTCTTTCAACTCTCACCACAAATCCCCACAACTATAATAAAGCATCTAGATAACAAATGTTTTCATTCTTACTAATTATAAAAGTGGACGTAGCTCTTTAAAACGTACAGTTTTATTTTTTTTTTTATGAATAAACTTTTATAATACAAGTATGCAGACGTGTTCGCTTACACGTATGTGGAGAGAAACCTAAATTTATTTAGTTATGCAAAACCAGTGCTCAACGAAGTTGACACTTTATAGCAATTTTCATCAAAATTGTATTTTAATTACAGCGTGCATGTAGCCGCCGCTAGAGGCTGGAGTCGCGTGGGTACCTTAAATATTAATAGATTCCCGGCTTTGGGCGATCCCGTAACAATCAATCGGGCGGCACCGGATTAAGCACCCCTCCTCAGTGCGATCCACCACACGGCAGGGCTCTCCCAACCAAATCTACCAAATCTCATACAGCGAAATCCAAAATATGGATCATATTCTGATGAACGGCGATGAGTTCCCGGCGGGTGCGCTCCGGCCTGGCGGCGAAACGTGCGATGCGGGAGAGGGCTCTAATTGCCTGTCCTTGCTGTATGCTAATCACGTGACCGTGGTGAGAAGTGGGGTGGGGGTGCGAGCGCCAGCGCCGCAAGATTACAGCGGCCGTCTGTGGGTTTATCTTGAGACGCCCCGGGGCAGGGCTCGGATCACAGGGAAATTCGGTAGCCTGGGGAAGGATTGGGTAAAGGGTAGTGACGCTCTGCACACTGATGTATTTTGGCAAAATTTGTGGACAAAAATGGCTTTGAAAAATTACATTTTTTAAATACAATCGAATTGATATTCAAAAAAAGATTTTTTTCAATGATTTAAGAATGTTCTGTAATGTAAGGTTAAATATTTTGCAGAACATGAACCGCCCGATAAACGCATCCGATTGCTGGACCATGTTAAGAGATTTAAAGTTCAAATAAAATTCAATAAAATTTACAAAAACGCATTTTTTTAAATTGTAAATAAAACAGTTGTTTTTCACCACTTGAGTATTATATTTTACACGACTAGATTCGGAAGCTACAGATGCTTCCATCTACAGGTTTCAATAGAGTTTATATTGAAACCTTTAGATGGAAGCATCTGTAGCTTCCGAAACTAGTCGTATAAAATATAATACTCAAGTGGTGAACAACACGTGTTTCATTTACAATTTAATCATGACCTAGCACAAAGTGAATGCCAAAACAACAAATTACATTTTTTTTTATCATTTAAAACACAGTTTTTCCAGTTCTTTATATATTTTTATTTAATACATATTTTAAACTGAATTATATATAACATTTTTAATATTAATATGCTAAATTTAGTTTAAAATATGTATCATTTTCAATTTCGTTTTTGAAAAAAGGAATAGATCATAACATTTCAAAAATTAATTACATTACGTGTTATTCCGTTGAAGTCGGCACCATGGTGCTTTAAGGGTTAAGGGTGATGATCGGATACAATTTAATATTATGTATGCGCCAATGTACTAACTAATAAATTAGCACCAGAATAATAATATGATAATCGAAATGTTTTCAACACTTACGCTTCGAGAAACAATATATGCGTAAGTAATGCTAGGCATACAAGTATATACTCGCATGTGTACATAAGATATGTATTAATTAACGATGTTTTTTTAGAATTAAAACACTTATTTTTAATCTTTCGAGTTTTTTTTTACGATTAAAAGGCGGGCTACACTGTTTGAAACAAACTCTCCACAGGGGTGACCTTGGTGGAGAGCTGTGGAGCCCGCGGTTGGTGTAGCGTCTACACTTGGTTTAAAACAAGCTCTCCACACGTGGATGCGTGTTAAAACGCGCGTCCGTCCACAAAGTTTGTTGAAGGTCAAACGAATTTTGGTTTCAAACAAGTGTCTACACAGTTTTAAACCGTTGGTGGAGACCGATGTGGAGAGCTTGTTTAAAAGAGTGTGGCCCACCTTTAAGAAAAACATACTGAAAAGAGGAAGAAAAAAAACCATTTAAAAAAAAATCATGTTTATGAAATTACACAGTGTTAACGCCTTATTTGTATTTATTTAGTACTCTTATATCACAATTAATTGATTATTTTGCATTTTTAACATTTTAGTATTTTGAGTATCTAACATTTCGTATCAATTGTAAGAAAATCGAAAACCGATGATTTTATGAATTAAAACACTGTTTTTTCCACTTTTGAGTTTATTTTTTACGATTTAGGAAAACAAACTGAAAAGTAGAAAAAACAGTGTATTGATTTAAAAAAATTCATATGTATGAAATTACACAGTGTTAACGCCATATCTGTATTCATTTAGTATATCACAAGTAATTGATTATTTTGCATTTTTAACATTTTAAAATTTTAAGTATTCACATTTCGTATCAATTGTAAGAAAATCGATAACCGACAAAAAAACAAGTTTTTTTTCTGCAATGATCTTCGATATTTAGGTCAGAGGACATTAATAGTGTGAACACATCCACGATCTTAAGGATTTCTGTATATTATATTTACAATATCGTTATTTTATATTTTATGAACAACACTGGTATGGCAAATTTTTTTTTCCTGGACATGCTAAAATATAGACATGCTAGAAATATATCCATTGAAGCAAATATGGCAGTACACAATAGAGTTCTAGTGCCAACCCTTATGTATGGAAGTGAAGCTTGGAGCTGGCAAATGAAGGATGAAAGTAGGACAAACGCCGTAGAAATGAGATCACTAAGAAGAATGGGCGGGAAAATTGTATGATAGAATACCGAACGATGAAATAAGAGAAAAATGTAAGGCAGATGACCGCATCATGGATTAAATTAAAAAAGGATCCCTGAGATGGTTTGGATATATGTAACGAATAGATGAGAGTAGAATGGTTAAAAAATTGTACACAAGCAGCGTGCGTAAATTTAATGTAGAAATAATAAATATTTTCGATAGCTACTTTTTCTTCATAATATATTTTTTGCCATCTGTTTATACAGGATATCAAATTTCGTCCTGTGATAAAGACGTCCGGCTTTCTAACCATCTCTTTGGTGGTCGTCCTGGTGGCCAACGGAGTTGTTGGTGGTGATCCAGAGTCTTGACGTGGAAACCATGGGGAAAAAAGGGGCATCTGTCGACCCCAAATAGGTGGGCTAATGCCCTTATTCCAGTCGGAAGTAGAAGATGGATAGGATCGCACAGGATAGAAAAAAAATAGAACGTTTTAAAGAGGCCCAAATCCAGCAGTGAAAAGAAGTCTAAAGAACAACTTTGTATATTTGGTTTAATAATTCGGAATAAAATTAAAGATTTTTTTTTTTATTAAAAACCAAAAAATATATTATATAAAATGATTTAAGGTTTAAATAGCAGTATCACAAAACAAACAATCACAAAAATCAAAGTGTCAGAAATGAAGACGCTCAGATATTATATATATCTGGCAAGACACTGCAAGAGAGGATAAGGAGAAATGCTAGGTCAAGGATGTCGTTAGGTGGGGAAGGCAAAGGAGAAGATACTGGTATGCAAACGTGAGGAGAATGGATCCATCCAGACTCCCCTTGTTTTCACGGCCAGCCCCAAGGTTGACGACCCCCGGGCAGACCACCAAAGAGATGGATCGACAGCTTCGAGACGACTTCGCAAGAGGCCAATTCCTCTTAAGAAACAGGCCGCTAGGCCTACACTAAGAATAAGAAGAAGAAGAAGAAGAATATTGCGAAAGCAGGATAAACGCCGTAGAAATGAGATCACTAAGAAGAATGTGCGGGAAAACGTTGTATGATAGAATACCGAACGATGAAATAAGAAAGAAATGTAAGACAGATGACTGCATCATGAATAAAATTAAAAAAGGATCCCTGAGATGGTTCGGACATATGGAACGAATGGATGAGAGTAGAATGGTTAAAAAGTTGTACACAAGCAGTGTGAGTGGGAAAAGAAGCCGAGGACGACCGAGGAAAACATGGCATGACCAAATTAACCAATTACTAAAAGGCGGCCACATTCGAAGTCGGAATAATCGACGTGCGTGCATGGTGCGATCTGTGAATGTGGAGGAAGCCCGAGAGGTGTGCCAGGACAGGCCAGTGTGGCGATCCATCCTCTCTGCCTACCCCTCCGGGGAAATGGCGTGATGGTTAGTTAGTTAGTTAGTTAAGAAGAAGAATATATATCCGTGCATTTTGATATCCTCTTTGACCGATATTTCGGAGATCGTTGCAGTCTCTTTCTACAGGGTAATGTTAAGATGAAGACTGGAACGATCACAGAAATGATCACCCAGAAAAGTGGTAGTATATGTTTCATGAACAATTATGTAAAACTTTATATTAAATAATTAATATGAATGAAAACGTTTGTCTTCTAGGAGTTTTATTATATTATAAATGGAAGTTATATTTCGCCCTTCTAGGCATTTTTACATTTACATTTGCATTCAGGACTTTTGATAATATCTACGAAGGGCGAAACATGTCATTCCATTTAAAACGGGCGACCTTCGTGGCAGAGTAGTAAGAGCTCTGACTACCATACCAAAGGTTCCGGGTTCGATTCCCGGCGCTGGCAGTGTGATTATAACACTGTATTTGGTCTGGTGTAGAATGGTTTGATCTGGTGTAGATTGAGGTATCCTGAAGATGGAAGTACCCTCTGAAACTTGCCGTCTTTTTTATTTTTTTTTTAATTTAGTGGAAAATAAACGAAGTTTATTTCAATTTCCTAAGTACTCGTATATTACTATGGAATTCCATAGTGTTAATGCCTTAGCTTTCAATTAAAATAATAAAACTCCTTAAAGAGAGACTTTTTCATTTATATTCATAAATAAAAGTGGTGACAGCTCTTCAATATCACCGTTTTTATTCAATTATTATGTAAAAAAAATTATATGAGAAATATGAGTATTACCTACTATATGTAACGGAGGTTTCTAGCCTGCTTTCCTCTGAACCAACCGAACTTGTGACTTAACGATTGACGTCAAGCGCTTCTCACCCAAGTACCACTACAAGTCCCCAAACTTCTCGCCGGCGATTGGCTGTGTATCGGAGACCGAGTTCCAGACCACAGTCCATTAGTCAGGCTCTGAGTCTTGTCAACATTGGCAAATAGGGACGATTTCGACTAGACTTGTTTCGAGTTATCAAACATTGACAGTTAGCCGAGCGCGCTGGGGAGCCACTCGCCAAGTTTGCCGATACATATCAATGAAGAGATTGGTAAATAAGGATTGTGTTTGCATTATGCAAATGTCAATTAGATGCAATGTATTGCAGTTGAATGATATTTACTCGGAACAAAGCGGGAACTCAATACTAGGGAAAACTTTATTCGATGAGCATATGAGCATATGATACATAGTAAACTTGATAGCAAATTATTGAAACTACGAGTACATACTGAAAACTATTTTGAATCTATTGATATATCTTAAAAAAACTCTTGGAATGGAAAAACAACGATGTTTATGTTACACTTAAATTTATTAAAAATCTTTATATAATGCAAAAACTATTAACCACGCATGTTTAGGAGGCGACTTTCATCCTCGTGTATCTAAAATATAAATATGTATTATAAAATAAAGTTGTATATTAACACTTGAGGATGGAGGTTACCCCCGAAACATATCGTGGTTAATATTTTTATTGTATAATATTTTTTAATAAATTAAAGTAGAACATTAACAGCGTTGTTTTTCATTTCCGAGGTTTTATCAATGAATTTCCACAGTGTTAAAGCTTTATCCTTCAATACAGTATTATAATCTAACTTAAGTAAGTAAATCATGGAACTAACAAAAAAATGCGTGTTAAATATATGCAGTATAAATGAGATTACTTAGAGGAATGTGACTACGTAGGCCACGTGAAGAGTGGGAGAAATCGACGCGCGTACAATACATGTATAAATATTGAGGAATTGAGAGAAGTATCTCAGGAAAAAACTACGTGGCGATCATCACGGTTAATTTAATTTGTTATTTACGATCTTGATAATGAAAATAAATAAAAATGAAATATAATTAATATAAGAAATATAATGTTAGCCAAGTGCAAACATAAGAATAGTAATTTATTTATTTTACCTGATTTTAGTATCGGCTGGATATATAATACATAGGTTTAAAAAAACTCTCACATTGCTATAATATAGCAATGTGAGAGCTTTTTAAACCTATGTATATCCAGCCGATAGTAAAATCAGATAAAATAAATAAATTACTATTCTTTTTCATTTCCAAAAGTTCATTATTTTTTGCTTTCGCTGCAGTAATCGCCACCATTGGCGAAGAAGAATCTTTTTCTTTTGATTCCTTTAAGATATTTCAACTTGTAATATTTAATTATTTAAATAATTTGTGTTTTTATTTTTCTGCTTTATTTGGTAATGGGTTTTGTTATTTTTTGGAGTCTGTTTCTGTGATGTATACTTCCAATTGTCTCGCCTATTTTAGGTGGTTTTCCAGGAGGTCAATTATTTATTTATGTTGTTTAATCGTATTTTATTATATGTTATAACATTATGAAACTATAATATAATTTTAGTGAAAATTTAAGGAATTCGGGTAATTCTGGTAATTCAAAGAATTTCATTAGAATAAGTATATTTAAACAAGAAACATATTTGATTTTGATTCAACTATATTATTTGAATTATATATTTTTAGTACAAGTTTTTCCTACTTAGAATATCGTCGTGTTGGTGAACTAGAACCAATAAAATGTTTAAAACTAACTAACTAACTAACCATCACGCCGTCTCCCCGAAAGGGTAGGCAGAAAGAATGGACTGTCACACTTTTACTGATGCGGCATTCCATCCTTCTCTTTTCGCCCCGCGGGAGACGCGGTGTGATGGGTTGCGAACCTCATCGCCACCAATAGGCATCTCCCGCGCACACTTCGATCGTCCAATATAAAATAATATAAAATACAATGATATAAAATAAAATAACAAAATTATAAAACATTTAACACAAAATGTTCTTTTTAGATGGTGCACATATTGTCTATTTAATTAAATCCACCGTTTTTTTAATTAAGCACATAATGTAATGAACACATAATGTTTTTTTCGATGTTGCACATGCTGACATGGACGATCCGGACTTTTGTGTTTATTTAATTTATGTTACACGTATCCACCGTTTTTTAAATTAGCTGTAATTAGGCACTTTACCAGCAAGAACTTATTCAATATTGAAGAAATTATTCAAATTGTCATTGGAACAAATGAAAAATTAATTTTTACACCTGTCAAAATTCTTTATAAAAACGATAAAACTAATAAAATTTTTAAAAACAAAAAAATGTTTAAAATAATAACCAAATAGTCATGTAAATATTTTAAGTTTTATCTCATATGTATTAGCAAAGGTTTATGCTTTCAATCAAGACGAAATCCTAAAATAACTATTTAATATCCGATCAACGTACTTTTGATATCAATTTATTTTCGGCGAGTTTCGAAGATCAAGTGAAATCAAAGCTATCCACAAAACAAAATTAAATATTGTTTTTCAAGGAGACACTAATGAAATAGATATTTTAAAGCTCCCAGGGGTAAACAAGAAAATTGTTAATATCCAATTACATGACATCCTTTATACGGCATTATTAAAAACCTTTGAATATTTGCAACAGAACACAGGCTCAAATTATTCTAGGTAGGCATTAAGTATTCAAGGAGTCTTAGAGGATTTGACAGTTCATGCTGAGATGTGGGAGAAGTAGGTTCACCGGAAAATAAACTTTCCTTAAAATTAACCCCCTCCCGGATAGAGTAGGTTAATTAAAGTATGCTTTTCTCATATGAAATATTAAAGTTATTTGTGTGCTCTAGCGTCTGTTTTTGAAAGATAAAATGATTGTTTACAATATAAACAAATCTGGATTTATGACGCGCTTATGTTAAAATTTTCAGCGTCTTCCATATTCGAGATTAAATGGAACTAAAGAGTTGAAAGTTAGGAAGATACTTAACTAAGGACTTAAAATTTTGTACTACAAACTCATTTTCTTAGCAAATATTATCTGTAGAAGAAAGGATTTGACTTTTTGATGGTGTTCTAATGAAATTAGTATTTTTAAATTTAAAATTAAATTATCACTTTTCTTCACAATTAAATGATCATTCATTCTTCTTCTTCTTGGCCAAATCATTCAATTAGGTAGAAACAATTTCGAGAAAGAAGCCGATCGAAGAATTCAGTTGGATTGGGCCTTTGGAAAATTACGTCATGTTTTCACCTCTAAAATACCACAATTCCTCAAGACTAAAGTCTTCAACCAGTGCGTCTTGCCAGTCATGAGGTACGGAGCCGAGACATGGACACTGACGAAAGATCTAGTCTACAGATTCAAGGTCGCCCAACGCGCCATGGAAAGAGCCATGCTTGGAAAAACCTTGAGGGACAGATTTAGAAACGAATTTATTCGTCAACAAACCAAGGTGACTGAAGTGGCTCTGAGAATGGGTAGGATGAAGTGGCAATGGCTGGCCATATCTGTCGGAGAATCGACGGCCGATGGGGGAGACGGGTTTTGGAGTGGAGATCGCGTACAGGATTCCGCAAAATTGGACTTCCCCCTGCCCGCTGGTCCGACGATCTGAAGAGGATTGCTGGACTTAGATGGATGGGAGTGGCAATAAATAGGGGGCGGTGACGTGCTTTGAGAGATCCCTACATTCAGCAGTGGATGACGGACGGCTGATGATGATAAATTAGATTAAATTAAATTAAATTTAAACAATTTCATATATAAGAATACTTACATCGTCCGGATCGTCGTGACAACATGTGCACCATATGAAAGAACATTATGAATTGTATTATTTTTATGTGATTTTATTTTATTTTATATCATTGTATTTTATATTATTTATTTTAGATTTATTTTATGGACGTTGAACGATCGAAGTGTGCACGGGAAATGCTTATAGGTAGCGATGAGGTTCGCAACCCATCACACCGCGTCTCCCGCGGGGGCGAAAAGAGAAGGATGGAGTGCCGCATCGGTTAAAGTGTGGCAGTCTATTCTTTCTTCCTACCCCTTCAAGAAGACGGCGTGATGGTTTGTTAGTTAGTAAGTTAGTTATTTTATGTTGAATATTTTCAAAGGCAACCCGTTTGGGTTGTAAAACTTGCGATGATAAAAAAAATGTTTTTATATATTTCTATACAAAATATTCGTTCTTGTTACAAGAGAGTTAAAAAATTTATACTTTAATTATTTTTAAATTGATGTTAGCATCATAGTATAAAACTACTATCAAATTATTTGACAAACGAGAAATTAATTCAAAAAACTCCCGCGCAAACCGCCTGTTGCGGCGCCATTTTCTCATGATATAATTTTGAAATTAGAATTGTAAAGAAGGTGACTCCCGCCATAATGGGCGACACCATAAGCCAGAACGAGAGAGAACACGCGAGCAAATCGCGGTCCGGATATATCAATTTGCCGCATAATTTTCCGAGATTTTCACAAAAAATCTCGTACCGTTTTGTTTGATGATATCTGTAATGTGAGCGATGAATTAATCTTTTTTGCGAGGTGGAGCATTATTTAAATGGATAACTTGTTAAGTGCAGCTTATTACAGAGCAGGAGAGACTCTATAATTAGCTAGTTACCTATGAGTATTTATTGTTCTTGTTACTTCTTTGAGGTAAGCGACTGCCTTTAAATTACGCGACGGGGTAAAAATGGCGTGGGATTGTGAATCGGAAACGCGACGCGAAGAGAAGGGACGCGTCCCGGATTAGTAATTATTCTCAGATTACTTATTAGTAGTTGAAATGCGTCCACTGAAACACGGCTCCCTAATGAGCTGACCCTAAATGGCAACATTCCGCTCTCTCGTTTACTTTTCAATGAAAATAAATAAATTCGTTTGGAAAATTCCATCGCTGATTTCCTTTGAAAATTTAACCAATTAGTTTAACGCGCAGACTTGTCTTTCAGAGGGTTTAAATAAACTATATTATCGAGATATACGATACCTTTCAGAAATCCTTTCTGAAGTATTATGTCAAGGGCCAAAACAAAATTTGTTTGATATAAAATGAAAGTGCTGGTATTGAATTTTAATGTAAAAAAATAAAACGACTTATTATATAAAACCTAAAAATACTGAAACAGAACACGGCCATAGATACATTACAGAGTTGAAAGGACCTCGTGGATAAAAAAAAAATTAAAAGTATCAAAATTAACTAACTAACTAACCATCACGCCGTCTCCCCGAAGGGGTAGGCAGAAGGAATGGACTGCCACACTTTTCTTTCCTGACATATTTCTCTCGCTTCCTCAACATTCATACATCGTGTCATGCACGCGCGTCGATTTCTCTGACTCCTCACATGGCCGACATTCAATATTTGATTTATTTGATCGTGCCACGTTTTCCTTGGTCTTCCTCTATTTCTGGTTCCATTTACATCATCAACATATACTTTTTTTACCATTTTTTCTTCATTCATTCTTTCCATAAAATCAAAATTAAATTTATTGTATATCAAAATTAAAAAATACAATTTAAAAAATATATATTATTAACATAGTTGCCAGATTGTTTTTTTCAATTTGTTGATGCAAACATGTTATGTCAAATGAGATTTAAAAATACTGAATATTTCGTAAGAATTGACGCTATATGCATATGGAAGAAACTAGATAGATATGTCAGGATAGTGTGGTAGTGTCAATTTTCTTTACCTATACTTCCAGGGAAAGTCATAATAGTTTGTTATTGTTTGTATAAAAGAACGGTTTTATTTATTAAAAAATAATTATAATATATTTCCACTTAGATATTATTGAAATTAATAAGGTAAGTTTTTGATTTACTTATAAAAAAAATCTGATAATCAATTCCATCTATAAATCTTATTATTTGTGATAAAGTTATCACAAATAATAAGATTATTAATGGAATTGACAAAAATATTTTTTTTTGTATATTCAAAACATATTTTTTTAAGATAATCAAATGATTTCACTGAAATCTCTTGATGGAAGTTCATTTTAAATAATAATAAAAAAGTGTTCCACATTTGTTTTTATTTCGACAGCGACCGGCTTCGGCAGGCTTGCTGGCATCGACAAACTGGTCTTTCTCTCCAGCCTGACTCCAGAAGTAGTCGTTATATTTAATTATTAATAAAACGACTACTAAAACAAAAAAAAACATCGTATTATTTCATTATTATAGTTTTTTAAGTTTATTGTATTTTACAAAAGTGCGCGAATTATTAATAGGATTTTAAAAATTTGGTTTGGTTCATGTGGTGCTCCTGTAAATTTGGAGATATTTCGTGTATAAGTGAATTGTTTCGGTCAATTTAACTGTTGCCGCACTTTATAATAGTTAATTGTGACACGTAATACGTTTGTACTGTTTTGCTGTTAAAATTATATTAGTTTTATCGTTTTTATAAATAATTTTGACAGGTGTAAAAATAATTTTTTCATTTGTTCCAATGACAATTTGAATAATTTCTTCAATATTATTTTTAATTTCTTGCTAATTAAGTGCCTAATTACAGCTAATTTAAAAAACGGTGGATACGTGTAACATAAATTAAATAAACACAAAAGTCCGGATCGTCCATGTCAACATGTGCAACATCGAAAAAAACATTATGTGTTATTACATTATGTGCTAAATTGAAAAAAAGGTGGATTCGTGGAATATAAATTAAATACTCAATATGTGCACCATCTAAAAAGAACATTTTCGGTTTTTATTTTGTTTTTTTATTTTATATCATTGTATTTTATATTATTTGTTTTAGATTTATTTTGTGGGTGTTGGACGATCGAAGTGTGCGCGGGAGATGCCTATTGGTGGCGATGAGGTTCGCAACCCATCACAACACGTCTCCCGCGGGGCGAAAAGAAAAGGATGGAGTGCCGCATCAGTAAAAGTGCAACAGTCCATTCTTTCTGCCTACCCTTTCGGGGAGACGGCGTGATGGTTAGTAAGTTAGTTAGTTACAAAAGTTTATTTTTGTCGCCTTTTTGCAAATATAGCATCTTCATTATTAATTTATATGAATAACAGATCGTATCTTACACAGTCGGGTGGTGATTTAATTTTCTTAAACTTTATAAACTTCTAGAGCTCGGCACACAGACAAAACGGCTGCAAATGGCATTTAAATGCGCACAAAGCATGCTAGAGGCAGACGCGCAAGACTACGGCGATCGTGTTTCATTACCATTCTCAGTCACAAAAAGATACTTATTAAAAATTAAAAAAAACTCTAATAATGGAGAAAAAGCCTTTTCGAAACATCTGAAATAAGAGTTCTGCGAACTATAGCGGAAAGGACAGTGTTGGAAACTTTCAGATAAAAAAACGGACACGGAAGACGAAACAGGACAGAAAAAGACGGCTGAATTGGAGAGACCACTTTGAAAGTTTATTTTATTGTTACAAATGATCATAGATAATTAATACAAATGAAAACGACAGTTTTATAGAAGTTTAATTATATTTTATGGGAATGACATGTTTCGCCCTTCTAAGACATTATCAAATGTGACATTTGATAATGGCTTAGAAGGACGCAATATGTCTTTCCTATAAAATATAATAAAACTTCTAGAAAACTGACGTTTTTATTCGTATTAATTATTTAATGTGGAGTTTTACACCATTGTTCAAGAAACACTAAATGATCGAAGAGTTCTCTCTTCACAATATACACGTGGAACATTGTTTGCCTATAAGACATCCAAAAACAATAGCTGGGGTTTCACATCCCAAAATGATTCTCCCCGTTCAAGAATAGATTGATGACCTAGAATAAGTTGACGATGAAGAAGAATTATTATATCATCAAAAATATAAACTCGACAAAACGGTAGTTTAATACATTAAATTTATACAACAACATTTTGAATGTATACAAATTCTTATAGACAAATACTGGATTTCACCCATTGCGGACAAATTATTTTTATTTTACAAGGATTAATTGTATCTCAATAGAGACGAAGATGCAAATTGTTTTTCTGGGAACAGAATAGAACAGAATAATATAGATGACGCTAGTGTAGAGTGAACATAAAAATGTGAAAATAGGTGTAGAAACCTACCATAAATACAAGTTCCAAAAAGTTTTTCAGACGTGGTGGTCATAACGGCGGAATGGGTGTGGTTAAAACGTGAAGCAATCGCTCAACCCAACCAATGACAGGTCATAAGTCCTGTAAGCGCCTCGGCCACCACCTTCTGTTCCCAGAAAAACAATTTGCATCTTCGTCTCTATTGAGATACAATTAATCATTAAATTTATGCTTTAAGAACAAAAAAATTATTGGTTTGTGAATACGGTTTTAAGGATAATCCATGAACACAGACCTGCTATTGCAGCGGAAGACCCTGTGCGCGTCAATTCTGACAAGAGTAAGATCTCTAGGAAAACCTAGAAAGCGCCTAATGGGTAATGTTCTAGCTAGGCTGAGCAAATCGGACAACTGGGAGCAAAAGACGCAGAATCGAGGAGCTTGGATTAACTTCATCAACGAGGCTAAAACTTTTCAAGAGTTGTATGGCCATGAAGTAAGTAGGTAAGTAATGTTTTAAGCTAACTAACCATCACGCCGTCTCCCCGAAAGGGTAGGCAGAAAGAATGGACTGCCACACTCCATCCTTCTCATTTCGCGCCCCGCGAGAGACGCGGTGTGATGGGTTGCGAACCTCATCGCCACCAATAGGCATCTCCCGCGCATACTTCGATCGTCCAACATCCCCAAAATAAATCTAAAACAAATAACATAAAATACAATGGTATGAAATAAAATAACAACATAAAAATAATTCAACACGAAATGTTATTTTTAGATGGTGCAATGTAATGTTTTAAGTTTGTCAAAAAAAACTTGTTTCTCGGTCTATTGCTCTAATAATATACGTTTACGCGCAAACTTTTTACAGGTATATAGCGGGTACCAAAATAACTAGTTTAAAGAAATTTCATAACGTCATATTAAATTTTAGAAATCCACCATTAAGTGCAAGGTAACGAGGCGGACTTAAAAAGTTATCCCATTTTTGAATAGGCGGGGAGCATCGTTACATGCGGGGCGGCTCTTTGAACAACACTCGGAACATTCAAAAGAACGCGTCTTGTTGGCCAAACTTTTATTATTGCTTTCTTCCCGGCACGGCGAGATAACTCTAAAATAAAAACAAAACTTCCGAACTTCTTTTGGTTTCCCGGGTGCAGCAGGCTGACGTCATATTACGTTTTTTTTTTCTAATACTTCTAAAGTTATTTACTCTTACTACAACTATAGTATATAATATAATCCATTGTTTTGGCCAAAACTCTTTGATACTTCAACAGTTAAATTATAAAACTCTGTATTTTTATATAATAATTAAATAAAAGGATGTTTTTTAACTACTTCTACTTTTCTCTTTATTTAGACAGCGACCGGTTTCGCCAGGCTCGCTGGCATCGACAGACTGGTCTGGACGACAGAGTAGTTAAAAAACATCATTTTATTTAATTATTATTTAAAATGAACTTCCATCAAGAGATTTCAGTAAAATCATTTGATTATCTGTATTATTATGTATCACAATTTTATTTTTATTTTTTGTGACAGCTGTTTCGTCTACCTATGTTGACATCATGTGTTACAATAATATATCAACTGTTACATTTTCGTGATTTTTCGAACCTGTAAGTGTATTTGTTCCTATGTCAATTTAAATAATTTCTTTAATATAATTTATAAGTTCTAAAACTTCAAAATAAAAATAAAGTTGTATGATAATATGACGCAAAACATTCGATTCTAATTTTTTTTTAAATTACAACAGGTGCTTAAACCCAATTACTGTATACAATTTATTTTTAGCTATTATATTATTATATTGGTTCTCGTGATATGTGATAGGAAGCTAATCTATCGCCATTTTATTGTCACGTGAATTCTACACCAGACCAAAGACAGTGTGACAATCACACTGCCAAAGCCGGGAATTGAACCCGGGACCTTCGGTATGGAAGTTAGAGCTCTTACCACCCTGCCATTTATTGTTTATTGCCGAAATTACACATGATGACCTTCGTAGAAGAATGGCAACAGCCTTGACTGCAAAGAACCCGGGTTTGATTCCCGGCGATGGAAGTATGATTCTCACAATGTTTTTGGTCTAGTGTAGAATTCACGTACCAACAAAATGGCGATAGGTTAGTTACGTATTTTTTCCATGAGAATCAATATTATGGTTATACCCTTTACATAATATGGCGCTTATTGTAATGATGAAGTGTTCGATTAATAAAATATATTATTGATGTATGTTTGACTGAATCTCAAAAAAAACTATCATTTTATCGTTGTCCCGATAGTGAAGGCATAAAGTTTTCTGTTGAGAAAAAAAAAACTGTTACCGTTATGTTGCCATGAGTATGATATTACTTCAAAATTATTAGCAGTTGAGTTTCAAACGCTGTTTTAATATCGAATTGTTTTTATTTAATTTTTATGAAATTATCACGACAGTTTTCTTGCCAAAAGATATTGGCATAGTGTCGGCATAGCAGTGTTTTAAATTAAACAGTTCGAAATATGATAGTTAAATAATGAATTTATGAATTGACAAAAATGATATAATGAATGTTACAAAAAAATGGAAATACGCGCATTTTTTGATTCATTGGTTTATGAACAATTTAATAATAACACTATTAAATGTTCTAGAAAAAAAAACTTAGGTTCATGTTTGGGTCATGTGCTAAGGGGAGAAAAATACCACCTCCTTCGACTGATATTAAGGGGTAAAGTGGAAGGACATCGGGGAGTTGGTAGAAGGCGGCTATCCTGTCTGCGGAACATCAAAGAGTGGACAAGAATGACAAGATTTCAGAGCCTGTTTCAAGTGGTGCAGGACAGAGATGTCTTTGCTGTAGTGATAGCCAACGTTGAGGGGACCTGACACGGCACCGAAAAAAATAATAAGAAAATAAACTTAGGTTAGAAAAATTATTTGAATTTTTTGTTGTTGTTACAATTAATGGTAAACACACATTTAATATGATTATTATTATGAACAAAATCATGAAAGGATCGCTGCGTTGGTTCGGACATATGGAGAGTATGGGTGAAGAAAGAATGGTTAAAAAAGTATACGTTAACGATGTAAATGGAGGAGTCGTGGTAGATCGAGGAAAACATGGCGTGACCAAATTAATCAAATATTAAGGGTTAGTCATGTCAGAAGCCGGAAGAAACAACGTGCATGTATGACTCGATGTATGAATGTGGAGGAAGCTAGAAAGGTATGTCAGGATAGAGTAATGTGGCGGTCCATTCTCTCTGCGCAGCCCTGCGGCAGAGAGAACGGACCGATTGATGAATACTTATTTCAACCTATTTTAGCAACTTGCTGTCATCTTCTATCCATGATATTTTGTGACCATAAATCGAATCATTAAATATGAAATAAAAAATAAACTCAATTTTTTTATTAACGTAAGGTAAAGAACATACTTTTCTCATAAAGGGACCCAGAACAACAAGTACGTTAAAGAAAGGGTCAGTAGTGAGATGGGTGTACGATATAAAACATCTTGCAGGAGTTAGATGGACCGCGAAGGTCAGAAAAGTAAGACCGAGGGAGCGTGGAAGGTCCATATGGCATATGAAGTTTATATATGTTTAATGATGATGTTGAATAATGGTGCGAGGTTTTACCAAAAGAAAAAAAGAAAAGAAATTTATTTTTATTGAGACCAAATCTTTAAATTAAAAAACACTTTTTTTACAACAACAAACCATCACGGCATTTCTCCGCAAGAGTAATCAGGGAGAATGGACCACCACGACTCTATCCTGACACACCCCTCTAGCTTCCTCCGCATTCATACAACGAGTCATACACGCACGTCAATTCTTTCGACTTCCTACAAGACCAACCTTCAAAATTTTATTAATTTGGTTATGCCATGTTTTCCTCGGTCTGCATCGACTCCGTACTCCATTTACAGCGTTAGCGTATACTTTCTTACTCACCTTTTTTGCATATTCATCTTTGTTATACCCATTATAAATAAATAAATAAATATTACATTAATCAATAACTGGCGAACACTTGTTTAGTTGTATTTCCAGACCTTTGCAGCTGAAACATAGACTAATGGAGGGATAAACCAAAAAAATTAGGCCAACCAGCGGACCAAAATATGAACATCCGTTCAAAAAGTAGGCCTCAACGGCAAACGCACGCTCCTCACTGTTTCAACGCATGATGCCAACTTAATTGTCTTGAGACAAAACTTCATAGTTTTGCTTTTCGAACGAGATCACTAGCGTTCCGCTACAACATCAACCAAATGAATGGCACGAATTTAAAAAAGGAAGTTATGCTGTCGCACCATGTATATAACATAATATATCAAGAGAAAATAACCACTCATTCAATCCATCTAAAAAATTTAATATTTTACATACATGCCCAAAAAGCAAAAAAAAACTAGATAAATTAGGAATTTTAGAAATCAATAGGCTCAAATACAACACCCCTGATCAAGTAGTCCTTAATGATCAATTATTGTTTAATTTCTTAAGTTTGTTATGCCCAATACAAACAAATAAAAAATATTCCTGCAATCGATTACTGCCGTAAAATTGTTTAATTATGATTCCAGACCTTTGCAGCTCTAATGGATGTGAAAAACCAAATAAGGCGACGTTAACCTAATGGACCAAGATATATACATATTAACAATATCGTTGTCGTAACAAATAAATAAAATTAGAAACCAAGCAGAAAAAAAACCATAAAAACACAACCGATCCAAAATAAGCAAACGATTTCTCGTTAGCTTATTTAATACCTTCAATACACGTATTAAAAAAATATACTCAACAGTAGTATAAATTGTTTTAATTCATACATACTTTAATTTGAAATAAATGTAATTGTTAAGAAAATAATCATTGTTTTTGCGGAAAGAATTCTGTCTGTCTACTCCTCCGAGAAAATGGGATGATAGTTTTGTCTTTATACTTGTATTGGTACCGGTTCAATATATGATATTTTGTGGTATATTTGTTTATGATATGTCAAAAGCAAACATAAGAATCGAATGAACTGCAGTCCAAATGAAAGCGTTATGAACAGAATAATAAAACAGTCATTTAGATGGACACATGGAAATAATGAATGATAAATAATGTATGTGTAATCGACGTTGATGGAACATAACACAGAGGAAGTCTGAGGAAAATCAATCAAATATTAAATGTCGGACACGTGAGAAGTCGGAGAAATCAACGTACGTGCATGGCACGATAAATGAATGATGTCATTCTTTCTGCTTATTCTATCAGACAATGGCGTGATGGTTAGTTAGATAGTTTAAGAATTATTTGGAATAATAGTTAAACAATATATTCTTTATTATCGCTTTAAGTGAACTGTGTTGGGTAAAGTTTTTGTACATTCATAAGTATAATAGCGAGCAGTAAAGTTTTTCTCTGGTCTCAGTTCCACGAGAGAACTTAGCACTGAGAGATAGTACTTTTTGTAATCCCATTAATGCATCCATTTTGTTAATAACGGCGCGCTGCGGCGCGGCGTCTCGGGGGGCGTGTGTCGCAAGCGTCGCGGCGCTCAACACCTTTAGATCAAATTAAAATATGTTTTTAGTTGTCTTACTGATTTCACATTTTTTTAAACATTGATAAACTATAAACTCAAAAAAAAAAAAAAAAGTGCAAAAACTTAATAGATTACAATACATTTTGTCTTATATCGCTTATTTTTTTAGTTTCTACCAAATTTTTTTAATTACTCATATTAATATGTACATCAAGACACTCCATACATAGGTCTATGTATGGAGTGTCTTGATGTACGGCTGCGAGACATGGTGCTTATCCGAAAGGGATAAGCGGAGACTAGAGGCTTTTGAGATGTGGTACTATAGAAGACTCTTTGGAATTTCCTGGAGAGACCACATCACGAATGAGGAAGTTCTTCAAGGAATCGAAGGAGGAAGGCACCTCCTCAGGACCTTGTCCGAAATGCGTGCAAGATGGATCGGCCATGTAATACGTCAAGAAGGTCTCTTGCATGCCATAATGGAGGGTATGATCGAGGGGACAAACTCTAGGGGACGCCCACGCCGAGAGTACCTGGAGGACCTGTTGGTGGACGTGCGCTGCTCATCATATGCAGATTTCAAAAGAGCCGCACAAGACTGGAAGAATGGAAGAGAATAATAGAGGAAATTGCTGCAAACCAATCCCAGGATTGAAACCAGAGAAGAAGATTAATATGTTGAATATTTATTAGTTTTAAGATATAAAATGATGAATACATCTTGAAAAGATTTATTACCAAAAATAAAATCATATAATCGGGTGGTGGTCTAGGGGATAGAACGCTTGGCTTCTGATCAAGGGGACTTGGGTTCGAGCCTGGATACGACCAGATCCCTTCTTTATAATAATAAGCTATTTTCTGCTCACATTGAAGATTGTTTAATAAATTCTAAAATCATTGATTCAAATCTTTGGTGTTAAAAAAAAGGGTTTAACCTTAAAATATGAACCTATTATATAATACAATATAATCTTAATTATTTACAAGCAAAGCTTTTAAATTAAATCTCTGGAAGTTTCTATATTTTATAAAATAAGTAATACGAATGAAAACGTTAGTTTTCTAGATGTTTTATTATATTTTAATTTTTTTATTATATTTCTCGCAAAAATAATTTTTTTTTTGGTTGTGGTTTTTATTTTGTAAAACTTGATTATAAATTATTATGTTAAAGCGATTGTTCAATTGGTTAAACAGATATTTTTATTTATATAAAAATATAAATATTACTTACAAATTTGTTTTGCTTTGGGAGGGCACTATCAAACAAGTTGTTTTGGGTATTTTCAAATAAGTTTGTAACTAATATATTTATATTAATAAAAATCTTCATAAAACTAATCAAACAATAGCGTTTGTATTATGATTTAAAAAGAAACAAACCTTCGTGGCCGAGTGGTAAGTGCATTGACTTCCACCCCGAAGGTTCCGCGTTCGATTCCCGGTGAGGGCAGTGTGATTGTCACACTGTCTTTGGTGCGGTGTGGAATTCACGTGACAATAAAATGGCGATAGATTAGCTACCTATCACATGTTACGAGAATACCCTTTATATCGATTTGGCTCATGCTGTCATGATGTAAACAGCGATTCAACAAAATAATAATAATTTATAAAAGCTCTTAGATTTTTTTTGTTAATTATACGAGTATTAAAGAATTTTTTTAAATGGTTTTTTAGTTTTATTTCATGACATTAATTATTACATGACATTTCTTTTACTCTAAATCCCATAAATAATTATAAGCATTAAATTTGAGCCCGAAATAAATTTTGATTTATGACATCCAAATATAATAAAAGGCAGTTAAAATCTTCCAGCGGGCTAACGTGTTACAAGGAAACCGGTGAGTTTTTTCCCCCCGGTCATAGATGTCAGTAGAGTGCAAACCCGTGTCGCGTAACGGCCACGTGGTGGGCAGGGGGCGCGGGGTAGGGGGAGGAAATGGACTGCGACACTAAAATGGCGACGGATACGTGCGTGTGTTAAGTATCAATAAATTAAACCGTACAGAAAACCCAAATTGACCACAGCCATTGCATAGATTGGTGTACGAGCGTCACAGATCTGATCGTCACAGTTTGAAGGTTTATACAGAAAGGCGATCTGAAAGATGTATTCACGGAATCTTACACAATGTACGAATTACATCTTCTTCTTCTTCTTTTTGTCCTGTCACACCTCCGTGGTGCATAGGGCCTCAAGGAATCTTCTCCACCCGACTCTATCGCATGCCTGATGCTTAACATCATCCCAAGTGAGGCCTGCCGCCTTAACCTCGTCCTGCAGGGTTCTTCTCCAGGTGGCTCTAGGTCTGCCTCGCTTTCTCTTTTCCCCCATAGGGGACCAGACGAATTACATAAAACTACGTATTTTCTTGAATGACGATACTATTTATTAAGAACACGTTTTGGGATCTTGGGGATATCAATGTATCTTGGTAACCTTTTCGGAAAATGGAAAAATTAGTAACATCTTTGAAAACCGAAAAAAATACCTATCAACCTGATAAGAAAAGTTTATAAAGCGTGTGTAGGGCCATACATATCATGACATACGCTGTAGAGACAAGGGCCGACACTGTACGAACCAAGGACTACTAAGAACTTCGGAGATGAAGGTTCTAAGATCAATTACAGGAAAAACTCTCCGAGATCGTTTCCGCAACGTAAACATAAGGAAAACTTGTGAAATAGAGGATATCGTTCAGTGGAGTAGATCCAGAATAAGATACTGGAGGGACCATGCAGCCCGAATGGATGGTGATAGACTTGCATATACAGCCGCTTATGAAATTCTCTCCGGACACCGCCCACCTGGAAGACCACCTAGGAAATGGAAGAACAGCTGAATCTCATCGTCCGACGAGACATGATTTCTGTGTCACAGATCTTCAGATCTATTACAAGAAGAAGAAGAAGGAGAATATGTGTTCTGCCAGTTGCTACTTATGGCCTCAAAACTATAAAATAGTCCAAACAGAGTACCGAGAAACTAATAGTAACCCAAAGATCTATGCGTCACTCAGTTTACAAAATGGAAAACTTGAAATATCGCGTTATTTACGAGTACGAGTTCCACCGTGGCACCAGTGCTGCAGAAACGGCTCGAAGGATTAATGATGTATATGGCGACGGTGCCGCAAAAGAAAACACAGTGCGTTTTTGGTTCCAACGTTTTCGTTCTGGAAATTTCGACCTGCAGAACAAGCCCCGTGGACGGCCGGAGACCAAAGTTGATAATGAAGAATTGAAGGCTATTGTGGAAACGGATCCATCGCAAACCACGTCCGAGTTAGCTGCAGGCTGCGGTGTTAGTGATAAAACTGTTTTAATCCACTTGAAGCAAATTGGGAAGGTGAAAAAGCTTGAAAGGTGGGTACCTCACGAATTGAGTGAAGCAAATCAACAAACGCGCGTTGACTGCTGCGTTGCATTACTCAACCGGCACAATAATGAAGAGATTTTGAATCGAATCATTACCTGTGATGAAAAGTGGATCCTGTATGATAATCGGAAGCGCTCATCGCAATGGCTGAACCCTGCCGAACCAGCCAAACCATGCCCCAAGCGAAAATTGACTCCAAAAAAGTTACTTGTGAGCGTTTGGTGGACTAGTGCTGGTGTCGTTCACTACAGCTTTCTTAAATCTGGCCAGACGATTACGGCAGATGTCTATTGTCAGCAACTGCAAACCATGATGGAAAAGCTAGCTGCTAAACAACCGAGGCTGGTTAATCGCTCTAGGCCACTGCTGCTTCATGATAACGCTAGACCACACACTGCACAACAGACGGCTACCAAATTAGAAGAGCTTCAATTGGAATGTCTAAGACATCCACCGTACTCTCCGGACCTTGCCCCAACAGATTACTATTTTTTTCGAAATTTGGATAACTTCTTGCAAGGGAAAAAATTCAACTCCGATGGGGCAGTCCAAACCGACTTCAAAGATTTTATTGATTCCCGTCCGAATGTTTTTTTTTAGTAAAGGGATCGATGAACTACCTATGAGATGGCAAAAGTGCATTGATAGCAATGGTACATACTTTGATTAAATAAATATATTATATTTAAAAAAAATCAACTTTATGTTCCTCCCATACAAAACGCCAATTTCATATGTAAGGACCTAATATCAGCATTTGAGATTTTGTCGTACATCGTTCTACTTCTATGTTGCATTACTAATTCGATCAAATAAAAAAATCGTCATGCTTGCATAAATATCCATAGGAATGTTGAGAGAGGAAGAGACGGGAGAGAAAATACGATAAATACAGTCAATTTCTTAATAAGGGGTATATAATAAAAATAATACATTTTTCTCAATAAAAATGGCTAATCAATATTTGTTTAAATTTTCTAAAACCGAAAAACTCATTAGCAATATAATTCCGGGATCAAAGGATTATATTTAAATTATAAAGCAATTAATTTAATAACCAATTTCTTTAGTTTAATAAACATATAACAATTTAAAACCGTTATGTATGGAAGTGAAGCATGGAACTGGCAAAAGAAGGATGAAAGTAGAATAAATGCAGTAGAAATGAGATCTCTAAGACGAATGTGTGGCAAATCTGTTTATGATAGAGTGACAAATGCAAGTATAAGAAGTGAATGTGGTGCGAATGAAAGTGTCATGAACAAAATATGGAAAGGGTCATTAAGATGGTTTGGACACATGGAAAGAATGAGTGAAGACAGAATGGTAAAGAAGGTATATGTGAACGGCGTGAACGGAGCTAGAAATAGAGGAAGGCCGAGGAAAACGTGGCACGATCAAATCAATCAAATATTGAATGTCGGTCACGTGAGGAGTCAGAAAAATCGACGTGCGTGCATGACAAGATGTAGAGGAAGCGAGAGGCGTATGTCAGGACAGAACAGTGTGGCGTTCCATTCTTTCTGCCTACCCCTCCGGGGAGACGGCGTGATGGTAAGTTAGTTAGTTAGTTATTAAATAAAACGATGTTTGTTAACTACTTCCACTTTTGGCATTATTTTGATAGCAACCGGTTTCGCCAGGCTCGCTGACATCGACAGACTGGTGACATTTTCACTCAAATCTCTTGATGGAAGTTCATTTTAAATAATCGTTAAATGAAAACAATTTAATTCATCTTATCACAAATAATTATGATCTTAAACAATCATAGACGCAATTTGTTTTTACTTATAAACTCTTGATTTTTAATCACGCTAATTCAAGTATGATTTTTGTATAATAACATAAATTTCTGTAATAAAATTAAGGTTTTTATATTTTGCCTTCATAGCACAATTATTATTAATTTACTGAATATGTGTATTTATTACATTTTATAAACATTTACTTAAACATCAAATATTCCTCTAAAAGCTTTCGAATATTAAATATATGTATACTCCACGTAAGCCAAAATTAAACTTTCAACGGAATACCCCCAGGTTTTAGGTCATAGATAACTTTCCCCAGAGATTGTAGAGGAATTCAATATCGAAACTCTTCAAAGCTAGTTTATTGGTGTTTGTTGTACGGCTAACCACCGTTCACGTTGGCTTGACCTGAGTCCATTCACAATATAATATGTACCGTCCCCCGGCATACTGGAACCGTCCACGCGGAACGGAGACTTCAATGAAAGTTCACTAGCATACAACATTTGCTTCAAAAGCTCTATTCAAGGTTAATGAAGTTTCATGTCTTTTAGTAAAGGGATTTTCTTTTTGTGCCGTTTATTTTTCGAGAGTAAAATATAAGTCAGGTAAATCTTTAATCAATACAGCTACTTCTAGAACAGCTCTCTTTATACTAAGGCCTATCTTATATAAAATAATAAACAGCTTATATAACGATGGAATATAGTTTTAAAATATTATTTTCACTGGCTGATAATTACTGTCTCACAAACAAATAGACAAATGACTCACTCCCCTAGTCCTTCATTTGCCATGATTTGGGTCATTTGTGAAAGCAGAAAGAATACATTTTTCTTCTTCTTTCGGTGCCGTGTCAGGTCCCCCTAACGTTGGCGATCACTTTCGCCATAGTGATTCTTGGGAAAGAGTGACCAGAGTGGTTTCCCGTTGCCTTCTCTGGTGGATTTTTCTGTCGGGGTTACCTTCCCTTAGCTGGTTGGATCTGGTTTAGAGGCGCCAGAGACTCGCCTTTCATCCCTTCGATATCTGCTGTGATCACACGGTTATGAGTGTGATCCCATTGCCCGGGGTTCGCGACAGGGACGCTAACGAGTTGGACTATTCTGTAGTGTTCCGGTGGATTGCAACTGGGCGTTTTGCAGCATCTTATAGAATCACACCCTCCAGCAAGATGTGACTCGCCGCGACCCTACTGACAATTCGAACCATAAAAGGAATACATAATGACAATTAATTAATTTGTTACATTCCATTATTCTACGTTTCTCAATACGCTGATGACGACCGTCGTGAAAATGTATCTAGAGCTAGAACTGCCACACCGAAGGTCCCAATTTCGATTCTAGGCAATGGTAGTGTAATTGTCACACTGTCATTGGTCTGGTGTAGAATTCGCGTCACAATAAAATGGCGATAGATAACCTACCTATCACATATCATGGGCATCAAAAGCTCAACAGTTGTATACAGTAATTGGGCTTAAATAACCTGTTGCATATACATTTGAAAAGCAACGAGAAACTTCTACATTACCACATTAAAAGCCCCATGAACCATCAAAAATGTTAATTGGATAACCAACGAAGAGTCTAATCGCTAAGAACAATATATGTGTGAGTTTTTTCAGGAATAATAATGGTATCTGAGAATTTTTAAGCAAGTGAATGATTTATTTATTTAGGTATGGTTATGACAAATACCAATGATTTGCACGCAGAGTACGAGCATGGAGATAACAAATGTTTACGTGCAACAGCCTCTCTGAAAACGTTCCTAAAGATCTTACTCCTATTCAAACACTAAGCTGCTCATTCATAATATCATCATCAAGCCGGTGATCACATTTGTTTCTCAGTTATAGACAATGACTCTTAAACTTCTGACTCTTGTCTTAATAAATAACACACGAACTTATTGTTTATTGAATAAAGGTACAAAACTTTATACTGAAAACCTACGTTTTATAGACGTTAAATTATATACGAGTATTATGGAAAATACATGGTTTATCTTTGTCACAAAATGTCATATTCGACAACGCTTTAGCTAGGCAAAACATGCAAATTCCATAAAACATCACAAAACTTCTAGAAACCTGGTGTTTATTGGTTTAAAATAAACAACAGTACTATTATTTGTATGTATAATATTGCAAAAAATACATACAAATATTCATGAGTAAAAGCTCCACGTGACTAAAATAAAAATGATCAAATAGGCGTTACAATATTAAGTTTATATTAAGAGTCACCCATATAATAAATAACACTATTAAGGAAGCCAGATTGAAATGGTTTGACCACGTAATGCACTAAGAATATGATCACATTATAAAATCTGCACTTCGAATCCCAATAGCCCAGAGTGGTGGAGGACGGACTTCGGCGACATTGGGGTCATCTATCGAAGACACTCTCAAATTGTGGACTCAACAGAGAGCTAACCCAAAAGAGAGCTCTTTGAGTTATTATATTAGGAGGGCCGACCTCAATGAAAGTGGGAAATGGCAAACATAGAAAGATTATACACTAAAACTTCTTATGCACAAATACACACTTCTATCTCGGACCCAGACTGTACTATTTAAAAAAAAATTAAACGAACCACGTGAAATTACAAAAAACAAATTTGAAAAGAATAAGTTACTTCAGTGATAATAAAAAAGGTCGGATTGAGTGTAGAATACTTTTAAAAAATAAATAAATGGTTTGAAAATACGTTTAACTTATTAACTAACCATCACGCCGTCTCCCCGAAGGGTTAGGCTGAAATAATGGACTGCGACACTTTTCTTTCCGACATATTTCTCTCGATTCCTCAACATTCATACATCGTGTCATGCACGCCCGTCGATTTCTAAGACTCCTCACATGGCCGACATTAAATATTTGATTTATTTGATTGTGCCACGTTTTCCTCTGTCTTCCTCTATTTCTGGTTCCCTTTACATCGTTAACATATATTTTTTTACCATTCTTTATTCATTCATTCTTTCCATATATTTCCAAACCATCTTAATGATCCTTTCATTATTTTGTTCAAAACACCATCATTCGCACCGCATTCACTTCTTATATTTTCATTCGACACTCTATCATACACAGAGTATATACACACATTTGTCCAAGAGATCTCATTGTCAAACTAATATACGAGTATGTTAAGATATGTTTTTTTCCTCTTGTTCCTCATTTGTTCCCTTTTATATCTGTTTTTTTCTACTGTGATTATATTATATACTGAGTTCGAAAAATGTCTCCCTAATACGGGTTACCCCAATGAGGAGGTATTTAAACCATCAATCAATAAATATATAGTATTTTTTATGTATTGTACTTATATACATTTTACAGAACACGTTCCATCAAATTCAGAAAGAACAGATTTTTTAATGACTCCCATTCAGAATTTATACGTAGCTCTCTGAATATCCTCGTATAATTGACCATAAGTTAATTTCCTTTATGGTAAGTACTCGAGTCTGCCCACAAAGAGCTACAAAATTCAAACAAAATTTTAATATCCAGTAAGCTGCTTTTAGTTGAAGGGAAGATTCCGCATTAATTTAAAGCCCTGATTACTGGAGCACCTGTGACTTAGTTAACGGTAAAACCATTCCACATACTGAAGGGAGTGACGCACCTCGCGAGAAGGTACTCATCTTTTATTTATACGCCATAACACAGCTCGATTAAGTGTGTTCCTTTTGACGAGGTTGTTTGATGAATTTGATGTCAAGCGAACGTTAAAATGTCGCTGATGGACCAAGTTTTGTAATATATTCCGTAAACTTGATGGCACTATTAAAAGTCCGTATTTACCTCTGTACCAGATTGTACCTACCCTCACTTTGCACGGTGTTCAGGAATTCGCTGTACCTCAGAAACAAAGAGTGGTTCTCTAGCGTATAAAAATGTATCTTAAATTATTATTTTAAAGAATTTAATTTAAATTATTTAATATGCCTGCAAAATTATTAGAATGCATTCGTTGTTTTATTTATTTAGGTATTCACCATATAAATTTTAATTACAAGACCGAAGAAAAAGTAAAATAATAGACATTTGAAATTTTAAATATTTGAGACACTGTTGATGTTGATGTCGCTAATGTATGGAAGCGAAGCATGGAACTGTTAAAAGAAGGATGAAAGAATAATAAATGCGGTAGAGATGAGGTCCCTATAACGTATGTGTGGTAGAACGATATACGATAGAATCTCAAATGCAAATAAGAAAAAAATGTAGAGCGGAAGAAGGTATTATGAACAAAATTATGAAAGGATCGCTACGGATTCGGACATATGGAACGCATGGATGGAGAAAGAATGGTTAAGAAAGTATACGTAAATGATGTAAATGGAGTACGGAGTCGAGGCAGACAGAGGAAAACATGGCATGACCAAATTAATCAAATTTTAAAGTTTGGTCATGTTAGGAGTCGGAGGAATCGACGTGCGTGTATGACCCGTTGTATGAATGTGGAGGAAGCTAGAGAGGTTTTCCAGGATAGATAGAGGATAGTGTGGTGGTCCATTTTCTCTGCCTACCCCGGCGGGGAAACGGCGTCATGGTTTATTTGGTTGTTTGTTGATATGGCAAAAAACAAACTCCAAGGTGAAAAAAAAACAGCGTTCATATTTTGATTTTATTTTGATTTTTATCATGGATCTCTATATTGTTAACACTTAGTTTATCATAACGTAAAAAAACTATTTTTACCAACATGTTTTAATTATTTTCTCTCAACATGATATGGAAATTTACCATTGGGGGAGTTATATAACTATAGAATTAAATAGTTTTTTTTTCGATGAAGAGAGTCCAAACCTTTTTAGTTTATCATGAAAAAACCCCGATTTTATTAAAAAAGATTGTGTTTGTTAATCCAAAGTGTTATCCATTAGTTTTGATGAAATTAAAAAAGTCACTGTTAATATATAATGGGATTGCAGTTTATATATTATTTTGTTTCTTTCCTATAATAACCTTAATGTCATGGATCGTGACCCTTTGAAATATCTCACGGTTCATATCTTCCACCACTCCCATCCATTGTCTGCGACTCGAAGTCGAACGATATGCTTTAGAAATATGCAGACCTGTGGCATCTTTGACTATATGCATTCGTTTGTGAGGAACCCTTTGTCTTTTCGACCCTCGATACTATCGTACTATTCCAAAACAGCTGGAGGATTAAAATAAACACTTTTAATTTATTAGAAAAATATAACAATGACGTTACCATAAAATGATTAAAATTCATGAAAAGATGTACCTTTTTTATAAAGTGGAATTCAGTAAAAATAATAATATATTGAAAACGTTTTTGAATATAGACTTTAGTTTAATTGAACGAATTTTTAATGAGATATGTTGCTTGGTTGAGAGCGAAATCGGTTAGATTAAAATAAATTTATGATTATTAAATATAAATTTAATAATATAAACGTTTTTTGGAATTTTGGTAGTTTCTGAAAATAACATAAAAAAAAAAAAATTATTATTAAAATATCGTGACTGAGTACGAATAGTATCCATCTAATTCGTTTGGTTTGATATGATAATATGGAGAAGTATGGGAGAAGCCTTTGCCCAGCATTTTCGTGATCGGCTGTATAAGTAGGTAAATAAAGTAATTGTTATAAAAAATGCGAATGAAAACGTGAGTTTTCAAGAAGTTTTATTATTACTGTTAAAATTTAAAACACTGTTATAATATCACAATTTCTTTTTATTCACTGAGAGTGTTACGACAGCTGTTTCGCCAACCGATGTTGGCATCATCAGGTATTACAATAAACTACCAGTTTATTTTAACATTTGATGATGCCAACGTCGGTTGGCGGAACAGCTGTGGCGACACTTTCAGCGAATTAAAATATATTGTGATGTTATAACAGTGTTTTAAATTTTAACAGTAATAATATTGAAGTATCATAGTGTTTCGGCCAATACAATGGATGTTTTATTATATTTTATGGGAATAACATGTTTCGCCCTCCTAAGGCATTATCAAATGTTGATAATGCCTTAGAAGGGCGTTCACATAAAAAAATAATAAAACTTTTAGAAAACTGACGTTTTCATTCATATTAATTATTTAATATGGAGTTTTACATCATTGTTCAAGAAACAATAATAAAGTTATTGTTATTTTTTGTTGTTGTTTTGATTTTGTTTTCGCTTTCGACTGATTCAAAATACCATAAGAGTACTTACGTACTATATAAAATAACCGCAAATGCGGAATTCTCAAGGACGCGATGATTTCATTAGAGAGGATTTTGGATTCACCGCCCCCCGCCTCCCCGCTTCACGCAGCGTCCTGGAGAGATTACTCGGAATTCCTATGTTCAGATTTAATTATAAAGTGAAACATCCATACTTAATCATGTGTTCCGCAGATTGGTACAGCCAAACAGCGCAGGCAACACTTGCGTGTACACACCGCTTCACACCTCGAAGACGTATCCACATTTCTTCGTTAATTATTCTCTCCTCTCTACTTGTAATCAAGTCATTAAGGCGCAAATTATCTAATGAAATGTTACATAAGATACCTTCGCAGCAGTACAAACTTTTAAATTATTTACAGTGTGTATACAAACTCAATTGTCTGTCCCTGCTACGACATGTGGTTACGGCGGCAGGTAGCACAATCAAATCGCGAACAAGATCTTGTTGTTGATACGCCGTCGTTCAATTATCTGTGTAGAAGTCGATTGTTTCTACAATATAAGTAACCATAGTTCTAAAAAATGTATTATATTATTAAAGAAAAAGGGTGAGGCAAAAAAATAACTCATTCAAAAGTATTTAAAAATTTAACAAAATCAATTACTGTTCATGACATACAATGTGTATTTTCGCTGCTTGATCAGAAGAAATGTGCAAATATTAGACAAAAAATTATCAATATAAATGCAATTTTTTTGGAAAAGTTACCTACTTATGAAATAGGGGAGCTTTATTATTTTTAAATTGAAAAATTCATCATTGGTTTTTTTTTTCAGTTCAAGTAATCGGCGTATTTTCTTCATGGTTGACTCATTTGAAAGTTAGAAAGTCTTCCTAGCTAAGAAAATAAATGAAACTAACAATATCCACCGAAACATTTAAAAAAAATGCTTTCATGCTTCGCTTCCATATATAAAAGTCGGTACAAGAACACCATTGTATGGAGAGAGATATATTTACGCACATTCTAAATTAAAAGGAAGGAAAATTGTAATGTTCTTTTCATCAATACACGTACACCTGGTTTTATAAATTTTCCATTTTAAAGGTTACAGTAGGTATATAACATATGATAAAAGCTGGCTTCTGTTTGAAAAGATTCTTATATGAGTTCTCATCCCTTTTCCACCACAAGCGACGTGAAATAACATCAGTGTATGGGAAAATTGCGGTGGGGGCTCGGTCCCCCGTATCGTACGTTCGGAAGGGGGTGGGCGTTCGGGGGTTGGGGCAATGGCAATCTTCCCATGGCGTCCCCTTGTAAACACAATATCTTCTCATTAGGTTTTAATTAAGGTTCTGATTAAAACGCACGGGGGTCTCTCCGCGGCGATGGTGACGCGGTTCGCCCCGTTTTCGCAACACACGAGAAAGACGAAATTTTAAAATATTTTCAACCACTAAATAAGTATTTATTGTTTTTTGGAAAATGGTGCAAACTCCGTATTCAAAAAACGAAATGAGTGAAAACGTCTGTCTTCTAGGAGTTTTATTATATTTCAGATGAAATTACATGTTTCGCCCTTCTAAGGCATTATAAAATGTGAAGATAGCTAAGAACTTTTCCCAAAAAATTTCAAATGACGATATCAATATTTAAAAATATATAATATTTTTTCTTTGACATTTACAAGACCAGAGAGAAGACCGCGGCTTCGTTGGCTGGACGGTGTGAAGGGCCTGCAAATGTTGGAAGTCAGACCTAAAGAGTGGTATGACTCCCAACATTTGCAGGTCCATCAGAACAGAAGAGAAGAACCCTGGACCAAGAAAAAATAAGTAGATATTTTTTCATTGGATGATGAAGATGGTTTTCTTTACAAAGATATTCGATGTTTGCATTTATAAAAATATTATTCAAATAATTGGTTTATATCATTGGTTTTTCAACATTTTCATATGAGTTACTGCATAGGTTTTTCAACTTTTCCCATAAACTTAAATATTAAAAAAAAATTGCAATTATGTATTTTTTTTAAATATCTATCAACCTTTCTATTAAAATCACAAGAATATCTTAAATACCTATCTATGAAAATCATAAAAAATTTTAAAATCTTAACTGAGTTGAGACTTATTCGGGTAGAATCTAGATAAAAAATATCCTGCAGATCATGACTGTCTTGATAAGGCCGTTATCGGGATAACCTTGTTTGTCGTTTCGTGCAACTTAGATGTAATCATTTTTAAATATTTTTTTTATTTTAATATTCCCAATACCAAAAATTTTCCACAATACTTTTATGCAGTTTACAAAAGATACTTTGGAAATTGAAAAACTTTGTTTAATCCACTTTAATAAAAAATATTGAAAAACACGTCATGTTTCGGAGGATACCTCCATCTTCGGGTGTAAAAATATAATAAAAACTAAACAAAGAAAGTCTAATAAAAAACGCATTATAAATTCGATACAATAATTCAAATCTAAAAATTAACCTTGGCTATTTGTTATAAGTAGGCACTAAAAATAATTTTTTAACAGTAAGAACTAATGAATAATATAAAATAATAATAATACATGATGATAATATAAGAAAATAAATATAAAAAAATATATATATTTATAAAAAACGTACATCTGAAAAGATATAAGAAATTAATGAATGATTTATTTGCATTTGATTTGGAATGTGAGCTTGGGAGATTAAACGTAGACAAACAGAAAGGAGTAAAAGGAGGAATCTGATTATTAATTATATTTTCATAATTATTATTTATATTTTTTATATTATCATCGTGTATTATTATTATTTATTAGTTCTTACTGTTAAACCATAATTTTTAGTACCTACTTATAATAAAGAGCCCAGGTTAATTTTTAAATTTGAATTATTGTATCGAATTTTAAATGCGTTTTTTATTAGTTTTTCTTTGTTTAGTTTTTATTATATTTTTACACCTGAAGATGGAGGTATCCACCGAAACATGTCGTGTTTTTTTAATTTTTTTTATCATAATATTCTTCTTCTTCTTCTTCTTCAGCCGTCTCTCCACTGCTGGATGTAGGCCTCTTCTAATTTCTTCCATTTTTCTCTTCTTTGGGCTTCTCTTATCCACCTGCTACCCGCGACAGGGACAATATCATCGGCCCAACGTTTCTGAGGCCGGCCTATTCCTCTTTTCATGTCCCATGGTCTCCATCCTAGGACTCTGGGTGCCCATCTGTCTGTTTCCTGTCTGGCAACATGACCTGCCCATTGCCACTTTAGCCTGGCAATACGATCCACCACGTCGACAACCTTTGTCCGGCGTCTGATTTCTTCATTTCTGATTCTATCTCTCAGACTTATGCCTAACATTTGTCTCTCCATAGATCGCTGTGTACATTTTAATTTATATATGGTCCTCGCAGTTAAGGTGATAGTTTCCAGACCATATGTAAGCACAGGGAGGATACATGTTTCAAACACTTTTCTTTTTAAATTCATGGGAATATCCTTGTTTTTAAGGATATGATTGAGTTTCCCAAAGGCTGCCTAACCTAGTCCAATTCTTCTGGGTACTTATCTTATATCATAATATATAGTGGATTAAACAAAGTTTTTCAATTTCCAAAGTATATTACTATGGAATTCCACAGTGTTAATGCTATAGCGTTCAATAAGTTTACAAAAAGATGTTTCAGGACATAGACGCCCTTTCTCAGGGTAGAATTTTTTTATTATGACTTTTTAATAAAATTATTATATAAATTTCCTTTTCAGAGTAAAAAAGTATTTTGAAATTACAATGTTTTAAAAAATATATTCAAATGTTATAACTACACTATAGTATTCAATCACTTTGCGTAGTTATCGGCCTGTGTGTTTATCACTAAGTGGGATCCAATTTTAATTTTCGACATATTGGATACTTGGCACATTTGTGATAATCAGTCCTCAATTAATAAATGTATATGAATAAATCACCATTAAAATGACAGTCACCAATATAGCTTAGAATTAATTTGTTTAATATTTTCTAGTAGAAGATTGACATGAATGTACGTAGGTTTTAATAAATAATCACCTTGCCGTGCGATGGATGGTATAATTACGGAGCAAATTATGATAATTGTTTAATTACCCCGTGACGAGGGTATGGTAATATTACGCACGTTTAAAGGTAAATTCATTTTGTTATGGTGGCAACACTGTAGCAAACGTAATAGATCAGGGAGTGATAGCATCCACGTCACTGCGAGATACCAGGAATCGGATCGTTAAAAGTTTTTCTCATTAAAAGTTAAAAAGGAATATTTTGTTTACATCATATTTTTCTTTTAAAGTTGATTTCCTTTCTTATGGCAGGCGGGGGTTCTCGGTCTCAAATTTCACGAGTTGAATATATTGTTGTAAATATTTATACAAAGTTTTGAATACATCATTCATTAGTATAACATATTCTAAACAACAGAAGTTTAAATCTTAATGTTACATTATAAAATATGTGGAAATAAGTGTAATAGAAAAGAACATAAGAATCTTAATAACAACATTCCCATCATCTCATGTGAAATCTTTTACCTTTTTAATGATAATTATATATTATAACTAACTAACGAACTTACCATAACGCCGTTTCCCCGGACGGGTAGGCAGAGAGGATGGGCCGCCATAACAATGAATTTTATAAATGTTTTTTTTTAATTATTATTTACATGTTAGTGATTTATAAACATTCAAAACCTCTTACGTAGTAAACTAAGTCTAGTAAACTTTTATATGTATTGAGCATATAATATTAATATATATAAAATTTTAAATTTCGAATATAAAATTGTGTCCGTAAGCACCACGAGTATTTGCAAGAAAACAATCAGAACGGTCTGTTCCATCTAACAACGCGTGTAAATCGTAACAAGACTGAATTTTGCCGCTTGAAATGAGCGCTTGTTAAATAACGTCGAATTTAATATTCACTATTCTCGTCGACACCGGCGTGGCTCTGCCTGTCAAATTGACATTTCGCATATTGAAATTCCGCACGATTGCTAAAACGAATCGCCTAGTTCAGAAACGCCATGTCCCCGTCACAAACACGTACCTCACTGTTTCGGTATTCAGGGCATGTGTGTAATATTCATAAACACATGCGTTGTCAGCTCATTTCACGTCGGGGGATTTTCTCATTATCAGATTACAATGTGCTGCATAAATATACATGTATGCTAAGGGATGGTTTCGCAATGCGCAACAAACTGCGAACGCTTTTCCAATTAATCTTCGGCACTGAGCATTTCAAGGGTACATTCTGCGCAATCTCTCCGCCGCTAAAAGCATTACCGAATAACTCGGAGTACTCAAATTAAAACGTAACTCATTTACTACAGGTGTTGGTCTTAGGTGGGTTTGGGTTTTCGTTTATTTTGGTGCCCGCTAAGTGGTCATTGCCGACATGAGATGTAATTAAAATTAAAATGTACATTTTTTTTTCAACAACAACAACAAACCATCACGCCGATTCCCCGTAAGGGTAAGCAGAGAGAATGGACCGTCAAACTACTCTATCCCGGCACACCTTTCTAGATTCCTCCACATTCATACAGCGAGTCATACACGCACGTTGATTCTTCCTACTTCTAACATGACCAACCTTTAAAATTTGAATAATTTGGTCATGCCATGTTTTCCTCGGTCTACCTCCATTTACATCGTTAACGTACACTTTTTAACTATTCTTTCTTCACCCATGCGCTCCATATATCCGAACCTTCATAATTTTGTTCATAATACCTTCTTTCGCTCTACATTCCTTTCTAATATCATCATTTAAGATTCCAATCCTCTTGGCTATTTTTTTTATAGGTCCGATGGACCCACTGACCAACGGCAGGTGCGGTCCTCCATTCATATTGGGGGTTGTGCGTCGGACTTACTATTCAACCACATAAAAATACATAGTAACGAGATCTCGTGATGAAATAGCCGGATCGATCTTCGGACGGATCACCCATACAAGTCGCAGGATCGAGGAGCTTGGCAAAAAATCATCAAGTAGGCTAAAACTCTTCAAGAGTTGTATGTCCATAGGAAGTAAGTAAGTACATTATCCTAAGGTCCGAGGTTCGATTTCTGCTGATAGATGTGTGATTTTCAAGTATTTGGTCTGGCGTAGAGTTCAGGTGACAACAAAATGGCGATAGATTAGCTACCTATCACATTTCACGAGGATGAATATGATACCTATACCCTTTACATCGATTTAAGAGCGATTCAACAAAATAATAATAATAATTATAACCTTTCGTGATTCTCACACTATCATTGGTCTGTATAGAATATATAATACATGACAATAAAATAACGAGGAAATGAATATTTCAGCAATTTGAGCACTCAATTGCCTTTTTTAAAAACAAAAATTCTATAAATTATATTGTTTTTTTTTAATAGAGTTGGGTTCAGTTTATTATGTTAAAGGGGGTTTGATTATATTTTTATTCATTTAAGAGTTTTGGTTTGAAGCCTATCGTCGCGATAGACTTCAAACCGAAACTCTTGAACTCCAATCAAAACTCAAAGACTTCCCCGAAACTCAGACTCTCCCAAGCAGCCGCAAACAACGTGCCAAAGGGAACTCGCCAACCCGGAAGACCTGCGAAGAGATGGCGAGACAGTTGGAGTTCTGTGTCCCAGGAGGCCTCGACGCCATAAAAACAGATCCACAGATCTATTAAAAGAGGAAGAAGAAGAAGAATAAGGTTTGAAATATATTTAATAACACGAAACTTTTTTATCACTAGTTTAAAAAAAAACTTTTTTTCCTATACAAAGCAATATGAAATTGAAGCGCATAAAATAAAATTCAGATGGATAAAGTTTTTGAAAAATTCTTAATAGAGGAGTTTGAGTATTATTTTTATTTATTTAAGTTTCGGTTTGCAGTAAATATATTTTTGATTACGGTTTGCAGTAAATATAGTTTTTAAAACTTGTTTTTTGCGATCCAAAACAATATGAAACTGAAGCGCATCATATTTTCAGAGGATTAATACTATTTAATTCAGATATACAAAATTTATTTTGTAATATAAAATAATATATAATGTATATTTCCCAGGAAAGCTCTTTTAACACTCCAGATAATGTACGTAAAGTTAACACCTTCACGTCTCGCAATATTCCATAAGTCCATCTGTCTCTATTCCATTCTCGGGGAGTCAAGAGGATTTACAGCCAGAAGTTAGTTGGCTGCGGAGGTCAGATAAGGTTGGGAAGGATCACCGCAATTGTTAGTTCAATTCCGCAGCCCAACACCCCAAGGGATGATGAAAAATCCAACCAAGAGGAGGGTAAATATGTGTGGAACGAGAATGGGTTCGCGGAAGAAATTGAATATAAATATACACAATATAAATATTAACGATTTTGAATTTATTCTGAAACATTATTTAGAAGTATTTCCTATAGCAAAAATATTTCCATGTTTTGGCCGAAACACTGTGATACTTCAGCATTATTAAATGTTTTAATTTTGAAACACTGTTATTATACGGATCACAATTTATTTTGTCGCAATGGCTGTTTCACCAACCTATGTTGGCATCATCAGATGCTCTAAGCAACGCGGTTGGCATAGGTTGGCGAAACAGCTGTCCTGGCAATTTAAAAATAAATTATGGTATGTAAAATAACCATTTTAGATAATCTTGACTGTGAAATTACAAAATGACATTTTTTTACCAAACTTAAAATTGTTATGAATTAAAACACTTGTTACTCGGTGTGTTTCGAAGGCTTTACGCCTTCATCATTGGGAGAACAATATAACACAAGTTTTAAATAATAATTAAATAAAACGATATTTTATAACAACTTCCACTTTTGTCTTTATTTCGACAGCGACCGGTTTCGCCAGGCTCGCTGAGATCGACAGGCTGGTCTTTTGACAAATCTGACCAGTCTGACATGACCGGTCTGTCGATGCCAACGAGCCTGGCGAAACCGCTCGCTGTCGAAATAAAGACAACAGCGGAAGTAGTTAAAAAACGTCGTTTTATTTAATTATTATTGAAAATTAACTTCCATCATGAGATTTCAGTAATATCATTTGATTATCTTAAAAACACAAGTCACTAATAAATTTTTCACTTCATAATGTGGGAAAAACGATTATTATTTATTATTGATGGCTTACTTAATTATGTAACTTCAAAAACTGATTTTATTTTTCGAATATTCGAATTATTGTAAAATTTAGTATATTATTACGTGTTCATTCTAAAAAAATTGTTTACCAAGAATATTGCGCAAAATATTCAAAATTTCACACTTTTAACGACTAACTTCATTCATGTCTTGTTTCATGATATTAAATGAACGGCCGTTATTTATCATTGATGACTAACTTCATAATATCGCATTTCCTTAACAGGGTGCGCGCGCAGCTCTCAATTTTACCACCTACTAAACGTGCCAAAAAAGTATAACTTTAAAAAAAGGTTAAGTTTTAATGAATTATAAATTAATTTTAGATTTGGCATGTTTTAATTTCAATAGAATCATGAAATCGCCACCATTATACGAAATCGATCGATCAGAAACAATCAACTAGCGAAACATTATCACTTAAGCTCTTTCCTATGTAGAAATGGTATGCCATAGAATAATTTCAGTCGGAAGTATTAGGGGTCCGCTGGCCGATATAATGGTGTATAGAAATTGGGGCTGGCTTAGCAAGTTGTAATAGAATAATCAGTCTATTGGAAAGAACCACTAATGTATTTTATTCGTCGGAGGTAAAGCACGCTAACCCAGTATCAAAGCTGATTACGAAAGAATAACAAGTATTGTATTAATTCAAAATCAATAAAAAATTAGCGATTTTAAATCGAAAAAATAAGAACATTCATAGCTAATCCCCTTAATTAAATATAATTGATATAAAATATTACAATAATTGAGATTTATTTGCTGAAAATATTTAAAAAAAAACATCTGGCTACGCTCACGGAATGACCATAGGTCTACTCTGGTTGCAAGCCCGAGAGCTACTGCCGGTGGTAATGAGAATATTGAGCTCCTCGCGCTTCCACAGTGAAGTATGCAAGTCGCGCACTCGCGCACACAGTTTATACGCCAATTTGTTTCCGATGTTCACAAAATACCTTCGATGTACCCGATAAATTCTGATTATTATTTTTTAAATCAATACGTAAATATATTATGGAGGAATACCTAAAATCTTAACCTTGTATAAATTATATTTATAGAGATATTGATGATTATGAGAAGCAACGTGTAGAAGATACCCATCATAGTGAAGGGAGGGTTAATGCAAATTAAATTAACTCTTGTAGAAAAGTACACACGACTACCATCATCAAAGCAATTCATAATCTTATCAGTAACAATAAATGCGCATGAATATAAGAAATGAGCTCTCAAGAGAAATCCCAGCTCCTGTAGGCATTAGGCAAGGAGACAGTTTAAGCCCATTCCTATTTAATATAATTATGGATAAGATTATTGAAGAAGTCAAATCAATTGACCTGGGTTACACACAATGGGAAGCGAAAAAATATACACAATGCGGATAGTGCGGTGCTAATAGCTAACTCTGAAGATGATCTACAAAGGCTACTGTAAAAATTCCACATATCATCTCAAAGATTCAACATGAAAATCTCCATAGGCAAGACAAAGAGCGTGTTTACATCAAGACAACCAGTACGATGCAAGTTTGCATTAAATAATGAAATGATAGAACAAGTGATGCATTTCAAGTACTTAAAAGTGTTGATGTACCAAGCAGCAGTGACCTCTACGGAGAAAATTCCTTTTTTAAATATGTATTTTCATGTAATTCCAGTCTCACTTTTTAATGAAAAATGTTTTTAAATAATGCCCAAGCAAGAAGAAACACACACAAAATATTGATAAATCTTCTTGAAAAATTACATTTTACTATTAAAGTATTCAAAAAGATTTTGATGCTCATAACCTTTGAAAGATTATAAGATTACGGTGCTAACTTATTTAATAGAAAAATCTTGAGAAACTTTTTCTATCTCGTGTAGACCCCTTGCTTTTTAATTGATTTTTCGAATCGATTGCTAAAAAAAATTGTACTGGCCGGAAGTCGTTGTCGAGCTAAAAAAAGGGTCGCCAACGATTTCGATCGGTTCAATTTTCAGCTTCAATTTAGTTGATGCAACATCTCGTGGACCCCAATTTACATGTTGTGGACCCCCATTGACATCTTGTGGATCCCCAGTTTTTTTTGCACCTGTCGTGGACCCCTGGGGGTCTATATAGACCACTTTGGGAATCACTGGTAAGAGGAAGAAGACGAATACAAATACTGTTTTTTTATAAAGTGATATTTTCACTTCATCGTACTTATTATATAATGCAATCTTAACACAAAATGTACACGAAAAAAGAACTATTATGTCCTTTAAAATATGTTTAAATTATTTGATTTACATTATACTATGTATTCGTTGATTACAATCTGGAATTAACGTTGTTTACCCCTTGGTATACAGTTTATTACGGCGGACCGCCAATAGATCCGTGCCGAAGGGGGTTACCTGCTTGGTGCCATTGACTACATCCCCGACTAATAACTAATCCTTTTGGGTAAATTTCTATTATCATCCCCAAACAGGATCTTGCGGTTTCCTTGAACCAAAATCTGCACCAGGCACTATAAAATTAAACCAACCGAAAGCCCATTCGCAACCGTAATGCCAGAAATTTAATGTACCACATATTCAAAATGGATTAATATTGAATTGTTGAGTACACGTACATATATATTGGACTAATCTCCCGTTACCTTGATTATGGTGGTACCTTAATACTAAGAACTCTTGTACTTACCATATATTATGTATGTAGGTACATATTTACTAGAGACATACTCAGATAAGTACCCACTCATACTTAATGGAATATACTCCTACAAGAGTTATTACGAGCTTATTTATATACAACAGCTTACCATAGATTATGTTTCCTTTGATTCAGTGTCTGATTTTAAACCGAGCTGCTTGAACTGGGATAACGTGATAAATCCAATTTTTTGAATATTTAAAATACTAATTATGCATCCGTTAATCTAAAAATGTATTGTCAAAATGTATATTTCATTACACACAAAACGAAATGAATAAGAAAAAAAATGTATTCTTATAACTCATAGAATTTCGCTTAACTACTTATTTAATAAACAAAAAAACTGGAAATCTTAGTAAATTACATTAATTCAACGTGTCATGCACGCACGTTAAGCTAAGTATTTGCAAAGTGAAACAAAAAATATTTGTTATATATGCAAGGTTAAACATATCGCTCCCTTAAAATACAGTAAAACTTTCAGAAAGAATACCTAATTTAAAACAAAAGATGACTAAATAATAAATACATATATTCAAAAAAATATTATTTGTATTTAAAATAAAATAATATAAAAACAATGCACTTTATTTTTCACCACTATGCGGTTATTTTAATTGCCGACTAGTTTCGCTTGTACCCAAGCTTCCTCGGTGCTTTTTAATAACAAATGTCTTACCACAAAGTGAATGCTTCATTCGAAAATTTAAATATTTATATATTGGACAGAGCAAATTTTCAATGTGGTCTGTTATGCGGACGCTATAATCATAGCTGAGAAAAATAAATACTTACAAAAAAATGCTAGACAGACTATATCACGCCTGTTAGAAATACAACATGACGATCTTTATCAAAAAGACAAAATGTATGACCTTTTGCAAAACACCCAAAACATGTAACCTGGTTATAAAGAATCAACCCATAGAACAGGTCAGGACCTTATAGTATCTAGGCTTCTAGTATCCTGGTGGAAGGAGCCGATCTGTAGGAAGAAATATATGTCCAAGTAAACGAAGCATCTGCAATCTCTGGTGCTCTAATTCACAATATGGAAGAACAAAGTATTGGCTATTAAGAGTAAAATGAGAATCTATAAAGCATTTGTAAAACCAATATGACATATGGCGTCGAAGAAAGGGCAGACACAGTAAGGACCAAACATGTTTTGCGGAATTCTGAGAAGAAACTTAGGACGATAGCAGGCAAGACACTGAGCGATCGCCTGAGGAACACCAGAATTCGAGAGATATGTGAGGTTGAGGATATTATAAGATGGAGCAAACAGCGAAGAAGAGACTAGTACGGTCATGTTCAAAGAATGGACACCACCAGAATCTCCTATATTGCAATACATAATCAGCATCATCAAAGGAATCAAAAAATTAATATAGAGTATTGAAGCTATCATAAACCATATACTAAGCTAGTATATGGTATATGTCGGATCAAAAACAAAAATGTACATGCCTTGGAGTGCTAACTGTACAGTCAAAATAAATAAAGCGTTATCAAACATACTTTAGAAGTATTTTTTTTTTTTTCATAAATAACCGTTATTTTTCACCCTTTTAAAATTTCAGGTCATTTAAATAATTCAAACGTTGGGCTGTTTGGACGTCCTTCTCCGTCATTATTTAAATAATAAAAATGTGCCCTTGATGAGCAAACATTATCGCCCTTTCCTTTTCATGTTACGAGGGTTAACTCCGCTATCTTCGTGATACATAACCAGATAACCACATTTGAAAATTTTTTTTTAACATGTTTATCACTAATTTTATTTGACGATTTATTGTTATCGATTCTAATCTACAAAAAAATTAGATCATTACAATATAAAATAAACATGCTTTAATATTATATGCAACCAAAAAAACATAATAATTGTATTATATTTCAAAACCAACAAGATAGCTCGTATTGCACATATCTCATTTTTGTAGTATATTACTTCGTTAATTTTCTTCAGCATCATTCTGTCCAATTAACAAATTAATTTTTATTTTGCTACTTTAGTATAAAATAAATAAATATTTTTGATGTCTTAAAATACGAGTATGTTTAAAGAATAATAAAACATCGAAGCTACTCGTATTATACATATAAAGTAAGATAGACATATCCTTCAAGAACTTATAAATCTAACTAACTAACCATCACGCCGTTTCCCCAGAGAGGTGGACAGACCCGTCTGTCTTGACACACATCTCGATATTTCTCTACATTTATACATCGTAACATGCACGCTTTTAGTATTTGATTTGTTTGGTCATGCCATGCTTTCCACAGTTTCTCTTGTTTTATTCAACATTTCAACAATTCTTTTCTCATCTATTTGTTCTATACCATCTAAGGGATCATTTTTTTATTTTACTGATGATGCAATCATCTGCCTTACATTTCTTCCTCATTTCGTCGTTCGGTCTTCTATTAAATATCACTTTCTCATACAATTTTCTCATTGATCTCATTTCTACGGCATTAAACCTATTTTTATCCTTTTGCCAGGTCCAAGCTTTACTTCCATACATTAGTATAAAGGACACTAAAACTCTATTATTTACTACCATCTTTGCTTTAGTGGATATACTATAAGATATATAATTTATAATTTCTTGAATGAATATGAATGAAAATGTCCGTTGTCCAAGTTTTATTACATTTTATAAAATTACATGTTTCGCCCGGCTAAGGTATTATCAAATTATTATTATTATTATTTTGTTGAATCGCTCATTACATCATGACAGTGTGAGCCAAATCGATGTAAAGGGTATTTTAGCTATCATAGTAATTCTCGTGACACGTGATAGGTAGCTAATCTATCGCCATTTTATTGTCACGTAAATTCTACACCAGACCAAAGACAGTGCAATCACGCTGCCCTGGCCGGGAATCGAACCCGGAACCTCCGGAGTGGCAGTCGAAGGTGTATGCAAATCATTTGATAATGCTAGCCAAAACATGTCATTCGCGTAAAATATAATGAATGTTCTGGAAAACATGTTAATTCGTAATAATTACATATATTATACAAATTCTAATTTCAATAATGATTGGGTTTATATATTGTAAACAATTATATACATTTGGCAAGTATCACGGCAAAGGGTACTATCATTTTAGGGATCATGTTTTATTTTCATGATGATGCAATCATCCGCCTTACATTTCTTCCTTATTTCGTCGTTCGGTCTTCTATCAAATATCATTTTCGCATTACACATTCTTCGCAGTGATCTAATTTCTACGGCATTTAACCTATTTTCATCCTTTCGCCAGCTCCAAGCTTAACAAACTGAAAAAAAACAATAATATATAATATATTTGGCAAGTATCACGGCATTAGGTACTATCACTAAGTTATTTCAGTTCCCATGCCAGTACTCTTCGCGTTTTTTCACTGTCGAGAAATAATTGCCCAAACACAATTATTCCATTTGCGCATTACGACTGCGCAAACGGCCTTTAAATGTTTTCATAATGGCAGCGAATCAGAATTCAGAGGATGCGGGCACAAACAGGAAACTCGCATTAGACACGACCCCAAGTGATACAAATCTATTAGCAGACAGATTCAAACGTATAAAAAGTTCAGTTCCATTGGAGTGTGTCAAATGAACGCACAGATAACATCCGAAACCTTTTGATTCCGGATAAGTTGAGATTTCTTTAAGTATTTAAGCTATTTTTTTAATATAATTAAAAGCTATAATACAAACTACCACTTGGATTTGAATTTGGAAAGTAATCAATAAACTGTTTGATGGAGTAAAATAAAACATTGTTATTGTTTCCTGAACATTGATATAAAACTCAATATTGAAAAAATAATACGAATGAAAACGTATATTTTCTTGAAATATGTTTATATTTCATGGGAATGAAATGTTTTGCCTTGTTCAAATCGAATCAGTTAAGACATTATAGGTAAAGTCACGGTGTTTTAAGTGTTCAAATGACCATATCCTCAAATCAGTAAAATCGTAAATAATTAATACGAATGAAAACGTCAGTTTTCTAGAAGTTTTATTATATTTTATGGGAATGCCATGTTTCGCCCTTCTAAGGCCTTATCAAATGTGATATTAGAAGGACAAAACATGTCATTTCCATACAATTTTTAAATATGGAGTTTTACATCATTGTTCAAGAAACAATAAACACAGTAAAATTCTATTTATTATTGCTTTATAGTAATATTTATTGCAGTCTGCACAAGACAGAGTGACATGGCAGCAAATGGAGGAGGCCTTTGTCTAGGAGTGGGCGGGAATAGGCTAAGGAAGAATATTTATTATTTGATAAAGCGAAAAATACCATATACTCGTATATATAAAAATAAAAATAAAAATACGAAAAATTTAATTTAATTAAAAAATTTCTTAGCCCTGCTACACTTTCAATGATGTCGGACATTCCTGTTCTGGCTATTATAGTGGTGTTTCTCAATGTTCCTTTTCCATTGCTCTTTGAACAATTCTCAATTTATTTGCGATTTTCTGAGACAATATTAAAGTTTCAAACCAGATAACACGAGTAGGACACTGGGCAGAGCATGTCGCTTGCAGCTTTGATGACGAGATGGACAAAACGCCTCTTTTTCTGGTGTTCTAGAACTGAGACCTGAAACCCAGGACGTCCTCAACTTCAATGGAGGGACGACATCAAAGAGACTGCCGGTACAATATGGATGCGTGTTACTCAGGATCGACAGACATGGAAGCAGATGGAGGAGGTCTACGTCCAGGAGTAGACGGATAAAGACTTATGATGATAATGACGATGATGATTATTATACTTCGTACTTTTATTTGAAATAAAATAAATATAAAAGTAGATTATTTTTGGGATATCGGAGACGCCCCCGGGCGACTCTGACTTTTCTCCTGACTTTTCTCAGATTTAAAATGTAATGAACTTTATAATTTTTTTCAACAAGATTAATTTTATTTTTTCTTATGTATGGAAGCAAAGCACGGAACTGGTCAGAGAAGGATGAAAGAAGAATAAATGCAGTAGAAATGAGATCTCTTACACGAATGCGTGGAATTACCGTGTATGATAGAGTGTTGAATGAAAATTTAAGAAGTGAATGCGGTGTGAATGAAAAAAAAATGAAAGGATCATTAAGATGGTTTAGACACATGTAAAGAATGAATAAATAAAGAATGGTAAAAAAGTTTACCTTAAACATGTGAATGGAAAACGAGAAAGACCGAGGAAAACGTGACACGATCAGATAAATCGAATATTGAATGTCGGCCACGTGAGGATTCAAAGAAATAGACGTGCGTGCATGACACGATGTATGAATTTTGACAAAGCGCGAGAAGTATGTCAGGAAATAAAAGTGTGGCAGTGCATTATTTCTGCCTACCCCTTCGGAGAGACGGTGTGATGGTTAGTAAGTATATTAGTTTAGATTGATTTTACAACCTACTGTTTCTTTTGTCTCGAATGTAGAACTGACTTAAACAATGTAGCTAATTATTTGGGTAAAGATAATCAAAAGAAAATGTCCGACAATTTGTTTAATCTTCTGTGATACTAATGATCAGATGATATGATCTTTAAAGATTAGTTTTCGTGCACAATAATCTCAAACAAATCGACGAATTAATGAGGTAATTTATTTACACGCATTTTTTTTAGTTTTAAAAAGCTGAATTATATTTATCGTGCTTTAAAATCGGTCAAAAACTATTTATTTCTCAAAGGCTAATCTATTGGAGCTTTATTAATTAATGCAGTATTTCATTCCAAACACTTTAAAATGTAATTCTTTGATTGCGTGCGGCGTACCAAAGCAAGTATAGAAATATCGCTTTATCTGTCTTATCAATACGCGATGTCGAAAATAGGGATCTTTACCCTTAATTGGACGTCAGGAAATACGAGTATATAATGTTAAATAATATCTTCTTCTTCCTTGTTGTAAATCTATGTAGTTTGTTCTCCAAAGTGTTGCTCCTCTTGTGAGGTAGACTCCCAGCTGTCCTTCCATCTTTTAGGAGGTCTTCCACGAGGACGAGTCCCATGAGGCTGATTAGGCAATGCAATATAGGGGAGTCTGGTGGTGTCCTTTCTTTGAACATGACCGTACCAGACCCTTTTGTGTTTAAATAAAATTCTTAAATTAAAAACTTTGTTATAAAAATCGCAATTGAATATATTTTATCGCGACAGCTGTTTCGCTAACCGATGTTAGCATCGCTTGGTTTTACAATCAACTCAATCCATCAAAATCAATATCTGTTTCCACCGAAACAATGGATTATTAAATAATATTGTTTTAAAAACAATAAATTAAAAAACTTATTATAGTTTTATGTATCACAATTTTATTTTATTTTACGTGACAGCTGTAATGATGTTAACATAGGTTGACAAAATAGCTGTCCGTAAAATAAAATACTATTGTGATACATACAACTTAGTTTTTTAATTTAACATTATTAATGTTAAAGTACTCGTATCATAGTGCTTCGGCCAAAACAATGAACTTCTAATATTGTTTTCACTCAAGTGGTTCTCATAATTCTTCTGACATTTTTATATGCATTCCATAGACAAATGTGTTATTTTTATAATAATATCAGGTAGTAAATATCTGCCTGCCAATAATGGTTTGATTAGAAATACTTCTTTTGTTTATAAATAATGAAAATTAAAAGTAATATTTTGAGTGTAGGTACATTTAGTTTGATTCCATTAAGGATTATGGCTTCGGCCAGTTTCGGCAGTTCGTTCACATCTCCTGGATCCACCGCCAGAAGAAGGCATCGAGCTGCCGAAACCATTCGAAGCCATACATTTAAATCAAATGAAACTAAATTCATACTATAAGGAAATTTTAAATGTTTTTTTTTTTCTTCTTTAGTAACATTTTATTGGTACTACACCAGTTATGGACAATGACTCTTAAAGAACAACAAAAGACCCAGACCTGGTGTTGAAGCGTAAACTCGGAGACATAGGAGATAACCAAAAGATTCGTATAATAACCCAACAGCCACTTATAACGAGCAGAGTGACAGCCGTTCTCTCAGCATGGATTGGTAACGTATGCCCAACCTGAGATACCAGAGCAATCAAGATCTTAGAAGGCTTAGACAGCGCCCAATTATTATTTTTCTGGCTGATTTGACAAGGTTGAGCGAAATGGACTGCTGGGATTAAAATACGGAGGATCGAGGAGCTTAAAATAAAATCATCCAGGAGGCTAAAATTCTTACGTTGTGGTATACATGCCAAACGAAGTGAGTAAAAATATTTTATTGGCACTCTGCGTTAGTGGAGATATATTTATCAAAATTGAACGATATAAGCAAATCGGTTTTATTTATCCTGTATTTAATTTATTCAAAACATATTTTGTTTATATTATCAGTATTAATGTCATATACACTTCTTCTTCTTCTTTTAGACCTTTGTTCTGTTCCTGTTATCAGGAAGGCCTTTCTTGGGATGTCGACTCCTCGCTATCCCTCCATCTCTTTGGCGGTCTTCCGGGGGGACGGTAGCTAGCAGGAAGCCAGCGTCACAACGTGTGGGATTCTGGAGGGATCGATCCTCTGCACGTGCGCATTCCAGTATCTTCTGCGTTGTTTGCCCCATCTTACGACATCTTCCACCTTGCAGATTTCACGTTTCCATTATCTACGACCAACTGTTTAAAATATCTCAAGTGTATTATTTTTCTAATAAAATGCTTAAAAAACGACAAACGAATGAAGCATGCCGAAACATTAATTAAAAATCAACAGTTTAGGTATCCATAATCGAATAATACTAGGCGTCAGAATATTTCGTTTACTGGAGCGGTGAATTCTCGTAACAAATAAACGCAATATCTGAGAACATAAAGTCGCCAAGATATGCAAAGCGCCCATGATAATTGCGAGATTCCAGGCAACATTGTACTTCGAAATCAAAACACGAACTGAATAAAAAAATATTTATCGGACTTTCAATTAAAGGAATTTTCCTTTGTTCCAGCGACTACACTGGCAGTCGGCAAGGAACAGCTTATATAAAATTTCCATCAGAATTTAATTTCAAGAATATATATTCGACTTCGCCATTCTACAACATCCATTCAATTTAATGTTAATATAGCAACCATTGTTCCCTGTTAACGGTAATAGTGCTCATTATCATAAAAACACTTTTAATTTGAGCAAAAGTCTTCATATTGTACAAAAGAAGTTTCTGGAAGATCAACTCACGCTGGTCCGCTTTGTGAGAGACCCATGAATTTGAATTATTTCATACCTCTAGTAGGGGCACTGGAATAGAAGCTATTAAAATTACAATAGTGCCGTAACAATAGACTCGATTCTCGAACCGAATTTCATGTAAAATACCGGACAAAGACGTGTAGGGTGGTAGATGTTGCCGAAATATATCTAAAGGATATCAAACGGAATACAGAGAAGGGTCGATGCTCGCTGGTCCTCGCAACTTTGTCTCTACCCTTTAAGTGTGAGAAATATCAAGCAATAATATTTTTCCATTGATACCAACAGCGGAAAATTTTCATATTCATTCCTTTGTTCTATGATATATTCGATCCCTTTTGGGGGTTGGGTTTGGAGGAACGTTAATAGAAACTTTACAGGTCAAAGGTGTAAGCGACTAAGCTTTACTATGAATTTCATATTAAATTTGTTTGTCTTTTGATCTTGCTTTCTCCGTGACCTTTTCGCTATTTTATTTATACTCGGTTGTTGAACAAATCTTTGCATTATCATACCGCGAGATAAATTATAATAATAATTTCTTCTATGTTCACCATACTTTGTGTTGTAGATGTTTTATTTGTCTTTTTCTATTTTTATATACTTTGTATATACAGCACTAACTTTAAAAAAATAATAATTAATATCAGACATGTTTCGGACAACCGGTCTTTCTTCAGTGATACATATTTAAAATATTATAAAATTAAGTTCTAAAATAAATCTTTATAACTTCTCTCAAAACTGATCATATTTGTAAACAATTTTATTATATTTTAAATGTGTATCTTTATAATATGTATCACTGAAGAAGGACCGATTGTCCGAAATATGTATGTCATATAAATATATATATTTTTAAAGTAAGTGTTGTATATACAAAGTATATAAAAAATACAAATATAATAATAATATTTGAACAACATACGAGTATACGTTGACACAATGGAATGGATACATGACAATAAAAAATTCCTGAGCTTATTATAAATATTATGCGAATAACAATACACTTAATTAACGGTAATTAGCTAATAATATATTTCTCTCCTAAGCACATGACCCAAACATGGCACTTTTAATTGTTAATGGAGAAAGATACCACGTCCTTCGGCTGAATATCGTGGGAAAATAAGAGGGACGTCGGGGAGTTGGCAGAAGACAGTTGTCATGGGTGCGAAATATAAAAGAGTGGACAGAAATTATCAGAGTTGAGAACCTGCTCCAAGTGACGCAGGAATCACACCAGAAAAATATATAAAAAAAAAACATTTTTATATTATGATAAGCGTTAATTAACATATATGGAATTATGATTATCAAAAAACTAAAATAAATTATAACAACCCCGTTTATGCTAATAATATCTCTCAAATATTACAATTTATGGGAGAATTATAACACATGACAATCTTGATATCAAAAATCTAGATATCAATTCCGTTAAGGTATAAAATGTCTCCCATATATTACCAAAAATATATAATCATTAAACATGACAATTGGAGATATAAAAAAATTATGATAATTCCATTAATGCAGCAATATATCCCATAATATGAGTTTGATTACTACATTAATGGAATTAATTTTTTTTTAATATCTCCAATTTTCATGTTTAATGATTTTCCATTTATCACTTTATAGTTATATATGTTATTACCAATTATATAATAGTTGATAAAATCATAAATACATGACAATCGAACACATTAAAAACTACGATTTTAACCCCGTTACTGCTAGAAAAATATCTCTCAGATTATTGGAAATAATCCCTTTATTAATTATTACACAAATAATATGAACTGAAAGAAAGTTTCCAAGAAAATTAATTTGAAAATTAGCTAGAATTATCCCCGCCACATTAATCATTCATGTTTTTAATTATGAAGTACAATTTTCACACACCAGGAGAGCAGATTACCGCCTAACTAAGAATTATTTAAGATGTTACTTAGCATTACGGAGCAACACACCCACCAGGTTCGCCTCCCCCCACACACGTAAACTAGACTTCGGAGGGGCTTTACTGTAATGACGTTGAATTATTAAGCCTTATAAATAATAATGTCGAATATTCGCTCAGCGATTCAAAACTCAAAGCGAACATCTTCTCAGATTGTAATGAACACATTTGACTGTCAATCGGTGATGGGAACAGTGATTTGGAATTCAAGAGTAGCAGACAAGGCAGTGACACATGCCTCGTCTTATTACTGGGTAATTTGATTACGCGCTTTGTATGGTTCTGCGGTAGAAACATGACGCGATTCTCTCATCATATTCAATTAATTTATCCCAATCAGCTTTGTTCGCGGCGCTACGCACCTTCGGCAGGTAAATACTTTTTATACCAACGGAGATATTTGATATTACGCGTGTGTGCCTTTAGATACAACACACAATACATACAATATAATAGAGTGGGTACTTACCGAAATATCTCATCAAATCCTTGACAGTTTGATGTTGGAGTCAATATCTGTTTTGTGATTTATTACCGAGAAAGCTAATACAAAAATACTCTATATTCACAGAATGTAATCGAATATTTGTAATATCAATATCATATAATTGCTTTATTATTATATGCTTCTCAGTTGGGAATGCTGATAGTAAAAAAACAGTAAGAATGAAAGAGATTTTAATCAATTTGGGCAAAAGTAAAACAATATAACAGAATTAATAAAAAATATTAAACCACCCTACAGAAAGTATCAAATATTTTATAATATAAATACATTTTTAGATTATTTTAACACCACTTTATTTTTTAACAACCAACCGGTTTCGTTCCTGTAGGAGCTTCATCAGGTTTACAAAAGACACTACCGCGTCTTGTTAAGCAGTTTTTCTGAAGTACCATTGCGGTGGAAGGTTTGGCTGACTTCGTGTCATTTCCAGGGGTGCCGTGTGTTAGTTTTGGCTCAGTTCATTTTTTGTTTAACAGTTTGGGCAACAGCTCGCTTGAATAGAATTACTGAATACAATTTGTTTTTTAGTTATAATATTGATTCACATGAGATGTGATAGGGATAGGTATAATAAGGTTTCGCTCCTACCGGAGCTTCATCAGAATTACAAAAGACGCGGAAGTGTCTTTTATACGTAGTTTTTCTGAATAACCATTGTGGTGGAAGGTTTGGTTGACTTCATGTCGTTTCCAGGGGCGCCGTATGTTATTTTGGCTTAGTTATTTTTTGTTAATTGCAACAGGTCGCTTGAATGGAACTACTGAATACAATTTGTTTTTTAAGCTATAATATTGATTCACATGAGATGTGATAGGGATAGGGATAAAGATGTGATAAGGATAGGGATATAAAACTTATCGTTATAAGGATAGGGATAGAGAAGTGATAGGGATAGATAATTCTACAACCGAACTTCCAGTGGAGGCACCATCCAGTGCCGAGAAGCCCAGTCACCTGCACTGAAGAGGACCTGGCTGGAGAATTCAGAAGTGCAATCATGCTGGCTGATTTCTGGACCAACGATATATATACATTAATACTACTGGAACGAGAAAAAAAAGAACACAACTCATTTTTAAATTGAGAATCTAGAAATCGGTTGATCTATCTTAGATGCGGAAATTGAAAAAAATAAGTAATAGCCCGGCTTTAGGGATATTGCTAGCACGCCCTTTCTGGTGGCAACAAAGCAAAGCATACCATCATAGATAAAATATCTCCATTTGATTGGCACGCGCCACTTCCAATGATATTCTTGCAGTAAAAAATATTAATAGTCATAACATCTACGAATTACGCTAAAGCAAAAATATTATATAAACGTGTTTGATTTCTTACTTACTTAAACAGCCGTTGTCGTCCACTGCTGGACATAGGCCTCTCGCATACTTCTCCACATATTAGTATTTTGTGCCTTTCGCTTTCTGTCACTTACAATTTTTCTAGTGTCATCCGACCATCTTCCTCTGCTTCTTCTATCCTCGCGAGGTATCCATTTCACCACCCTTCTGGTCCATCTTTCGTCTACCAATTTGGCAACATGTCCCGCAAATGGCTATTTGAGCTGAGCCACCCTTTCAACGATATCATACCTCTGGTGATGCCGGTGGGGAGAGCAATCAAACTGCTGAACATGATCGCTACGGAGATCGACGTCTTTCAAATTCGTGAAAGTACGTTCAGAAGAAAAATACTCTTGACTTTGGAGAGTATCTTGTATTTCTAATGTCGAACCATCTCTCATGCGTTCCTGGTATTTTTTTTTATGTTTTACCTGTTCTCAAGAGATGCCTTAAACTATAATTCTTGTATATAATATCTTTTGCGAAAATAAACTGATTTGATTTTTTAGTATTGATGATTTAACAAATTTAAAAAGGCTATTTTTCATTAGTAAAACTATAATGACTGCCATAACTGTAAATTTGTAATGTTTTAATAATTTATCACTATTCTTACAATAGTATTTTATAATATTTTGTAACAGTTTCCAGTTGCTTTCCAGATTTTTGTATACGACAGGTTGTTTGAATCCAATTACTGGACCCATTTTTTAAGAAATTGATTCTCATGACATGACAGCCAAGATGGCAGTGCACAATGGTGTTCTTGTGCTGACCCTTATGTATGGAAGTGAAGCATGGAACTGGCAAAAAAAGGATGAAAGTATAATAAATGCAGTAGAAATGAGATCTCTAAGACGAATGTGTGCCAAATCTGTATATGATAGAGTGACAAATGCAAGTATAAGAAGTGAATGTGATGCGAATGAAAGTGTTATGAACAAAATAAGGAAAGGGTCATTAAGATGGTTTGGACACATGGAAAGAATGAGTGAAGACAGAATGGTAAAGAAGGTATATGTAAACGGCGTGAACGGAGCTAGAAATAGAAGAAGGCCGAGGAAAACGTGGCACGATCAAATCAATCAAATTTTGAATGTCGGACACGTGAGGAGTCGGAGAAATCGACGTGCGTGCATGACAAGCTGCATGAATGTAGAGGAATCGAGAGAAGTATGTCAGGACAGAACAGTGTGGCGTTCCATTATTTCTGCCTACCCCTCCGGGGAGACGGCGTGATGGTTAGTTAGTTTAGAGATGTGACAGGTAGCTAGTCTATCACAATTTTTTTCACTGTCATCGCCGGGAATGGAACCTTCGTTTGATAAAATATAAATATCATAGTTCATCGATATCCACTTATTTTTTAAGATGCTTTCAGTCAGATAAGTGACCAATCAAAGAGCATTATTTTATTTCCTATGGTGCGCTTTACGTATATGCCGCTGACGCTGGTGCGAGACGTATGTTTACGTAGTGCGGCTGGAGTGAGGGCAGCGCCATCCGATGTTTGCTCATGCTCCGGGAGTGTATTTATTATAAGGAACGTGGGACGAGAGGTGAAACGTGCATTTTCGTACATCAAAACAAATTACTTCTAAAAATTCCAGAAGCGCTAGTGCTTTGTCAATGTTCCTTAAACACGAAATGTCTAAGTGTTAATAGCTAAGCTATTAACACTGTGGAATTCCATAGTAATATACATAGTAAATTGAAAAAAAAACTTTGTTCATTTTCCACAAAGTATAAAAAAAGCACGATTTGTTTATAATATGTTAATAAATATAAAATAAAAACTAAACGAAGAAAGACTAATATAAAAAAAACGCATTCAAAATTCGATACAAAAATTTCTAATTGTTATAAGTACTTTAATTATTTTTTATCAGTAAGAACTAATAAATAATATTAAGCAATACTAATACATAACGATATATATAAAATAAAATATAAAATATAATATAAAATTGTAATTAAGAAGATATTTACATACATTTAAAAATTATTAAATAATAAATTTTACTTTGCATATGAATATATGAATATCAATGATTAATTTGCATATAAAAATGGGAATGGGAGCTTGGGAGGCTAAAAGTAGACAAAGTATTTAAGGGTAAAGGAGTAAAAGGAGGAATCTCATTATTATAGAAATATTTTTTTCAGTTTCCTAAAATGGAAGTTATATACCGCATTGATTTTTTTTTAAATATCTAAATCAAATTATTCAATATTGTAGTAAAAAGTCATTTTCATAAACAATTAAATAATATGATGTATTTTAATAATCTCTTGTTTTAAGTCTTTATTAGGAGTGGATGTTGAATAACATTGATTTATTTAATTAATACGAATGGAAACGCCTGATTTCTAGAACTAAGTTCTTACTGTAGTTTATGGGAATGACATGTTTTGCCTTACTAAGGCATTATCAAGAGATACATTCGATCATGCCTTAAAAAGGTGAAATACGTCTTTCATATGAATTTTAATAAAACATGTAGAAAAAAAATAACATTAATTATTTCATGTGGAGTTTTAATCATTGTTCATGAAAAAAATAATTGTATTATTTAAAATTAATATCCATCAAAATATTTCTCTAAAATGATAAGTAACTTTCTTAACCTATTATGATGTCATAAAATAAAGTTATTATAATATGTGTCCTTCTACAATTCTCCTTCAACCAAAGATTATGTTTTTTAATCAATTTTATTACTTAAAGGTCGTTGTAACAAAATGAAAGTACTTCTTTATTATTTGACAAATTCTTCTAAAATTATCATTGAAAAATACCTAAAATATTATTGTATTCAACAAATGTTTGATTATTTGAAAGTATTTCATCCACTTGTTACAATTCTAAAGTTAATACATATTTTTATTTGAAATGATAGCATTCGCTTACAAACCAAATAAATTTCTAGTTTTCATTACTAAGAGTGACTTGTTGACAAAAGAAAACGAATTGAATTTGAAAATTACAAAAATTTTCGCGGTAATTCACCCTAGAGTTTTCACTATCAGCTGTTCTATTTTCTTATCCCTCCCGCTTTGCTTAAAATACGCCTTAAATCTTATTCCCAAGGATTCGTACAACACAATGTATCTGTTTATATAAAATTTAAGAGCGTTTCAAAGCAAATTGAAAACCGACCGACTGTTTCTTTGAGATGATATGACGTATTACGATTGCGAGAATAAGAAGAATCTGCGGTTAACCCTTAAGGTCTCGCGTGGGTTAAGTTCATACTTCAATAATAATATAAATAAATCTTCCCCTCATCCTTTGTATATCAGTTTTATTACTTAAAGGTTTGTTCCACAGTCAAGAAGAAGATTATTAGTTTATATTCATTATTTATTTTCCTGAATGACGCATTGAAATCCATATTTAGCACTAAATATTGATAAAGATGGAAATTTCCTATTCGATATATTATTTTTTTACTGTCATAACGTAATTCAATTTCCACTTTTGATTCCAATTATGAAAATAAACAATTTAAAAAAAAATCTTTTTAACGTATACTTAGTTTAAAGGCAGAAACATACTTTTAACACGCCACGCCACCCGATGCCACGTGATGCGTGTTGAGTCGAATCAAATTGTATTGTTTTCTATGGACAGGATCACACTCTGAACACCCGACGCGACGCCATGCGCGCACACGCCACCCGATCCAGACGAGCTAGATCGACGTGTTGCCGGTGGTGGGAGTAAACACGCCACGTCGCGTGTTAATAGTATGTTTCTGCCTTAATTCTAACAATTTTTTTGCTTATTCGACTTTACCAACAGATATCGAATAAAGAATGAATGTCGAAGTTTAAAATCAAGTGGAATAAAACGAAATATATTTTATAGAGATTTAAAAAAAAAAATATTTACAATATTACATTGAAATTCTAGCAAAATATATCAATATAAACAAACTTAAATGTGCGTTATTGTGTTTTCCGCTAACTCTGTAAACAATTTAAACTTTATTTGAGCTTTTATTTAAATTAATGAACTTTATATGAACACAAGAACGGGTTTAAACTTTCATTGTTTATTAATTGTACTCCGGCGATTGTTTTGGTGATACTTTGGTTATGAATTGAGCTTTAATTAACTTTAAAAATTACAAAAAAATGATAATTTTCGTCGGACAGGCGAATATAGACCTCAATGATAAAACTCAGTGTATATTTTTAGAGTCCATATTTGCTAGCATATACATTGGTCAGATTCTAACTGTCAATTTTAATAAGATTTAGAATATACTAAACAAAATAAATACCAAGATAATCCAAACGCATGTCTATTGACTACATTCGTGGCCGAGTGGTAAGTGCTTTGACTGCCACACCAAAGGTCCCGGGTTCGAATTCTTAGGATGGCAGTGTGATTGTCACACTGATTTTAGTCTGGTTAAGACATCTTGACAGTAAAATGGGGATAAATTAACTACCTATCACGAGAATCATTATAATAGCTATACTCTTTACATCGATTTGACTCGCGCTGTTATGATGTAAAGCGATTCAATAAAATAATAATAATAATAATAATAATAATCAACATAAATGAATACAACATTTTGAATGTATACAAATTCTTGTAGACAAATACTGAATTTCACCCATTGCGGATAAATTACTTTTATTTTATAAGGATTAATTGTTTTCTGTGAACAGAATATGGTAGGTCATAAGTCCTGTAAGCGCCTCGGCTACCACATTCTGTTCCCAGAAAACAACTTACATCTTCGTCTCTATTGAGATACAATTAATCCTTATAAAATAAATGAATACGTCTGTCTTCTGGGAGTTCCATTCCATGTAATATTTAATAAAAATCATAGAAGATAGACGTTTTCATTTATATTAATTATTTAATAAGGAGTTTTACTTATTAATAATTAAAATAATAATTTGTTGAAAATTCAGTACATTTTGTTAGGGTGGAAAAATGCACCACTAGTGTAAATACCCAAATTAAGGGTTAAATAAATCTGGCCAATATTCATGATGGATTGTGTCTGAGTAAATTTTCCTCGGATAAACATACACAGAGAGGGAGATTACGTTTTTTGTTACAGTACACATCGCTGTATCTCCTAAATAGTAAACATGTCCGCCGAGAGGAAGGAAAGTGATTTATGAAATATTAAAAACCGTTTCGATATTTTCTGCCAGCAGAAGAAGTTATCAAGCTTCGGGAACATGTTCTCTTGGCAACGGTTCAAGATTTATGTTTTTTCTTTGACCCTGAATAAAAGTTCGTTATTCTTAAAATATTTCGTAGATAATTGATTAAATGAAAGGTATAAGTATCTTTCTATGTAATAATTTTTTTGAATATATTTACGTATACCTACATACAGACAAAAGTAAAAAAGCACCGTATTCAAATTTTGGCAAATTTAAAAATAAAAGTTTTTTTAAATCACTGACATTAAAAAAAACGCGTAACTAATTTTATTTTACATCCGTATCAAAAAAGTGTTATTATTTAATTTTATTAATTTTGTTTTTCAATTGTCTTGCACTATATGGGTACTGTGAGATACATTAAATAATAATGACATAACATTAAATAATAATTAATTATTTTCAGCATTATAAGGTTTATATTTAAAAAACCTAGATTTTTTTTGAAATATGTATTTTGTAAAATTCCAGTTTTATCTATTTCGACAGCTCGTTGCCATATTCTGGGAATTACACCATATGATGTCAGCGAGCTGTCGAAACCAGTCGAAGCCATAACTTTGAGTGGAATTGAACTAAATATATATTTAAAAAATAGGTATATTCTTCTTCGATGGCACTACAGTCCATATGGAGCCTTAGCCTGCAATGTTCTTCTCATACAATTCCTCCTATCCTCCGCTTCGATTCTCCAATCTGACACTTTTCATCTATTTATTTAACAAACTTTTTTATTTTCATTATTTACAATGAATTTCCGCCACAAAATTTCAAATAACAATATTTTTATTTTTAGTAAGAGGTTTATAGATTACGCATTTTCAGTGTATTTTTTATTAACTTAATAATCTAAATGAGATTCAAATTTAACGATCAAATAAACTAACGTGCACACGATTTGATTCCTGTTTTGGAAGATCTATCAAGTAACAAAATCATATTAATACAACTAACAATGTCTGATTCTGTTATAGGTATTCCAGTTTTACTAACGTTTATACTGATGATTTTCTGTATTGATTATTTTTTGTAGCAATTTATTTTTCATGATATGAATAAAATGAAAATTAATATAATGTTATTTTTAATAAACGTGAATTAAATACTCGCATTTTCAAAAAATTTGAGAAAAATTTTCTCAGCATGCTCACAAGATATTAAGCCTTCATCATCGGGATAATGATACAATTTAACATTTTACATTATTATATCGATAATGAAGGTTAATCTAGTAGAAATCTTTTTTAAACCCTATTTTTTAAAAAAGGGTTTTAAAAAACGAGATACTAAAAATTCTATTATAATCATAGTATTTAAACTTGGAGTTGGCACAAGAAGGATAAATGTAGGATTAGAAATTAGGTCACTAAGAAGAATGTGCAGAAAAACCATGTATGATAGAATATCTAATGATGAACTAAGGAAGGAATGTAAGGCGGATGAATACGTGATAAATAAAATTATGAAAGGGTCACTAAAAAGGTTTGAACATGTGGAACGAATGGATGAATGAAGAATGGTAAAAAAATATATATATACAAGTAGTGTAAATGGGAAAAGAATTCGAAAAAGGCCGGGAAAAACATGACATGACCAAAATAATCAATTACTAAAAGGCGGTCACATTGGAAGTCGGAATAATCGACGTGCGTGCATGGTACGATGTATGAACGTAGAGGAAGCCCGAGAGGTATGCCAGGACAGAGCATTGTGGCGATCCATCTTCTCTGCCTACCCCTCCGGGAAAATGGCGTGATGGTTAGTTAGTTAGTTAGCTTTTAAAGTATTTCGTTTTCTCTCAGTAACATTTTATATTCAAGTCATATTAATTTGTATCAACTTTGTATTTATAACTATTTTTGTAGCTTACTTCAAAATATGTGAAATGCAAGAAAAAAATACAACATTGCACAGCAACAAAGTGCTCTCCTGTTAACATCTTGGCACTCTACTGGGACGGTCCGTGCTTGCACGAGATGTGCGATAAGTTGAGGAGAATTTTCATCTCATATTTCATCTCTACAATATCTAACAAAGAACTCAGCAACTGTGCAAACGATCGGTCGACTTGATAATGTACAAGTTTCTTAATGCTGAAACTAAAAGGAATTGGTTGATAGCTATTAAAAAAACTTATAAAAATATCCGCTATATTATGAAAATTTGCGATTCAAATTAAAACTTCTAGTAATTTTATTTTATAAAACCAATATATTATATTTTCTTATAAAATATGAAATATTTTCCATATTCGCTTTACTTTGTGTTGTAGATGCTTTGTTTCTCTCTTTCTTTTTATATACTTTGTATATACAACACTTAAATTAAAAAAATTAAAATAACATAGACATGTTTCGGACAACCAGTTCTTCTTCAGTGATACATATTTAACATATTATAAAAATTTAATTAAAATTTTAGAAAGAATCTTTAAAACATCTGTCAGATCATGTAAACAATTTTATAATATTAGGTCCTTACATATGAAATTGGCGTTTTGTATGGGAGGAACATAAAGTTGATTTTTTTTAAATATCATATATTTATTTAATCAAAGTATGTACCATTGCTATCTATGCACTTTTGCCATCTCATAGGTAGTTCATCGATCCCTTTACTAAAAAAACATTCGGACGGGAATCAATAAAATCTTTGAAGTCGGTTTGGACTGCCCCATCGGAGTTGAATTTTTTCCCTTGCAAGAAGTTATCCAAATTTGGAAAAAAATAGTAATCTGTTGGGGCAAGGTCCGGAGAGTACGGTGGATGTCTTAGACATTCAATTGAAGCTCTCCTAATTTGGTAGCCGTCTGTTGTGCAGTGTGTGGTCTAGCGTTATCATGAAGCAGCAGTGGCCTAGAGCGATTAACCAGCCTCGGTTGTTTAGCAGCTAGCTTTTCCATCATGGTTTGCAGTTGCTGACAATAGACATCTGCCGTAATCGTCTGGCCAGATTTAAGAAACCTGTAGTGAACGACACCAGCACTAGTCAACCAAACGCTCACAAGTAACTTTTTTGGAGTCAATTTTCGCTTGGGGCATGGTTTGGCTGGTTCGGCAGGGTTCAGCCATTGCGATGAGCGCTTCCGATTATCATACAGGATACACTTTTCATCACAGGTAATGATTCGATTAAAAATCCCTTCATTATTGTGCCGGTTGAGTAATGCAACGCAGCAGTCAACGCGCGTTTGTTGATTTGCTTCACTCAATTCGTGAGGTACCCACCTTTCAAGCTTTTTAACCTTCCCAATTGCCTTCAAGTGGATTAAAACAGTTTTATTACTAACTCCGCAGCCTGCAGCCTGATGGATCCGCTTCCACAATAGCCTTCAATTCTTCATTATCAACTTTGGTCTCCGGCCGTCCACGAGGCTTGTTCTGCAGGTCGAAATTTCCAGAATGAAAACGTTGGAACCAAAAACGCACTGTGTTTTCTTTTGCGGCACCGTCGCCATACACATCATTAATCATTCGAGCCGTTTCTGCAGCACTGGTGCCACGGTGGAACTCGTACTCGTAAATAACAATTGAGGAAAAAACAAATGAATTGTAATTTTCGAAACACAAATACTTGAGTAAATAGCTGTATAAATTTGAATTTGGAATTCTTAACCATAGAGAAGATATTTGAGATCAAAGTTGCCAGTACGGCAAAATGCCAATTTCATATGTAAAGACCTAATATTTTAAATATGTATCTTTATTATGTATCACGGAAGAAGGAGCAGTTTTCGGAAACATGTCTATGTAATTTTAATTGTTTTAATGTAAATTTTGTATATTCAAAGTATATATAAAAGAAAAAGAGAAATATGAAATATTTTGTAAAGTTTTTCAACCGTTATCTTACACTTCCATTTATCATAGTTTCAGCATTAAATTAATACAACATTAATTGTTAAATATGCATGACATAATAAACTGATTAGGGGTAAACAGAAATAACGGACTGCCACACTTTCCTTTCCTGACATACTTCTCTCGTTTTCTCAACATTCATACATCGTTTCATGCATGCACGTCAATTTTTCTGACTTCCTACGTGGCCGCTATTCAATATTCGATTTATATGATCTTAATACGTTAATTACAATTAGTACTGTTTTCAAGATGTTTTATTACATTTAATATGATTGACATATTTTGCTTTCCTGAGACGTTATCAAATTATCATTTAAACATTAAATAATGCCTTAAGCAGGCGAAACATATCATTACCATAATATATAATAGAAATAGAAAACAAAGGTTTTCTTAACTAAAAACTAACTAACCATCACGCCGTCTCTCCGAAAGGGTAGGCAGAAAGAATGGACTGTCACACTTTAACCGATGCGGCACTCCATCCTTCTCTTTTCGCCCCACGGGAGACGCGGTGTGATGGGTTGCGAACCTCATCGCCACCAATAGGCATCTCCCGCGCACCTTCGATCTTCCAACATCCACAAAATAAATCTAAAACAAATAATATAAAATACAATGATATAAAATAAATTAACAAAATAAAAATAATTTATCACAAAATGTTATTATTAGATGGTGCACATTTGTCTATCTAATTTATGTTCCACGAATCCACCGTTTTTTTTAATTTAGCACATAATGTAATAACACATAATTTTTTCCGATGTTGCACATGTTGACATGGACGATCCGGACTTTTGTGTTTTCTTTCGTAATAATTATTCAATATTGAGTCTTACGTCATTGCTCAAGAAATAACAGTAATATTTTTATGATAATGAACGTACCTGGTCAGGATTGAACCCCTGAATCAGGAGTTATGCGATACAAAAAAGTTTCTCAAATTTAATAAAAATAAATTGCGGATTGGGTCGCTTACGACGGCGACGTGAGGAAATTTGAAAGGTCCGGAGAATTGAGATGGTTGGCTTGTGACAAGAACTAGTGGAAGACGGTTATGGAGGAGGGCAAATCCCAAAGGTATGTAGGGCCGAGAAAGAAAAATAAGAAGTGTCATAATGTTTGTGCCAAACTACCTATTTTTTGTAATCTGCAGGTGTTAAAAATACTGTAAGTATCCAATTTGCTTAAAATATATCTCTTCAATATTCGCCATAACTTTGTGTTGCGGATGCCTAATGTTTCTTTTTTTTAAATACTTTGTATACAACACACACTTTATCAAAAAAATATATATATTAAAAACCAAAGTGTTTCGGACACACAAGCCCTTCATCAGTGATATTATATAAATATTACAAATATTTTAAGAAATTTTTCACAAATGTGTTCAGTTTTAACAGATATTAAAACGATTAATTTCGGAAGGTTTTCCTTTTATTAAAACAAATATTGTGAATAAAGCATAATCGTTCCGAAACAAATCGCTTTAATATCTGTCAAAACTGACCACATACGTAAAAAAATTCTTGAAATATTTGTAATATTTATCATATATCACTGATGAAGGACTTGTGTGTCCGGAACATGTTTGGTTTTTAATTTAATTTTTTTTGATAAAGTGTGTGTATACAGAGTATTTAAAAAAAACATTAAGATATATCTTTTTACTCGTATTTAAAACCTCCAACAAGCACTTTGCGATATTTTTATTAAAAATCAGTGAAAACATGTACAAAACATGTTAATCCTTAATATTACCCAATAGTTGCTGTAACTTTCAATAGGAAATGCATGTTACTCTTTTACAAATATTTTGATGAAGTAAATCAGTGAATGATATTACAAAAGCCAACTAACATTGCGTAATTGCATCTCCCCAATTAATATCAATCACATAGGATTGGCTCCAATTCGAAGCGAGTAGCGGCGTATGGCAGTATCCGATAGAAGGGTGGTTTTATACGCCATTCAGATTAATTTTCCATTAGTTTCATCGCTCTAAATTGAACTTCATTGCATCCTATGATTCTATTAAAGTTTTTAGCTCAAACCAATCCCATTCCATCAGAATGTGTGGTTTTTGTGACTTAAATGTTCCCAGTGGCTATTTATGATATGAGTTTTGAATGTCACTGAAAACTCACTTAATGTTTGATAAACTTTATGCGTTCTTGCTATATACTTTCATAATAATTTATGTAAAATCAACAACAACAAGAAAAACCATCACGCCGTTTCCCCGAAAGGGTAATCAGAGAGAATGGACCACCACACTACTCTATTCTGACATACCATTATAGCTTGCTCCACCTTCATACAGACAGTCATACATGCATTCTTCGACTTACAACATGGCCAATATTAAAAATTGTATTGACTTGGTCATGCCATGTTTGTATCGGTCTTCCTCGACACCGTTCTCTAACATATATTTTTTTTATGTATTAAAAATAAAGAACAATGTGTTGTATAACTATTATTTTGTTATTTTATTTTATATCATTGTATTCTATTTTATTTGTTTTTGATTTATTTTGTGGACGTTGGACGATCGAAGTGTGCGCGGGAGATGCCTTTTGGTGGCGATGAGGTTCGCAACCCATCACACCGCATCTCCCGCGGGGGCGAAAAGAGAAAGATAGAGTACCGCATCGGTTAAAGTGTGGCAGTCCAATATTTCTGCCCACCCCTCCGGGGAGATGGCGTGATGGTTAGTTAGTAAGTTAGTACTATAATCATTTACAATAAAAATAACAAAATTGGTTTTTTTATGACACTACCCGGTTGTAGCAATATTGTAAACATTATAGTTAAATATAATGCTATGCCGTGGTTAAAAAATGAGTGTTTTATTATTTTAGATCAATAGTTTAAAATGTCTAATTAAAAAGTTTTTTTTTCTAAGAGTAAAAATAAACATCTAATTTCCCTTCTCCTGTCCGGAGGCGTTTATTTTTAAAGTTTATTTGCTCCATCAAGATAAGGCTATATATAGTAAAGACACCAATAAAATAAATCAAAAGATTTGCAAGTTGCTGTGAAGGCAGGTATGTATTTTTACATAGCGGAACATGAACCGGAAGCATGTCGAACATCCGAGAACTGAATTCGCTTGACGTTTATGCGGATATAGTTTTATCTTAACGGAAACCGCTCCACCCACTGAGCCTCCGACAGAGGTAAACAGGACGTGGGCATGGGAAAAGGACAGGAATACTAGATGAAATTTGTACTTGCTTGTTGTGAAATACAGAGATCCACTAGAAAATATTAATGTAATACTTATTTGCTTAAGACTTACATAATACTTACCAAATTTCATAACGAATATAAAAACTCTTTGAAATAAATATTTTGTTCTCTGATTATCAACTTGTTCTACTAGTTCTGACTGGTTTTAGATTTTCTGGTCAACCCACTGTTCTGGTTAACCTACTCTTCTGTATAACCCAATCTTCTGGCCAAGCAACTCTTCTAGCCATGCCATTCTTAAGGTATATTTACACTCATCAGTTATTACCCTCCCGGCAGACACGTCACGATATAAATTGCTTTGAATCTCACCGAATGCTTATTTTAAATGCTAAAATAAATTGCGGTCGGGGGTTGCCGAATAAAGCGCCAACATAAAATTGACTTTTAATAAAAATTATCAATATTTTGCAGGATGTGCATCCTGCAGTATATAATTTTTTTTTTTGCATAATGCCATGTTAACTAGCATTTTAATTCGCCTAATTAATGGAAAAGATTGATCATTTTTTGTCAAGTGTCAGTTTTACGTCTCTGCGTCTCTTATCAATTTTCCAGAGGGGGATTTTATTATATTATAGCATTTGAGATAAAGAGTTTGTGAGATTCAAAGCAATTTTTATCGTGACGTGTCGGCCGGGACGGTAATAACTGATGAGTGTAAATAGACCTTTATGGTTAACCCACTCTTCCCTACTTATGCAGTGATAACTCCTTAAGCTTATAGACCAAATTATTTTTCAGTAGCATTCAATCTTATCGTCACCAAATGCTTGTAGTAAAACTTAACATGGTTTATTGTGTTCGTATAGTTCGAGAAACAATAAATACATTTTATGGAAATGACATATTTTGCTAAGCCATTATTGGCCTTGCTCAGACATAAAATGTAATTAAACTTCTATAAAAAGATGTTTTTATTTATGCTTTACAGGTTTAATAAATTTTAAATTGAGTTTATAAGAGAAGATATTCCTGGTTTAATTGTTTTTACAATAATATTCGATCAAAAATATATAAAACTAAAGTTAGTACATTATTTCAACAATCCATAACAATTTTATTAACATTTAATAAAAAAAATAACATTACTTAAAAACGTGTTTATTCCGTAATTGTATGATTCGACACTTTTAACATGTTCAGCATAATTAACTTTAAATTAATATTAAAAAATTATATAAGAAAATTGTATACATTGTTTTAAGATAAATAAAGTTCTATTTTTATTGTATTCGTTGTTGCATTATTAAATATATTAAGGCTGCTACTAAAGAATTTTTATTTTATTTATAAAATCCCATTCAAAATAATTTTCAAACACTTATAAATTCCATCACTTCTACTCTAATAAATATAATATATTAGTAATTAATAAAAAAAACTCCAAAAACTTTACAGAAATCATTATTTGAATATCTTTCTATTCATTATTATGAAGTGAAAGAAGATTTGAAAAAAAATCATTTCTCTTTCCGATTTAATTTTTTAATTATTTACTGCCAACTCCAATATTTTTCGCCAATGGCAAGGGGGTAACAGAATGAGTTCTGAAGTTTATGCATTGGGCTGATGGAGGTGATTTGAATTTTAAGATAGTTTAATGATTTTAGTGAAATCGGTTGATAGAAGTTTATTTTAAACAATAATTAAATAAAGCGACATTTTATTTGACGATTTTTTTTTATATTAAAACATTGCCTTTTTCCTCTTTTCATTTATTTTTCTGCACATTTTTCGATGCCTATACACCTTCATCGTCGGAAGAACGATATAAACTAAAAAAATCATTACGAAATAAATATAAGAACCTAGGAACATACACGTGTTAATTAACTTAAGCAAAGTACCAGACACATAACATGTTTTTTTTAAAGAACTACTTATACTTTTGATATTTTTTTGACAGCAAAGGGTTTTGCCAGGTTTGCTGGCAGACTAGTGATACTATAACTTCTTAATAAACTTAATAAGCAATTAGGATAGAAACAATATTTTATTGCAATGTTATCCGAGGTTAAATAATGGGAAGCGATGTGTCGAGATAAGAAGAAAATCCTGGCTAGAAAACCTATGAGAATAGTTTAGTTGTAACTCAGCATCCCTATTAAAAAGCTGCTGTGTCATAAGTTAAAATAGCCATGATGTTGTCGAACCTCTATAGGAGAGAAACAAGAAGCAGAAGAAGTACCTAATTTAAATTTTTGAAGTAAATCAGACCCATTTTATTGCCATATGCACCCGGACTATTTACCCGCCATTCGATATGATTTATACAACAAAATGGCGGCTAAGCCAACAAAATTTGCAATTCTAAATTTAAACGAAATGACGAACAGCCGCGCCGCCTGGCGGTAGCTGCGAAATTTAACAGCCCGATACTACCGCCAGTACCTCGACCGAGCTCAGTTCTCATTTGAATATTATGCTTCATTAAAACTATAAATCTGCGTCAAGTATTACAAAACTTTTGCCACAATCTTGCAGGGAGATGAATACGTGTCTTCGTGTATTTTATATGTTGGGAGCACTCGGGAAATGTTGAATCAAAACTAATTGCGTTTCTACCAGAGATTGGAAACTGTTACTCGAGTGTAACTAATTAAAATAGTCTATATCTTCGATTCAAATTATCATTAAGCTTCTTGAATTGATTGTACATTAATATAAATTGATCGTAACGTTTGGAGTTTACTGAATTCGTCTTATATAATATTATACAAATATACTTTATTTCTTCAACAGAGAAATATTTGTAATAATTACGCCAGTGTTTTCTCTCACAAAGATTCCAATAAAATTGAAACCAACCAATGGTATATATTTAGCAAAGTGTTGCTGTATTGTGTCCAAATAGTAAGGGGCAATTAAAATAATAATTATTAAAATGCATTAAATGAAATAAAAACTTTGTGTTTTTAATTTATTTTAAGCGGCCGTTCACAATGGAGTTCTGGTCCCAACCCTAATGCATTGGAGCGAAGCATGGAACTGGCAGAGAAAGGCTGAGAGCAGAATAAATGCAGTATATATGAGGTCCCTAAGACGTATGTGTGGTAGAACGATATACGACAGAATCTCAAATGCTGATATAAGAAAGGAATGTAGAGCGGAATAAGGTATTATGAACAAAATTATGAAAGGATCACTGCGTTGGCTCAGACACATGAAGCGCATGGATGGAGAAAGTATACGTTAATGATGTAGATGGATTACGGAGTCAAGGCAGACCGAGGAAAACATAGCATGACCAAATTAATCCAATTTTAAAGGTTGGTCATGTTAGAAGCCGGAAGAATCGAAGTGCGTGTATGACTCGCTGTATGAATGTGGAGAAAACTAGAGAGGTGTGTCAGGATAGAGTAGTGTAGCGGTCCATTCTCTCTGCCTACCCCTGCTGAGGGACGGCGTGATGGTTTATTTGTTTTTTTAATGTTTTTACTACGGAATTGTAGTTATATTTCACGATAACTAGTTTCGACTGTACCCAAGCTTAACCAGGGCAATATATAAAAACTGAAAAATTGATTACCTTCATGGCATAGTGGCAAGAGTTCACCACTGTCGGGTTAAATTCCCGACGAAGGCAGTAAGATTGTCACACTGTTTTTGGTCTGGTGTATAATTCACGTGACAATATGATAAAATGGCGATATATTAGCTACCTAATATTATATTATATATTATATTAGATATTATTACCTAATATAATATTTTATATGTATAACATATTATGTTATGAGAATCAATATAATATAATAGTTAAAAAAAAAAATTCAGATATTGGGTTCAAGCGACCTGTTGTGAACAAGAATTATAAATGAATAAATAATCAAAAATAAGTCCATTGTTTTGGCCGATACACTTCAATATTATAAAATTCCGCTTTCATGTATCAAAATTTTATTTTTACTTTTCGCTGTTTTTTAACTGTTTCATCAACCTATGTTGACATCATCAGGTGTTACAATAATATATCAACTGTTAAATTTTCGTGATTTTTCGAACCTTTGTGTGTATTTGTTTCTATGTCAACTTGGATAATTTCTTTAAAACACCCGTCGCGAAAATTAAAAATAAAATGGTGATACATAAAAACAGAGTTTTATGATTTAACAGTTTATAATAAAAATAACAGTTTTTATATTGCCCTGATAAAGCTTCACCAAGGCAATATATAAAAAAAAGAAACAAAGGGTACAAGTGAAACTATTTGGCGTCAAATATATTTACAATTCCGTGGTAAATATGTAGCTTGGTTAATAGTGTAAATGTTATTTTACACATTTTCTATATTTCATTTCTATTTTTTAGTATTTTTTCTATGTTACCCTTAATAAATAGATACTATGTGTATGATAGAGTGTCGAATGAAAATATAAGAAGTGAATGCGGTGCGAATGATGGTGTCATAAACAAAATGAAGACACAGGGGAAAAACAAGAAATGTCAGTTAAAATTCAAAATAAATGTAATAATGCCATCTAGTGGCATTTGTACGTATCTATTCACAGTAAAATTTTCATATTCAAAAATCATGTGTGTCATCGACTATGGCCAGATAATTGATTGCTAATTGCTAAGAAATATATAGACTTTGATTAGCTTTATTCTCAATTTATTCCAATTAACCTTCTACTGACATTCCTTGTTTTTCCCCTGTAGTCTTCAAATAATGAAAGGATCATTAAGATGGTTTGGACATATGGAGAGAATGGTAAAAAAATATATGTTAATGATGTAAATGGAACCAGAAATAGAGGAAGACCGAGGAAAACGTGGCACGATCAAATAAATCAAATATTGAATGTTGGCCATGTGAGGAGTCAGAGAAATCGACGCGCGTGCAAGACACGATGTATGAATGTTGAGGAAGCAAGAGAAATATGTCAGGAAAGAAAAGTGTGGCAGTCCATTCTTTCTGCCTACCCCTTCGGGGAGACGGCGTGATGGTTAGTTAGTTAGTTAGTTAAATAAATAATCGTTTTGATGAACTTAAGGCGTAAATACTGTGGAATTGAAATATGACGATTTTTAAAATGGTACAAAAATTTATAAAAAATGACTGTATACAATAATTGTTTTTCGAATCTAGTGATGGTTTGATTTTATTCGCACGTAACTATAAGACAATAAGTACTTACGGCTACAGTAGCGTTAGAAGGTTGCCATCTCAAAATGACATTTAAACGTATAATATTCAAAATATTTATATTTAAACATGATGACTTTGTATGCTAAATGCCTTTGAGGATAAAACAAATACTTTCAAGCCAACAACAAAACGTTCAAAAGTTTTAATTAAAATAACCCCACGCACAAAAGCAACCCCTTAATACTTAATAAAGGTCATGGCATTGTATGGCTAATGTTTAAGGAGTAAATATTTACAATTCCATGTCGCAGTGTAAGGCTTTTAGTTATTATTAGTCACAAGTGTTTATTCCGCAGTGCCACAGCATAACGGATAACTTCCGGTTCCATAGTATCAACTTTGTGAAGATAATCCATATAGATTACACTGTAAAGTGGTTATGTTTCCTAAATTTTGACTTCACCGCCCGAATATGAACATTAAAATACCATTTCCGGTTTGTTCAAGGTGCGGAAATGAATAAGTTGTTGGGCCTATTCATCGCGATTAATTAGAAACGGAGGAAAATTAATGCTTCCAACGGTGAAAAGGTGTGATGATATCATGTATTCTGTCATTCGAAGGGGTATAAATTAAAACAACGCATTATTTCTCTTTTTCATTTTTATATACTTTGTATATACAACACCTATATTAAAAAAATTAAATTACATAGACATGTTTCGGACAAACAATCCTTCTTTGGTGATACATATAATAAAGATACATCTTTAAAAATATTACAAAATTGTTTACACAATCTGACAGATGTTATAAAGACTTATTTTGGAATGTCCGAATCATGTCTATGAAATTATTTTTTTTTAATATAGGTTTTGTACTCGTATATACAAAGTATATAAAAAAGAAAAAGAGTAATAAACCATCATAACAACACAAAGTATGGCGTATATAGAAGAATAAACAACACTATTTATTAATAATTTAAAAATCATTTTATATTTAGTTTTGGGTCATGTGTTAAGGAGAGAAAAATACCACCCTCTTCAACTGATATTAATGAGTAGAGTGGATGTACGTTGGGGAGGTAGAAGGCAGTTCTAGCTGCGTAACATAAAATAGTGGACAGGTATTACATGAGTTCAGAACCTGTTCCTTGTGGTGCAGGACAGAGATACCTTTGCTGCAGTGTAATACAAACGTTGAAGGGACCTGACACGACAACGAAAAAGAAGAAGATTGATTTTTCAAACCGGAATTTATTTTTACTGGGCTATATATTTTAATATTTTTTGTGAATGTATACTTATACTTGTATACGAATACTGGATTTCACCCATGGTGGGTGATTAATTCATGAAATTTAATTGTATCTCAATAGAGACGAAGACACAAACTGGAAACTGAATATGGTTGATCAAGGTGTTTACAGGACTTATGACCTGTCATTGGTAAAGAAATAGGTGGAATGGGGAATGTTGTAATTGACAGGTCATAAGTCCTGTAAACACCTTGATCAAACATATTCAGTTTCCAGTTTGCGTCTTTGTCTCTATTGAGATACAATTAAATTTTATATATTTTAATTTATTGTTTCTTGAACAATGACGTAAAACTCCATATTAAATAATTAATACGAATGAAAACGTCAGTTTTCTAGAAGTTTTATTATAATATATTTTATGGAATGACATGTTTCGCACTTCTAAGACATTATCAAATGTTTTGATAATGCTTTAGAAGGGCGAAACATGTCATTTCCATAAAATATAAAAAGAACTTCTAGATAACTGACGTTTTCATTTGTATTGATTTTATATTTTAAGATATGAAATTCTAGATACGCTTATGTGAAAGATAGACGACAATTTATGTAATAAGATCGTATTTATATAAAGCATAAACAGTGAGGTGGCACTACCTTGCCAAAGGGTAGAGGTAAAGGAGGATTTAAATATAATCGGAGCTTTGTATTTAAACACAATAAAGCTTGAATCGAAGTTTAAAATTTACATCATTAATGTTAGAATTTCACCATTTTAAATAACCGCCTACAGCAACCAAACATCGTAGCCATAAATGTATTGAAAATAATATTTCTAAGAAATATATAATACTTATTAAACTTGTTTGTTGATTTATTGTGGCTTTCATGTTTGATAGCGGGTTAAGTATTTTTCGTGATTCAAAATTATCGTGAAATCAAAGCGTTTGAAGTGGACATAAGGAAATCGTAAGCATCGTATTATTATGCTTTATACGTTTGCAAGATGATTGTTAACACTGTTTTAAAGCTCAAAAGTATAAAAGTTTTTATGAGTTATATTGTTACAGAAACACCAAGGTGGAGTTAAGCGTGGAGCATTAATAAAATATATTAGAAAAGTCTCTCTCTCTCTCTCTCTCTTTCTCTCTCTCTCTCTCTCTTTCTCTCTCTCTCTCTCTCTCTCTCTCTCTCTCTCTCTCTCTCTCTCTCTCTCTCTCTCTCTCTCTCTCTCTCTCTCTCTCTCTCTCTCTCTCTCTCTCCTCTCTCTCTCTCTCTCTCTCTCTCTCTCTCTCTCTCTCTCTCTCTCTCTCTCTCTCTCTCTTAGTATGCTTAGAAAATATAAAGTATTTATGCTACCACAAATTAAAAATAACAGTTAACAGACGACAGTATAAAACGAGTTTGAAGTTAAGCTATGTCAGAATGAGGCTAAGCAAAATATTTAAGAGTTTAAATTAATAATAGTTTAGGAAATAAAAAGAAAAATTAAAACAAAACAAAAAATTTAATTTTATTATATCATGTAACATTATGGTCTCATCCACGCCAAAAGGTTGAATGTATTAATGGAAGATCAGTTAGGATTGACTACTCAATACAATGCATAAAGAGGTAGGCAAAAACAATCTAAATAACACTTTCTTAAAAAATATTATTTAATATAGTGAATATAGTGAATCTCATATCTCCATAATCTGAATCTACATTAAGTTTACGTATTTTTTCTTATATAATAAACATTTGAAAAAAATAAACATTTGAAATAATCTCCCCATAGTTATCCTAAATTTTCCATGGTTTCTTTAGCTGTAAGGCGAATGTTGTAACCTACATACTCGTAGATAGCCCATGGATCCCAGAGCTTGACTTAGTTAGTTTTGCAGAGTTGAAATTAAATACACAATATAGAAAGAAAACTTTAAAATTACTAGGTATATCCTTGAGATAACCCCCAATAAGGGAAAACAAAAAGTTTATTAGAATTTAAATATGTCCCCAAAATACAGCAAATAATTTTAAAAGGACCTATTATTCACAAATGTATAAATACAATAGTTCTATTTACGTCAATGTAAAAAGGAAATTAATCAGAAATCGGTTTCATATTAGAGTTTCAACGCTGATAGAAAAGCTCATCTCATGTATTTTCCGATGAACGGTATCGAGATCTACAAATTAATTGAATTGTGTCTTAAGTAATTGATTCTCCTCTGTCCTGTTCATCCGGAAGGAAGAGTCTCAATACCTATGGAAAATAAGGTTAAACCACATGTCCTGTATAAAAAATTCATTCGATTGGTAAAAGTTCAGTTCTATTTTCCACAGTGTGTGTGTATACAGAGTTCGTATATAAATAGCTATTAGTACTGACTGTAAAAAAGAGATATAATTGATTTTTTCTGCATATTTTAAATTTCAATTACTCCTCACAAACGAACATCAAACTATTTCAACGAATGGGTAGACTAAAATGATGGACTGCCACAAAGATCTTTCCTGGTATACTTCTTTAGCCTCATAACGTAGCTGACGTATGTTGTTTAAAATTTGATAATTAATACGAATGAAAATGTCTATTTTCTAGAAGTTTTATTAAAATTTATAGGAATGATATGTTTAGCCTCTCTAACTGAAATTGTACAAAACGGACGTTTTCATTCATTTTAATTATTTAATATGGAGTTTTACGTCATTGTTCAAGAAACAATATATTTAAAATTAGATCTTGCCGGGTGTTTATATATTTTTCGCTCCATTCACATCGTGAACTTTTTTGATAATCATTTCCTAAATAAAATCTTAATGGTGATTTTTTTTATGAATGACATAATTGATTTTTTTCACATTTCAGTTTTTAATTTGGTTTTGAAGTTATTATGCCTGGGAGTCGTGTCAAAAAAATATATTGTTGTAATAATTTAAAGTCTGAAATTTAGTAAAAACATATTGTTGAAGTAATTCAGAGTGTGAAAGTCAATAAAAACACGTTGTGAAGTAATTCAGAGTTTGAAACTCACTATAAACTTATTGTTGAAGTCAATTAAAAAATATATCATTTTATAAAAAAAATCTTATTATAAAAATTTCTTCTATGTTCGCCGTACTTTGTGTTGTAGATGCTTTATTTCTCTTTTTCATTTTTTACATACTTTGTATATACAACACTTACATTAAAAAATAAAATTACAAAGACATGTTTCGGACAACCAGTCTTTCTTCAGTGATACATATTCTTTTAAATTTTAAATTGAATCATAATATTATAACAGAAGCATAAACGTTCCAAAATAGATCTTATTAACATCTGTCAGATCATGTTACAAATTTTATAATAATTTAAATATGTATCTTTATAATATGTATCACTAAAGAAGGACTGGTTGTCCGAAACATGTCTATGTAATTTTATTTCTTTAATGTTAAGTGTTGTATATACAAAGTATATAAAAAATGAAAGAGAGAAATAATATTGAAAAACATCGTTTTTATTTAATTATTGTTTAAACTGAACTTCCATCAAGAGATTTCAGAAAAAAATATTTGATTATCCTCAAATATATATATTGTTGTATTAATTTAGAGTGTGAATCTTAATACAAACATTTGTTGATAAAAATTCAAGGTGTGAAAATCAATAAAACCATTTTATAGATTTAATTCAGAGTGTAAAACTCAATAAAAACATATTGTTCAATTCAGCAATTCAGAGAATAAAGCTCAATACAAATATATTATTAGAGTTTTTCAGAGTGTGAAAGCTAAATATAAAAAAATGACGATTCGGGCCTGAAATCCCGCTTCTGTTTATGCACACTATACAGGCCCGGCTCGGATGTGTGGGGATCGCGCGCCGCCCATGTACTCTAACCATACACCCAAAAGACGATGAATCGGGGAGTCAACAATATTTCGGCTGGGTCTTCGGCAAACATTATGCCAAGCGAAATAAATCTGTTTGTATTAAACGTTAGAGCGATCTGCATCGGCGATTTTTACAATCGATTTACCCCCAAATTACGTGCCTTAGCTACTAAGCACCGAGTAGGGGGATAACATGTTTTATACGTAGGTACCCGATATCTAATCACTGCTTTTGTTTTATAACTTGTTTCACTGACTGAATAATGTATTTGTACATCAACATTACTATATATATTATTTTATCTATATATTGATAAGAGACCTGGAGAGACCACATCACGAATGAGGAAGTTCTTCAAGGAATCGAAGGAGGAAGGTACCTGCTCAGGACCTTGTCCGAAAGGCGTGCAAGATGAATCGGCCATGTAATACGTCAAGAAGGTCTCTTGCATGCCATAATGGAGGGTATGACCGAGGAGACCAACTCTAGGGGACGCCCACCCCGAGAGTACCTGGAGGACCTGTTGGTGGACGTGCGCTGCTCATCATATGCAGATTTCAAAAGAGCCGCACAAGACAGGGAAGAATGGAAGAGAATAATAGAGGAAGTTGCTGCAAACCAATCCCAGGATTGAAACCAGAGAAGAAGATGCACAAGTGTATGACAGAGCTGAAAGGGTAGGATGCAGATGCCAAAATGAGCGGAGTGTCAGTAAGCTGTCTATTGTATGCAGATGACGCTGTCCTACTTGCAGACAACGAGCATGGTCGACAATTGCGTTGTTACTGTATTTACCAGCACACTTCGTGATCTTTTGCCAGTATCTTAAACAACTCATCTGAGAATATTGAAGGTTCATGAAAATATTGCATCAATAAAATTGAATATTGCAGACAACGAGCATAAACTACAAGTCCTGGTGAATAGTATGCATGAGGTATGCATTCGAAATGATCTGATGATGAATGGGAAAAAGTCCAAGGTAATGATTTTTGAAAAATAAGAAATCATGACAGTCGGCAACATTAGCGTGAATGGTGAAAATTTGGAGCAATAAGATAAGTTCGTGTATTTGGTTAGTATGTTTACAAAAAAAGGCGAGTAGAGAGGGATATTGTAAGAAGGTTTGGGGCAGGCAACAAAGTGAATGGTGCACTTAAATTTGTCATCGCAAACACAAACCTATCCAAAAATTCTTAAATCGCAGTGCACAATGGTGTTCTTGTACCGACCCTTATGTATGGAAACGAAGCATAGAACTGGCAATAGAAGGATGAAAGTAGAATAAATGCAGTAGAAATGAGATCTCTTAGACGAATGTGTCGATACTCTGTGTATGATAGAGTGTCGAATGAAAATATAAGAAGTGAATGCGGTGCGAATGATGGTGTTATGAAGAAAATATTGAAAGCATCATAAAGATGGTTTGGACACATGGAAAGAACGAGTGAAGAAAGAATGGTAAAAAAAAATATATGTTAACGATGTAAATGGAACTAGAAATACATGAAGACCGAGGAATACAATCAAATAAATCAAATATTGAATGTCGGCCACGTGAGTGTATGAATGTTGAGGAAGCAAGAGAAGTATGTCAGGAAAAAAAAGTGTGGCAGTCCATTTTTTCTGCCAACCCCTTCGGAATGACGGCGTGATGGTCAGTTAGTTAGTTAGTTAGTTAAGCATTAATATAATGATGAATTTTAAAACGAATTATCAAACAATTATTTATATGGTCCTTGTAACCAAAGTTGCAAGAGCTGTGACTGCCACATCATAGGCCCCGGGTTCGATTCCTGGCGATGGCAATGTGATTGTCACACTATCTTTGGTCTGGTTTGGGATTCACGTGAAAATAAAAATGCGATAGATTAACTACCTATCACATGTCATGAGAATCAATAGCTTAAAAGTAGTATACAGTAATTGGACTCAAATAAGCTGTTGTATACAAATGTTGAAAGCAACGTAAAAATACCACAATAAAGGCCCAATTGGGATCTTTAGTACCAGAAATGCACCATCCAAAATATTACACTTTAATATAGTCAGAAATGTATAAGTATTTAAGCAATTAACTTATTTTTAATAGATTTAGAAAAAAGTATTTTCACAATCAAAGTAATTGCAAATATAGAAGACATTTAATAGTCCATTGTTTTGGCCGAAACACTATTGTACCTTAACATTTAAACTGTTAATGAATAAACTTTTTTTTTGTATCACGATTGTATTTTATTTAACGCGACAGCTGTTTTATCAACCAATGTTGACATCATCAGGTATTACAATAATATATCAAATGTCAATTTTTTAATTTTAAATTCTGTTGCGTAAAATAAAATACAATTGTGATACTAAAAACAACGTCTATTCATTAACAGTTTAAGAAATTTAATGTTTTCCGTTCGTTTTTAGGCGTGTCTTTCTTTTTACTGAATGTAATAGAATACCTTGCTAGATCAAATAATAATCTCATGTATGGTAAAACGTCACACTTTCATTGAATATAAAACATCTTAAAATTTCCCGTATAAAAAATATGTATAAAAATACTCAATAATCTGACTGACAATATCTATTATTTCGCTAACAACTGCTTTGCTTCTCAAGTATTCTGGAATTTGGCAATGTGGTTTTATTGGTTTTTTTTTGTACTACAATTTTTTAAGTTATTATATATTTATGTATAAAATATATCGGGATTTCTAAAATATTAATTTAGTAATGCTTACACTTGAATTTATTGAGCGCAGTAAGGAAGGGAAGTTCATTATTTCTGAAACATAATCCCTTCTGTATATTCGATAATTTTGTAAAGGATTAAGTTTCCTTCGTCCTGTAATATTATTATTTCATCCCTCGTCTAGATTTTGAAGGGATTTTTGCAATCCTGTAAAATATATCAAATTTGTAGCTACCAAATTTAGCATAAATCTTATTTGTAATCTCATATTTTACCGTTAGCAAAACAGTTAGTTTTTCAATTGTTTTCGTTGCCTTATAAATTAAAGTTTTTAAGAATATTATGATGGAATTTCATTAAGTAAATTTTAGAGGTATACACTAAACTTATTTTAAAATAAAAAAATGTTTTCTTTAATAATAAAATAAAACTTTTAGTCTAGTTTACACCAGTCTCTCGATGCCAGCGAGCAAGGTGAAACCAGTCGCTCTCGTAGCAGCAGTTAAAAACATCGCTTTAATTAATTATGATTTAAAATGAACATCTATCAAGAGATTTCAGTAAAATCATTTGATTATCTTAAAAATCTTTTATTGTTTCATATTTATTTTTTCGACATTTTTCCAATGTGTTATTATTTCATCGTCGTATTTTTATTGTTCCATCACTGATGAAGATAAAATACAACAAAAATAAATTTTAAAATATAAAAAAAAACATTGTTACAAAAATATAAATTATAATCTCTTTATTAGTTTAAAAATGTATATTTTCAGTATTTGTCTACAACTCTCGTAGCTGTTCTTGAAACAAAATTTCAGTTCATCAAATTATCTTGTTTTTTAATTATTTACCTAAGGCTGAATCTGTGTATATAAAATATTTACATTAATCTGCCAAATTCATAAACACTCATTTAGTCTTTTTATTAAGTTAGTACGAGTGACCCAAAGAGCCATGGATAGAGCCATGTTAGTGATAAGCCTAAGAGACAGAGTCAAAAACGTTACGGTGAGAGAAAAAACAATGGTCACTGATATCATCCACCGGGTAGCGACTTTATAGTGTCAATGGGTGATCACGTAGCCAGAAGCTCGGAAGAAAAAGGGACAAGAAGACTTGGAGACCGTGGACGGCAATGAGAAATACAAGGCAACCGCAACTACGGTGGAAGGATGACCTGAACAGACATGTCGGAATAACCTGGGTGCAACTTGCATAAGACAGAGTGACGTGGAAGCAAATGGAGGAGGCCTTTGTCCAGGAGTGGACGGGAATAGGTTGAAGTAGAAAAATAAGAGATAAAAAGGTTTATGTCGTGAAATTAACGTCGAATAATTTAAAACAAGTGTAAGAATTTAATACACACGTCATGCACTCGCGATAGTCCTGACAAGAATGAACTCATGCATCACTAGTCACTCTGAATCCATAAGTATGCTGGAACTATTATTAATACACAGTGAAACTTTAGAAACAAAAAAAAAATCAATTCTCTTAAAAACACTAACAAAGCTACACTGAAACAACACATTTAAATTTTACATACATGCTCAAAAAGCAAAAAAATTGATAAATTAGAAATTTTAGAAATAAATAGGCTAAAATACAACACCCCTGACCAAGTAGTCCTTAATAACCAATTACTGTTTGCTTACTTCCCTTTGTTATACATAATATAAACAAATAAAAAATATTCCTGGAATTGATTACTGCCGAAAATTGTTTTGTTTGATTCCAGACCTTAGCAGCTATATGGATGGGGAAAACCGAATAAGGTGATGCCAACCTTTTGGACCAAGAATTATATCATATTATATTAAAATTCAGTAATAATAAAAACAAAAGTACATTTTTTTCAAACGTTATGTATAAATATGTAAGCTATAATAAAATTTTAAATCCATTAAATTGAATATGAATCTTCTTGAATACTTGTAATACCAATATTTAAATTCAGTAAATTTTACATAAATATTTCAAGATTATTTTTGTATACTAGAATCATGTTTACCATCCCTGAACTGTATAGATTTAAAGGACTCGGTTTGTAATAGTGTATCTGTCGATGCCATCGAGCCTGGCAAAACCGGTCGCTGTCGAAATAAAGACCAGAGTGGAATTAGATAAAAAAAACATCCTTTTATTTAATTATTTTTTTAAATAATCTTCCATCAAGATATTTTATTTGAGATTAGCATTTCCTTTCTTTCGATTTGTATTCCGAAAGATAATCCGTGATCATTGATCAAACAACAGCTGTTCTAGGTATCTCACTGGTAATCTCTCAACGGGAATTATTATGTATTATGACGTGTGTATTAATAGGATATACCTTGATAAAGCCTTAATGTTGATTTGATTAGAAATATAATACCGTTGAAACAAAACCCAATCATTTGTGTACAATTTTCTACCCACTCACATATTATATTAGGTAATCCGTTTTAGATACAGAGATTCCTCTCCGGGGTTTGCGGTTGTCAATGAGATATATTATATTCCAGAATCCTGATATTCCCGTAAGACCGATTCGGTTTACATTATTGTCGCTGAAATGTGCCCCTAGGACCGAAGATTGCATTTAGAATAATTTATACTTGAGCTCCGTATTAATCAAACTTTATCACTATACGTCAGCAGTGGTCTATGAATACAATCTCTGTTTAACAATGTGTTCAACTCGTAGTACAATAAATCTACACTTTCATTTCTGATCCAATAGATAAAAATATGTGCTTTCGTATGAAGCACTTAACATAATTTGTGTCATATTTTTCTTCTTAACCGCCCTACGTTCAGGATATTTTCCGAGACACGTACAAAAAACAGGTTTTTATTAATTAAATTTAATTATTTATTAGAATATTTTGTATTAAATTATTTTTATGTTGTTATTTTATTTTATATTATTTGTTTTAAATTTATTTTGCGGGTGTTGGACGATCGAAGTATGCGCGGGAGATGCCTATTGGTGGCGATGAGGTTCGCAACCCATCACACCGCGTCTCCCGCGGGGCGAAAAAAAGAGGATGGAGTGCCGCATCAGTAAAAGTTTCTTTTTGCCTACTCTTTCGGGGAGACGGCGTGATGGTTAGTTAGTTAGTTAGTTAAATTTAATTATAGAAACAATTTTATTTTTTAAATTACGAAACGTCAAAGACTCGACTGCACACTTCGCCAGCCTCTTGTAAATCTATCATACTTGTGAAGACTTGTACACAAGTGTTGTTAGCACACGCGCATATTCCTAACAGTTCGTACATTTTAGGTACATTACTTTTTCTCAAGCGCGTACGTGATACGGGATAGCGCAGAATGGTACAGTCAAAGTGAACGTATCACGTACGTTCAAATACGTAGGGTGATTAATGTAGGCCTTGTAGCATATTTCAAGTGGAGTTGGCCTGCTACGAAGTCGACTGCCAGTTTGATCCATATAATTGTCAGGTGGTCAGCCCAGGTGGTCAGCCCAGAGGTTGGCCATTCAACACAATGATAAGGAGTCTAGATGGATCCATTCTTCTCACGTAATGAACACTGTTTCAAATAAAAAAGCCTCGTTCTTTACACGCTTTGCATTGCAAAGGCATTATCAAATGTTTAATCCCTTAACATGGCAAAACATGTCATTCCCATAAAATTTTACAAAACATCTAGAAAACATCAATTCCATTCGTAATAATTATTTAATATGGGGTTTTACATCATCATTAAAAAATACTTATTTTATAGATAGACGAATTTTTTTATAGATTAAAGTGAAAAAAGGGGTTTAAATAAAAAAAAAAAAACGCTTGTTTAAACACCAACCAGCTTTGTTCCTAGCGGAGCTGAAAGGATATTTTTTCTATTATTTAATGCAAATACAGTTGATTTTACATAGTTATAATCAAATAATAATCAAATCTTTAACTGCTTTAGTACTACTCAGTAAAACACAATTTTGTCACTTGTGATCGAATGTATTATTATATTTTAGCAGAAACATTGTAATTTCGTTTCGCCCGTAAGAGAATAACACGACCAATGAATCAATAATTCGACCAAACATTACCGAAAATCCGTAAAACTATTGAATTATACACATTTTGGTCACTTGTAATCGAAAGTCTATCCTGGCATATATCAAACAATGGTGACAAATTGAAATATTTTATTAAGAATTTATTGTATCTCAATACAGACGAAGATGTAAATTATTTGGAAACAGAATATGGTGGTTGAGGTGTTTTCAAGACTTATGACCTGTCATTGGTTGGGTTAAGCGACCGTTTTATGTAATACAGCATTCCCCATTCCGCCCTTCTTTCGAACACCACGTCTGACAATTTTTGAAAGTTGTTTGTATGCTACTATGTTGAGAAACATTTCACATATTTTATTTCAATCTACACTAGCGCCATCTATTGAGGCTTGGGGTAAGCATTAAGCAGAAAATCTTAATTAATGTATTAGTCTCTATTGAGATACAATTAATTCTTAAAGATTATTACACCCGTAATGGGTAAAATCCAGTGTTTGTCTACAAGTATTTGTATACATTAAAAACAAGTATAAAAACTGGTCAAAGTTCAAAGCATATAAAAATTGGAGAGTTTTCTCCAGGAGTTGTCTAGTAATGTGTGATAATTGGGTTGATAGCCTTTCACATTACATTAATAAAGATTTTCTGCTTAATGCTTACATCTAGTCTCAATAGATTGAACTAAAAAATGTGAAATATTTCTCAACATGGTAGCATATATACAACTTTCAAAAATTGTCAGACTTGGTGGACGTAAGAAGGGCGGAATTTATGTTGTATTAAATAAAGCGATCGCTTAACTCAACCAATGACAGGTCATAAGTCCTGTTAACGCCTCGACCACCATATTCTGTTTCTAAATAATTTACATCTTCGTCTCTATTGAGGTACAATATTCTTATGATTTAATACACCCGTAATGGGTAAAATCCAATATATGTCTACAAGTATTTGTATACATTAAAAAAATTTCATATTTTAATATTTGAGTAGGGATTGTGTTGTTTTATTGTTTTAGTAGAGACACTGTTATTTTGTTTCGCCCGTGAGAGTATAATACGACCAGACATTACCGAAAATCCATAAAACCACCTGTCCCAAAGGGCGGAACAAGCTTCTGGACCGCGGCGGATAGAATAGACAACCCGGCCTCGTACAAACTTTATGTCCGAGAACACATTTGTGCGTCTTATTTATGTGTCACCGCCATGTCCCATAAAGTCTTAGAATATTCTTAGACGCGTACAATCCCATGCATCAAATAAAACGCTTCAAAATCCAGCAGACACCGAAACCCGAACGCGGCGTCTTGTTAAGGAATGTTGGTATTTTATTGCGGTTCCCTATAAAATAAATAACGAGACCCCGGGTTTACCTGTAGTCGTAAAATACAGGCGGTGACGTCACATGTCGGAATTAAGTTTTTGTTCGAAACCCACCCCTCACGTTGTAACATAGTGTCGTTACGTTTTATCTGTCTTTTGGGAAAATTGAAGGTAAAAGATTATTGTAAAACTTATTTATTGATAACTACACTTTATTCCTTTACGACCGGTGTTTTATTGGCGATACGACTAACGTACGCCGAAGTGAGAATATGGTGTACTCTAACCAGGTTTTTACAATTGCGTTGTTACTGTATTTACCAGGACGCTTCGTGATCTTTTGCCAGTATCTTTAACAACTCATCTGAGAATATTGAAGGTATATGAAAATATTGCAACAATAGAATTGACTATTGCAGACAACGAGCATGAACTACAAGTACTGGTGAATAGTATATATGAGGTATGCATGTCCAAGGTAATAATTTTTTAAAGAGAAGAAATCATGACAGTCTGCCACATTAGCGTGAATAGTGAAAATTTGGAGCAAGTAGATGAGTTCGTGTTGGGCAGTATGTTTACAAAATATGGGTGAGTGGAGAGGGATATAGAAAGGAGGGTTGGGGCAGGCAACAAAGCGAATTGTGCACTTAAAAGTTGTCATCGCAAACAAAAACATATCCAAAAAAGCTAAAATGGCAGTGCACAATGGGGTTTATACCGACCCTTATATTATGTGGTAGCGAGCATGGAACTAGCTAAAGAAGGATGAAAGAAGAATAAATGCAGTAGAAATGAGATCTCTTAGACGAATGTGTGGATACTCTGTATATGATAGAGTGTCGTATGAAAATAAAGAAGTGATTACGGTGTGAATGATGATGTTATGAACAAAATAATGAAAGGTTCATTAAGATGGTTTGGACACTTGGAAAGAATGAATGAAGAAAGAAGGGTAAAAAAAAATTATGTTAACGATGTAAATGGAACTAGAAATAGAGGAAAACCGAGGAAAACGTGACATGATCAAATGAATCAAACATAGAATGTCGGACACGTGAGGTGTCAGAGAATTCGAAGCGCGTGCATGACACAATGTATGAATGTTGAGAAAGCGAGAGAAATATGTGATGGTTTGTGAGTTAGTTAGTTTTGAAATTTAAATACATTTTACTTTTTTTAGAAAACAATTATGTACTTAATTTCGTCAGAAAATGGTACGAGTATACTTCATCTTCTTCATCCTTCTGCCCTCTTCTCTTGGATATTACCTCTTCCATTTTCTTCCACCATCCCTGTCTTGTCCTTCGGCATCCAGATCGTTCCAGCTATTGGGGTAATATCGTCAGTCCGTTTTTTAGGTAGTCTCCCGAAACTCCATTTTTTGGTCCATGGCCTTCACTGAAATGTTTTGGATGTCCACCGGGTATTGCCTTATCTTGCTATATATTCGTTCTATTGTCACTTTAATTTAGCTATACGATCCATGGTGTCGGCAACCTTGGTTCGGCGTCTAATTTCTTCTTTTCTTATTTGTCTCAGAGACTCACGCCGAGCTTTTGCCTCTCCAAGGATCGTTGTGTGATTTTTAGTTTATGGACACATTTTGCTGTTAGAGTTGTTGTTTCCAAACTATATGTTAGAATTGGCAGTATGCATGCATCGAACATTTACCTTTTTACAACAACTTTCGACAAATTGGAACCTGCTTACTTTAAAAAACTTCTTTCATTTTTTCAAAGGCGGCCCAGCCCAGTCCTACTCTTCTAGCTATTTCGGCTGTTTGAATTTCTTTCCCGAGTTTTATTTTGTGGCCTAAGTAAACGTATTTGTTAACGGGTATACTACTCCATATCAAACAAAATATATAATAATTCGCTTTTTTACAGAATTCCATAATTTTATTATGACTGAGCCCTCAATTGGGTACAAGGAAACTGATTGGTTATTTTTTATAGGAATAAAAATACACACCATTAAAAATAATTGGTTGATGTGGTTTTTCTGAATTATTGTTATTTTCATTCCATCAACAAATGTTAATTTTATTTCTAAATCTAACTTGTGTCTATAGAAAAATTGAGAATATCAATCGGGAAATTAAGGGTTAAAGTATTCTGACTTATTTATTTATTGTACGAATATTTTGTTTGGATATGATATAAACAAAAAGCTCGTTGAAAGGTAAATTTTTAAATATCTAAACAAATTTTGAGTGAACTCTTTCAATTCAGCGGGAAAAACAGTTAAATTTTATCTTTTTCACGAAAGTTCGTTGTTGTTTACCAATAAAATATTTATATTATTTCCTTGGTAAAAATAATTGGTCCAAGAATATTGCATTGAACTTTTATTTCCATCAAATTTGTATACTAATGATTTATCAAGTTATGAATTATTACCAAAAGATGGCAGCAAGCTGTCGAAACTGGTCGCAACTAAAGAACATGTGGTTTTAACCTCAAAGTATTAAAATAGATTTAACTATGGATAATTGTAATGGTTATTTTTTTATTAAAAATAATTCGTCGTATGTACATCGGAAGATGGCAACGAGTTGTCAAGTGGTAAAAACTAAAGCAATGGTTGAGTATAACTTAGCTTATATGAGCAAACTCGTATTAGTCCAGTTAGTCGAAATATGTATTTTAACATTCGATTTTTAAACAAAAATAATAAAAGAAAAACAACATAACACGTTGTGTTATGTTGTCAAAAGATCAAAAAAGATTACAACATTTGTAAAAATCTTATAAAATATTTATTTTTGTAATAATATATTTTAAGATTATATAAGTTTTATTTTTTTGTTTCATATTTAATTTGGTTATTTTTTATTATTACTGGTATCGTTATCTTTGTATGCATATTTTATAACGTTTTTAAATTATACAACTTCCTATCGTTGCATTTCGATTGTCATCAAAACTTTCATACGAGAATTCGTGAGCATTTTGAAATTTCAGGAGATTAAATTCTATAGACGTGTATTTGTATACGCTCGGAAAGTGGTCCAGAAGAGGATTTAATCCTGCTAGTCTAACAGTCTGCGCAATTTTAAAGACATATTTATGAAAAATGGATGAGAAGTATTCTTGTACCACTTCATAATAAAACCGTACGATTATATCTGATGACAAATTTTCATTGATTTCAATATTTAGAGCTTTTATGATTATTTGATCTTGTGATAAAAAAAACGAAAAACATAAACATAAATAAATTAACAATAAACCATTCAAGAAAAGTGAGACACAAATATACTTGAAAAGCAACATGATTTGACTTTCAAATTTCAAACCATTTATTTTGATGTTACTTTTTTATATACTTTTTATACGACATACACTTTATTAAAAATTAAAAATTAAAACCAAATATGTTTCTGACTCACAAACCCTTCATAGTGATATTATGTTAATACAATATAAATATTAAATACACAAGATCAAGAAGGTCGGCTATGTGAGGAGTCAGAGAAATCAAATGACACGATGTATGAATGTTGAGGAAGCGAGAGAAACATGGCAGGAAAGAAAAGTGTGGCAGTTCATTCTTTCTGCCTACCCCTTCGGTGAGACGACGTGATGGTTATTTAGTTAGTTAATAAATTATTAAATATATTTTAAAATTATTTTTCATGATTACGGTCAGTTTTGACGTATAATAAAATGATTTTATTAATTCATTTATTTTAAAATTGTACATAATGACGTTCTTGAAAGATCAATTTAATGCTTTTTCTGTATATTTACTCCTATTTATACTTAAAAAGCATAAAGGAGATCGGTACTGAAATAAACCGGTCGGCATTTAAAAATTTGACTTAAACATATTCTTCTTAACAAAATCAATAGTGATCAATCACATTATAAATAATATTAAAGTCAATACAAATCGATTGCTGTTTTAATTTAAATCGCCAAATGAAGGCGCACTCTTAAAATCTAATAATATATATATATATATATATATATATATATATATATATATATATATATATATATATATATATATATATATATATATATATATATATATATATATATATATATATATATATATATATATATATATATATATATATATATATATATATATACGAGTATATCAAATGTGATTTGGCTCTACAACAAGTTGGCATCCGAAGTAGATCTTTCTAGAATGGAAAATTAAAAACAAGAAGTTTTAATTTTTTTATATTTTTGACGTTGATATTATATAAATTATGACAAGGTTTCATTGTACCAAATAATTGAAATTAAAAAAATACTATGGTTTAAATAATCGCAGAAGCTGTCTATGGCATGTTGGGCCTCAATTCTTTCCTCATATTAAATTTCAGTATATTATTAAAGTCGCATAGCACCCTCCTGAGTCACATTGAAGGGACGTTAACACGTTAATTAACAATAAACCTTGAATTACTCAGTAACCATTATTGTTTCATTGTCATCCCCTAATTTTAAGGACGAGGTTTGTCTCGTTTAGACATGAGGAAAGCAGTAAATGGATTTGTTAATGACTGACATACCATGGCATTATTAGTTTTCCAAATGAAACAATTTATTTACTATAATAATAAAATATAATAGAATAGAAACGAGAGCTGACACCATCAGAACAAATGTCTCCTAAGAACCACAGAAATGAGGAATCTCCGATCCGTTGCGGGAACGACAGAAGAAGAAATTCTGAAATAAGAAAGAATTGCAATGTAAAATATGTCGTGCGATGGGGAAGAATGAGAAGACTCTACTGGAGAGATCATGTGGAAAGAGCATGTTCTGAAAGAGAAATTGCCGCAAATAAAGTACGCACAGGAAATCGACCTGCAGGAAGACCACCTAAAAGATGGCGAGACAGTTGGATATCTGCATCCTTAAAAACAGGCTCCGAGAAATAACAGAACACAGTCCTAAATAAAGCAGAAGAAGAAGAAGATAAAATATACCCATGCAAATGGAAAGTGATATTGAATAATGTTTTTTTTTGCAAGCAATAGTGTAAATAGTTTGGAAAAATTAAAACAGAAGTTCATGCAGAAAAAAAACCAAGATTGCACTGATTGCATTGTTGTACTGAATTTTATTTATGGAATTGACTTACCATCACGCCGTCTCCCCGGAGGGGTAGGCAGAAATAATGGAATGCCACACTGTTCTGTCCTGACATACGTCTCTCGCTTCCTCTACATTCATACATCTTGTCATGCACGCACGTCGATTTTTCCGACTCCTCACGTGACCGACATTCAATTTTTGATTGATTTGATCGTGCCACGTTTTCCTCGGCCTTCCTCTATTTCTAGCTCGGTTCACGCCGTTGACATATACCTTCTTTACCATTCTGTCTTCACTCATTCTTTCCACGTGTCCAAACCATCTTAATGACCCTTTCCTTATTTTGTTCATAGCACTTTCATTCGCACCACATTCACTTCTTATACTTGCATTTGTCACTCTATCATAAACAGATTTGCCACACATTCGTCTTAGAGATCTCATTTCTACTGCATTTATTCTACTTTCATCCTTCTTTGCCAGTTCCATGCTTCACTTCCATACATAAGGGTCGGCACAAGAACACCATTGTGCACTGCCATCTTAGCTTTTTTGGATAGGCTTTTGTTTGCGATGACAACTTTAAGCGCACCATTTATTCTGTTGCCTGCCCCAACCCTTCTTTCAATATCCTTCTCCACCCTCCCATCCTTTGTAAACATACTTCCTAAATAAACAAATTCATCCACTTGTTCCAGATTTTCACCGTTTACACTAATGTTGCAGACTGTCATGCTTCCTTCTTTTTCGAAAATCATTACCTTAGACTTATTCACATTCATCATCAAATCGTTTCGCTTGCATACCTCATACATATTATACTAGACACCAGGGCTTGCAGTTCGTACTCGTTGTCTGCAAGTAGCACAGCGTCGTCCGCATACAACAAACAGCTTACTGACACATCTTCCATTTTTGCACCTGCTTCCAACCCTTTCAGCTCTTTCATACACTTGTCCATATATAGATTAAACAACCATGGAGACATTACACACCCCTGTTTGACACCTTTATTGATATCAAACCAGGCTGTAAGATCCCAATTTACTCTGACACTAGCAGTGCTTTCTGTGTACAGCGATGTAATTGCCGTGATCAGTTTTGTGTTTATTCCATATTCCGACAATATTGGAATTGAAGTACGATACTACCAGAAGAAGAATGAAAGTATCTCTGAGACGAATATATGCTTATATGTGATAGATACAAGAAATAAATGCAGAGCGAACGACATCACAATGAACCAAATATTGAAAGGATCATTAAGACGATTTGAATATATGATAGGTAATATTGATTGTGGAAGATTAGTGAAGTACATATTTATGATGCAACCTCGAGAAAGATTGGTAAAAAATCACATATTTATGTGTTGAACATATAAGGAGAAAATCAATTTGATAGAATTACATAGTGTTTGAATGTTGGTGGGGCGATAAATATGTCAATATAGTAACTCTGTGATGGTTTCTCCTGACTGCCCTCATTACAAACAGCGTAATGGTTAATTATTTGGTAATATTTCTTTCGTGTTTATATCAGAACGCTTACTTATTTATAAAGTAGGTACAAAAAAGTGTATATTTATTGTTTAGGGCGTAAACTTCCATATTTAATAATTAATACGAATGAAAACGTCTGTTTTCTATAAGTTTTATTATATTTAATGTGAATGGCATATTTCGCTTGCATTATTAAATGTTTTAAACTTAATTAAACAGGGGTCATCAAAATATGAATTCAAATAATATAAAGATACTATTGACAAAATATTACAACTTCGTGATATTTTAAAGTTGACTCACTTAAAATAAAATTTTAGAGTCGACGTTTTATTTTCTGAGTAAACGTGTATTACTCGTTTGTGTCGCACTTTTTCTATGTAAGCAGAAATAAATAATAAGTCGTAAAACACGTGGAATATACGTGTTCTCGCCAAATAACTTTTTTGTATTGAAATACTCACAAACGAGAATTCTATATATTTGGGTAATTTTTTACAGTTTCCGTGATCATTTATTCTCAGGAAGCAAGTTTTAAAACGTATAACAAAGTAATGAGAGGTTAATAAATAATGAACAAAAATAATTCATTCAGTAGGTCATGTTTCTTTTTTTTATTCTAAGTGTCATGTCAGGTCCTTCCGACGTCGGTTATCACTCTGGTGTAGGCCTCTCTGTCCCGTGCCAGCCGGGACAACTCCCCTGCCCTCCGAATTCCGGTCCACTCTTTGATGTCTTCCAGCCAGGACGTTTGGGGTCTTCCTTCTCCGCGCACACCCTCAATCTTCCCTTTCGTGAGGAGGTGCAGCAGACTGTATTTATCTTTGCATTCATTAATTCATTTCTCGGCGCTACATCCCGGTATGGGAATTGGTCTCATCCACAACGGTCCTTCACTGACTTCTGTCTCTGGCCCGCTCTCTCCATTCCCCAGCTCCTTCCGTTTTCTCCCAATCTTCTTCCACGCAATCCGCCCATCTTTTCCTTGGTCTGCCTCTTGGTCTCTTTTCATGGGGCACCCATCTGGATATGATTTGTGAGGTTCTACCCTCTGGCATTATTTTCACATGGCCAGCCCACCGTAGGCGTTGAGACTTACAGAATCTCACTAATGTTTCCTGGTTAATCAGTACTTCAAGTTCAAGGTTACTTTTAATTCTGTAAGTCCCATGCTCCAGCGTGGGTCCAAACATTTTTCATTATTTTGACAACAATTATCTTTGTACTCCGGCTCTATTTAACAACTCATTATTGGTGACCAAGTCAGTCCATGGGATCGGCAAGATTCTGCGATGGAGTCAAATTTCAAACGCATTTTTAATGTACGAAAAAATCAATATATAAAAGTGTATGTTTCAATCTGCGTACGTATCATAGAGAGTACATATCTTTATATCCGTCGCGTTGCCATGTGGTCAATTGAGTTTCCACTGCCAATTTAAAGTTGATTTTCTTAAAACCTATGGACCCTAATATTATAAAAAAAAATTAATCCTCCATTGAAGTGTTCTCAATATTTCGTAATAAAAAAAAGCAAAAAATTACTTCCTTCATTCCAAAAAAAAATATTTTCTAAGACTGCCCTCACCTTCATTCGTGTTAAGGTAGAATTTGTTTTGCTAATATTTACAACTTTATCAAAAGTGACAAATACTTACTCGCTGTTTTGAACGTATTATAAATTATATGTTTGGCCTTTTCTCATAGGTACGTAATAATACCGACTGTGGACGGAAACGCGGCACGCAACTTAATAATATCAGAACTGTGAAAATATTAACACTTTACCAAAAAGGACAAATATTAATACGTACTCGTTGTCTTGAACGTACTATACATTTTGCCTAGGTGCCTTTATCATACGTAAAATCTCGTAAAGTCTCGCCCCGCCGGCCGCGGGCCGCGAGACAAGTTTATACTTGGTGCCAGTTGCTCGTATGCTGTGACGCATTCCATATCAGAAATCGCATGGTTCCAGAAAAAAATTAATAATGTTTTTCAAATAATCCATGTATGTTATAGATATCGATCTATTCCTAATGAAATTCCCTACAAGAAGACATAAATTAAATTTTGATTCATCGAGTCATATGCTTGATATTTAGATAAAGTTAGCGGTAAACTGAATTGACCACATGGGAGCGAGCGTTTTGTTTTGAACACGGTACGTTAAGGGATATTCAAGATACCGTCAGCATGAATTAAAATAAAAATTTGCATTTCAAAGACAACCTAAAATTAAGTGAGAATATGAAGTCAACGTAAAGTCGTTGTTTAATTAAAATTACTCCTTAAACCTAACCATGTTTTGATACATGTGGGATCAGTTTCATTAGTAATTCATGACTGAACAAACAAACAAATTCATAATACATAAGAAAAACCAACAAGAGAAGATACTGTTTTACACGTAGACTTATATTTAAAACCCATTAATCTTCTATTTATCGACGTTCACTTATTTTTTGTTGGTTGGAATAATGGTTTGGCGCCTTCACATCCCGCGTTCATACATAATCTACAAATATCTTGCTCGTGTTTTGTTGTTTCGAGGGTGATTAGGGATGCTTGTCAGTTCTGGTATGATTTCCGCATTTTTTTTAACATTATGAAACATTTTAAGTTCCAAGTTCAAACCGAAATTCTTAAATAATAATTAAATAAAACGATGTTTTTTAACTACTTCCACTTTTGTCTTTATTTAGACAGCGACCGGTTTCGCCAGGCTCGCTGGCATCGACAGACTGGTAACACTATTGTAAACTTAGTCCTTTATATACATACAGATCAGGGGTGTTAAACATGATTCTATACAAAAATAATCTTCAAAGATTTATGTAAAATTTTCTGAATTTAACTATTGGTATTACAGGTATTCTTGGAGGTTCGTATTTAATACAATGGGTTTTAATTTTTATCATCTCTTACATATTCATATATAATGTTTGAAAAAATGGTAATTTTGTTTTAATTATTACTGAATTTAGCCTGGCGAAACCGGTCGCTGTCTAAATAAAGACAAAAGTGGAAGTAGTTAAAAAACATCGTTTTATTTAATTATTATTTAAAATGAACTTCCATCAAGAGATTTCAGTAAAATCATTTGATTATCGAAATTCTTAATTTTTACTGAATGAAGAAATGGTCTCATGTGAATAGGTTAACATTGTGGTAAGAACCTTTAGCAATAGAATTCGAAATGAATAAATTCGGAAATCCTGCAAAATTGAAGACATAGTGAGATGGAGTAGGCAGAGAAGACGATTTTGGAGGGATCACTTTGAGAAAATGGATCCAGCAAGAATTCCTAAGATCGTTATGCACGAGAAACCAGAGGGCTGTCGATCACCAGGACGACCATGAAAGAGTTGCAGAGTAGGCTGGTCGTCTTCATCACAGGGAGAAAGTTGATATCTTGCATAAACAGATCGCAAGATCTACCACCAGAAGAAGAAGTGGAAGAATAGGTTAATATACTCGAATTAATGAAAAATATTTCAGTGACACACTTCTATTTGGTGTTTTCTATTTATACGAGTAGGTATATCTTTTTTTAGCAATGATATAAAATAGTGACATGATTTTACTGAAATCCTTTGATTGAAATTCATTTTAAATAACAATCAAATGAAACAATGTTTTTAAAAGAACTACTTGCATTTTGGCTTTATTTAGATTTAATCAACACACTACTGTAGTTTGTCTATGCCAGCGAACCTGGCAAAACCAGTCGCTATTTAAAGAAATACACAAATGGAAGTGGTTCCGAAAAGAAGATGGTATTATTTAATTATTATAATGCCTAACTTTAAAATTCACATTGAGAAATATACGTGTTAACTAAATAACTTGTATGTATTTTCACTGCCCTAGTTGGAATATCCAACTATCTGCGAAACTTCGGTCAAAGTGGATCCCACGAGACACTAGAAAATATATTTCTACCAACCGTGACAATCTTCACACGTAGTTTAAGAGAGTAACACTATTCGCCTTCTCAGAGCATTTGTTGCGTCAATTGTGACATTTTATGACGTTTGAGTAAGGCAAAAAATATTGTAAAAATTACGGAAAATGCATGTATTCGTATCTATAAATTTTCGTAATCATCGTGGTCTTTGCCATATCCTACTGTCAGTTAGGTCAGGCCTCCTAACATGATTTTTCTAGGATGCCCTGTTTCCGAATCTGCTCTCTATTAAGTCCACATTTATTGAGAGTGGCGTCGATAGATGATCTCCGTGTTGCCAAAGGCCATCTTTTACCACTCTGGCACGTTCGGATTAAAAAGACAGATTTTACAATGTGGTCATATTCTTGACCAAGTCAACTCAATCTGACTTCTTTAACTTTGTCTATTACGGACTATATCCAGCCACCCGTTACTGTGGCTCAGTCGGATAATGGTCACAAATAGTGGTTTAATGTTGAGACATCCCTATTTGACCCCACCTGAGACCACCGGCCTACAACTAAGGCCACTTTCGTCCCACTTGGTTTTGTACCCAGGTCCAACCGGCTCCAACCATAGGCCACTCCCATTCACCATCCTATGGTCTACACCCAAAACATCGGCCCATGTTTAAGCCACTTTAACCTCTCCACGCTCCTCCGTACCCGAAGAATTAGGTCCAAATGTCCAATAATTCACCATGTCCTACAAAAAACCCTTCTTCCATCATACAACAATATCCAATCTCAACATCCTAGATAGAAATTTCAAACATGTGGGGAAAGAATAGCTTCCGGGCTGGAACTCCCGATAAGACGATAACCAAAGTTAAAACCTGCACATATTCGAATGCAACGTTGTATAAAAATTTCAAAGCAATCGATAAATAACTTTCGGAGATTCAAGATTTTGAACATAAATATTTACTTTTTTAGTGTTTCTTGAACAATGATGTAAAACTCTATATTGAATAATTAATACAAACGAAAACGTCAATTTTCTAGAAGTTTTATTATATTTTATGGGAATGACATGTTTCGCCCTTCTAAGGCATTATCAATTCCCATAAAATATAAATGCCGAAAATCATTCTCCATAGATGGCGTTAGTGGGTCGGTTGTATAGGTTAATTCTTGAAAAAATTCACTAGTGCAACCAAATCTACATAGATGGCTGACTGAAACTGCCACGTGAAGATAAATATGGATTTTTAAGTATATATACATCTTCCAAAAATTTGTCATGCATGATCACAATAACAAAGGTGGAATGGGGAATGTTGTAATTACATAAAGCGTGCGCTTAACCCAACCAATGACAGGTCATAAGTCCTGTAAACACCTTGATCATCCATGTTCAGTTTCCAGTTTACGTCTTCGTCTCTATTGAGATACAATTAAACATATAATAAAACTCCTAGAAAACTGACGTTATCGTTCGTATTAATTATATAAATAATTCCATTTTTATTTATATATGTAAATAGGGTAATGTACTATTTATATTATACGTCTAAATATTTGAATCAAATGTTTTGATGCACGTGTTCTTGTTCACACTGTGCCTCTTGTATCCGATGCGCGCTACCGCGAACATTCGCGTGAGTCGACCCGACGGTATCAGCCGGCGATAAATCATAATTTACTTATCTACCCGTAACGCTTTTGGAAATTGATTACTTTAAACGCCCTTATGAGATAGGGATTCGAGTGATGTGAAGAATCACCGCGGTGGGGCGGGATACAAGCTTAAAGATAACTTTGATTGAACAAATGCGCGTAAAGTGGGTCAGCCAAAAAATCTGAGTTTTTTTCTATGTTCCCATCACTTTGAGCGGTGGATTCATATTTGAATAAATATAATTGTACTTTGTATTACAACACTATTAATTTTCACTGTTTTCAGACATGTTTCGGTTACAAGTAACCTTCATCAATGTATACAATTTTAACAATCAAATAAAACAGAGCGGTCACTTGTATAAAAGTGGAAGGGGTACAATAAAGAATGAGGAATGAGGAATTTTTTCAGAGTTCGCTAACCATTTAATTGAAAACTATCATATAATTAATTAAAGACAGGGGTATCGAAATTTCGCATTTTAATAATAAATACCTAGCTTTCAGCAATTAAGAAATTTTGTAAATTAAAAAAACCACCAAAAATAATGAAAATATAATAAATAACCAATTAAATTTAAATTGAATTCCCATGCTCGATAAGTTCCCGTTACATCTCCCCTCTCCTCAATCCTAATTATACCCCTTCCACTCTATATGTTCTCGTTACATCTCCTCTTTTCTCATTCCTTATTATACCCCTTCCACTTTTATGCATAACTCGATCTTCATTTAGTATATAATATAAGTGACCGCTCTGTTTTATTTGATTTTATTGATACATTGATAAAGGTTACCTTGTAACCGAAACATGTATGATTTCAGTGAAAATAAAAAGTGTTGTAATACAAAGTATAATTATAATAATTATTAAAAAAAACTGAGTTCAGAATATTTTTGTAATTTTTCAATCTGACTTATTAATCATATTGTGAAATTCTTATGGTGAATTATTTTATAAAACAAACGGAATATAAGATAGACTATAGATAGAAACGTCAGTTTTATAGAAGTTATATTGTACTCGTATTTTATGGGAGATGTGTCTATAGAGTTCTCAAGTAAAACGTAATGATTAATTTTATACTTTTGGAGGTCAATTTTTTCGAAAATAATATAAGAATTGTATATTTTTGAATAAATAATAATCAATTTTAAAGACAAAGTATTTTTTACATTTTTTTATAATATCTAACCACGAAGTGAATGCTTCATTCAAGTAAAGCTAAATTTAACAATTTGAAATGGTTCAATTCTATTAATTCACAATAAACTTATTAATTTATTTATAATTTATTATATTAAAATTGATCCAATTCTGTAATTATAACACGTATTAACTGGGAAATTCTCGATTATATATTTTTATATTGTCTCAAACTCAAAGTTATGCGATATACGTGTATAATTTTGAAGAAAACTTACGTTTTGCTTAATAAATATATATTTTTATGCGAATTAAAACGTGATTGCTTCTTCTCAAAATATATAAAAAACAGTGAAAAATTTGTTTAAATATTTTTTATATAAGATATTCAATGTAAAACAGAAAAATCAATCACGCTTTCATTATATATTAATAATATAATAGAGTTTTACCAAATTTAAACTTCAACCATTAACACGAATGGTAATGTTTCACTTTGCTGGGCCATTATCAATCGTTCATATTTTTTATTATGTTGTTCATTGTCCTAGACTCGTGAATTTTTTTGCTCAAAATCAATAACAAAAAATACGTGTTTTTGATTATTTTATACCTAATTATTTTGGTTTACAGTGATATATGTTTGTTCTTAAATGAATGCAAATATATTTTGTTGAATAGTAACAATAAAATTATGCTTTAAAAAAAGCTTCTTCAGTTTTTCATAAATACCATTCTAAATATATGTGATATGATCTACGAGGTTGTATGTCAGAAGATACGAATCTAGAGGTATTTGTAAAACAGGTTAGCAGAGTATATAGGTAGGTACACAAGTGTGTGATCAATTTTTATTAAGCAAATGTTATCCGCGCCCATTTTCTGTTGAAAGTGTAATTCAATTTAAGTAAAAATCAATAGTCCAGGTAGACTTACGTAAGAAGAGAGGCACCCACATATCACCATCAATGAACCGTTTACTTGCGTATTACTGAGTCGATAGGAATTCGAGAAGATTGAAAAATTTCGAAGTATTTTATGAAAAATCGTGAGCTATTTCATGGAAGCCCTACTACAAAAATATGATGTGAGATTTTGTTAACAGATTTTAGCTAAATAAGTAACATGCACCTCTTTAATCCTCGATAAAATGAACTATAAATTTTGTTTCAAACGAGCAAAATGAATGAAAGATTTTTTATCATAAATTAAATTTCAATAATTTCTATACTTTCAATAATTTTATCATAACAGATATATTTTTATTGATTCCATTTGTTAAATTAATTGGAATTAAACTAAATATGTTCTAAAACTAACTAACTAACTAACCATCACGCCGTCTCCCAGAAGGGGTAGGCAGAAAGAATGGACTGGCAATTTTTTTTTCCGGGCATATTTCTCTCGATTCCTTAACATTCATACATCGTGTCATGCACGCGCGTCGATTTCTCTGACTCCTCACATGGCCGACATTCAATATTTGATTTATTTGATCATGCCACGTTTTCCTCGGTCTTCCTCTATTTCTGGTTCCATTAACATTATTCGGTTCCATTTCTTCATTCATTCTTTTCATGTGTCCAAACCATCGTAATGACCCTTTCATTATTTTGTTCATAACACCATCATTTGCACCGCATTCACCTCTTATATTTTCATTCAACACTTTATCATTTTCAGAGTATCGGAGGACAGCGTCATCCGCATACAAGAGACAGCTTACTGACACTCCGTTCATTTTGGCACCTACATCCAACCCTTTCAGCTCTTTTATACACTTGTCCATATATAGATTAAATGACTACGGGGACATTACGCAACCCTATTTGACACCTTTATTGATATCAAAACAGGCTGTAAGATCTCCATTTACTCTGACACTAGCAGTGCTTTCCGTGTATAGCGACTTAATTGCCGTGATCAGTTTTGTACTTATTCCATATTCAGACAATATTTTCCACAACTTTACTTTATTAACGTAATCATATGCCTTACAATATACAATTGTAAAATAAAAAAAAATACAATATAAACAATAGACATAAACACAAAAAAATACAAGATAATTAACAAATATGAGGAAAATTCAGTTAAAAGAAACAATAACAAGAACAAGAGAAGCAAATATCAATTTTATACATTATAAGAGATACAAGTTTTCTGAGGATAGCCTCACTATTGTGAAAGATGTCCACATCCGAAGAGATGCGGTTTAGAATGATTATTGCCCTGCCCACGGGCATTACCTTAGTTAAATTGGTTCTAGACAGTGGCAGGTGAAATAATCTATGTTGCATTTGTCGCAAATAATTGTCAGGGACAAACAAAGCCAAGTCATTCAAAATATCAGAGTTATGTATTCGACCACGAATTTTCAATGATTGGTAGTCCAGCATACCCAGCGAGAAATCAGTTGAGTACAGCCAGGGGTAATAACCGTTTTCTTTTGGATACAAAAAACTTAAGAATTTGAGAATTTATAAACATTAAACGGGGTTTTAGGTTAGGTTAGGTTAGATGGTGAATCTTCTGGCTCTGCAACATAAAACTGGACTGGCATAAATAGCGTTGAGGAGCTGTTTTGGACTACCAGGTACGGAGACGCCTACTCTTAAGTGATATTGTCTCAAATCACAGGAAATTTTATCTTTTAATTGTTTTTTTTTAATTCTGTTCCCAGAAAAACAATTTACATATTCGTCTCTATTGAGATACAATAAATCTTTATAAAAAAAATTATCCGCAATGGGTAAAATCCAGTATTTGTCTACAAGAATTTGTATACATTAAAAATAATGTGTAAAATAACTGGTCCAAGTAGGCATAAAAATTGGAGAGACATCTCCAGGCGTAATCTAGTACTGTATGATTTGCAGAGACTTTCACAGTGCATTAACAAAGATTTTCTGCTTAATACTTCCCAATCTTAATAGATGACGCTAGTGTAGAGTAAACTAAAATGTGTAAAGATAAGCGCAGGATGCTAGCATATACACAAGTTCCAAAAAAAATTGGTCAGATGTGGGGGTCATAAGAAAGGCGGAATGGGGAATGTTGTTAAAACATAAAGCGATCGCTCAACCCAACCAATGACAGGTCATAAGTCCTGTAAGCGCTTCGACCACCACATTCTGTTCCCAGAAAAACAATTTACATCTTCGTCTCTATTGAGATACAATTAATCCTTATAAATAAAAATTATCCGCAGTGGGTAAAATCCAGTATTTGTCTACAAGAATTTGTATACATTCAAAATATTGTATCTTAATAGTTTTTCTAACCTTTATTTACTACGTCTAATTTGAATCAAAAGTATAATGTTTCAAATAAATTCTTGTAATTTTAATAACGATTGATCCCTTTTAACGGGGGAAGGGTCTTTCCTGCTAATTTTCCTCTTAAAGCCCGAGTTTTGCGGGTAGGAGTTTTCTTTACTGGTGGTTAAAGGGCTTAGCTTAAATTTTAATTAAGAATCCTTTTCACAACCCCCTCATGTGAGTTAATAGCTAACTCTCGGTGCCGGGATTATGACAGAGTAGAAAAGTTGGACGCTTAGAAAGTAATGAATGGTGGCGTGATTGCAGTGTCTACCTCCATTCGGAGCGTCAAAGGATGCCTACGTCACTTCTCTGTCACATACAATTATCGATTAAGGGACAAAAAGCTCTTAATTAAGTTTTGCAGGGATACACAAGAAATATATCATATAAAATATTTGCTTTTGACACAAGAGATAAATTTATGATGTAATATTGAAATTAAAATGCTTGAAGATTTGCAAAAACCTGGGTATTCAGAATCCTCTATAGGAAACATTAAGACTTTTACGTTATCGTATAACTGATAGATTATTTATTATAAACGTTTTTTTATATTGATTTAACTTCAATTAATAATAATATAAAGTTAAGAATAGTGTCCTTCTACCGACCTTTATGTGTAGAAGTGAAGCATGGAACTGGCAAAAGCAGAATAATTGCGGTAAAAATGAGATCTCTTAGACGAATGTGCGGATAATCTGTGTATGATAGAGTGTCAAATGAAAATATAAGAAGTGGATGCGGTGCGAATGATGGTGTTATGAACAAAATAATGAACGGATCATTAAGATGGTTTGGACATATGGAAAGAATGAATGAATAAAGAAAGCTAAAAAAGTATATGTTTACGATGTAAATGGAACTAGAAATAGAGGAAGACCGAAGAAAACGTGGCACAATCAAACAAATCAAATATTGAATGTTGGCCACGGCATGACACGATGTATGAATGTTTAGGAAGCGAGAGAAATATGTCAGGAAAGAAGTGTAGTATTCCATCCTTTCTGTCTACTCCTTCAGGAAGACGACGTGTTGGTTAGTTAGTTAGTTTGTTAGTTTATAAAGTTAACTGGTTTAATGTAACTTCTCACAAATAAATCTTGATTTTTTCAGACAGGAATGAAGAGTTACGAGGACTTTTTCCAAGTATATGCTACATGAAACAAGTTCTCAAACCTCCTGCAAGACAGAGATGTTTTTGCTGCAGTGATCGCCAACATTGGGGATCTTAAATGGCACCATAATAAGAAGAAGAAGTTACGCTGGTACCTGATCTTCACAAGAACATTTTTTATATTGTCCTAATGAACGTAAGATATTGAAATTATAATAATGATTAAGCTCCAAATATAATATCATAACGTTTTCCGTGGTTTCTTTTTTTTATATATTTATAAATTTTACTTATTAATCTATTCTTACTTACTTACTTAGACAGCCGTTGTCGTCCATTGCTAGACATAGGCCTCCCCCATATTCCTCCACGTATCCCTGTCTTGTGCCTTTTGCATCCAATCGCCAGCAATTTTTCTTAAGTCCTCTATTCTACACAATATGGTTAATCAGTATGCTTAATCATTTTCTCTATTCTTCATAATATGGTTAATCAGTTTGAATATAATTTTTTAAAGTAATATAATGTTGTAGTAAATGAAACCATTTGCGATTGAAAAAATACATTTTAACATTACAATATGTAAATTAAGACAAAATATTATGTACGAGTATAAATGAAGATTCTTGATTACGACTTTAAAGTTGATCGGGTGCAACCATCGAGGCATGGTAGCTCTGAAATATAATACTCTAGCCAACGTTCACGTACTACGCGGTCTTGTGTCATTTCGCTTTTGAAGTTATTAGCCTCCTGAAAGCTAATGTGGGCTCGTACCTTTATATTACGTTTCAGGGGAGAAGTATTCTCGGGCGTGCAAATGTAATGTGTGGAACGTTTTTGATGACTAGAAATTTTGCAGTAATTTCAAATATTACATATTTAATATAATATATGTATAGAGAACCATCATAGTAATAAAACTAGCATGATATATGTGTCGATGTAAAATATACAATTATATGTTTTAAAAAGTTGGAGCAGCATTTAACACAATTATTCAATAGCCATCAGACATTTGACGCCAATTTTGGTCACTGTACAAAAAACATTAAATTATATTTTATATCACCATTTTTTTCAATTTATTTGGTTCCAATTTTGCATTAGATAAGGCGTTAGCAATGCGTTTTTTTAACTACGAATATAACAATGAATTAAAATACTATTTTTTTTCCAATTTTAAGTTTATTTTTCTCGATACCTTTTGGAGATTTTTTACCTTCATCATCAGGAGAACTATCATAAAATACTTGTATATAAACTCCAGTTATCCGTATCGTTTTTCCGGTGATAAAAGTGAAAACATTTGATTAGTTAAACGGTGTTTTAATCCATAAATAAATCGATATTTAAATATATTTAAGAAAAAAATGTTAAGATATACGAGTACATATGAATAAAAATGTCTGTATTCTAGAAGTTTTATTATAATTTACGAGAATGACATGTTTCACCCTTCTAAGGCTATTCTTTTATATATTAATAAAATAAAACGATGTTTTTTTACAACTTCCACTTTTGTCTTTATTTCGCCAGACTCTGTCGATGCCAGCGAGCCTAGCTATACCGCTCGCTGTCTAAATAAAGACAAAAGTGGAAGTAGTTAAAAAAACATAGTTTAATTTAATTATTATTCAAAATGAACTTCCAAAAAAAATTTCAGATAAAAACATTTAATTATCAATTCTTTAATTATTATTTTTGGGAATGACATGTTTCACCCTCCAAATGTTAGACCCCTGAAACGTGGACATTTTATAGGGATATAAACAATACATTAAAAGGGCAAACATGTTATTCATATTATAAAACTTTTAAAATATATACGTTTTCGTTCGTATTTAATATTAAATGTCGAAAACTTGAAGAAATAAATTAATAAATATTAAAGTAAATACAGCGTAAGTATGTAAGAACATACAACTTGGATTAAAAGCAACCAACCCTACGTCTCCAGCTGGCTAGATTTTCATACAAACGTCACTTCTACTTGTACGTTCATTTTACATGAACATTACAAATCTTTTTTCTTTCCCAGCTTTAAATTTGGACTTGGGCAAGTCGGTGAATACATTATTACGCCGCACAAAAGACTCTAGCCCCATCGAATATCTCTCTGTTAGCATATTCGGAATAATGGCTCTCCTGAGAAATTATTTATTTAATGCCTTAGCCGAGGTCCGACACGATATGAACGTGTAGACGAAATGAAGTCTGCATTAATTAAGCGTCGGATAGTTTGAGTTACCTGTCTGGTACTAAGTCCCGCGGACACGAATGTTTAATTTGTACAGTGTATGAGCCGTGCTCCCCTCTCTGGCGTAAAACAACAATGGGCGGTTCATGTATCAGTTTGAATTTGGGTTTGTGTGCCGCATTAATTAATATTACTAGAGATAATTTATTAAGCCTTGTTTGGCAGGTACGTTGCGGATAAAACGTCGAGCATAAACAGCGGCTTCAAATTAAACGTCTTTAAATTTTTGTGTTTCGACATGGAGCTAACACGAGCACGATTGAAACATGCCCCTTCCTGGTGTTTCCAGCTTAATTTATTAAATATTTAACTAAAAATTAGAATTAAACACTTTTAAAACGTTGTATAAAACCACTTTATTTTTCCGTTGTATAAACAGCCAACCGGTTTCACTCTGTAACGAGCTTCGTCAGGGCTATACACAAACTGATTTAAATATATAGTTGCAAACTTAAGATTGATTATGGAAGGGGGCAAAATAGGAAAGAGAAAGGGATGGAAATACAAAATTAAAGATTATTGATTGTTGAAGGAGGGGAAGGTAAGCGTAAGGGCATCTACCGGTTGGGGCTCCTGACTCAAAATAAAGTGGTTTTATACAACGTTTTAAAAATATTTAATTCTAATTTTTAAATATGTCAAACCACCAAGTAATAGCTTCTTTCCAAAAGTTTAATATTTAACTGTTAAAATTTAAAATGCTATTTTTATTAATTGCCGAGACAGCTGTTTCGCTATCCAACATTGGCATCAGGTGTTACAAACACTTAAAGAAACAAATCAAAAGACTTAAAAGATATGACGTGGGAAAATTAATGGAAAATTATTATTCACAGCTGCCAAAACTCTCCACATAAACGAAAAATTTATATAGTTTCAACATCAAACAGCACAAACTTATTTTGTTATAAATAGTACGTCTTTCAATTGTATATTTAGTTGTTTGTAACACCTGATGATACAAAAACAAACTATTGCCGAAACAGCTGTCGCGACAAATACAAAAAATTGTGATATCATAACAGTGTTTTAAATTTGAACAGTTAAAAATGTTGAAGTATCACAGTGTTTTGGTCATAATAGTGGACAATAAAATATTAAATTAAAAACTTTACTTCTACGCAATTTTGTGAAATGTTTTTTCTTCTCGAAGGTTACAATAATATAACTATCTTGATTAAAAGTTACAGCTTGGCAGAAATAACAAGAAATAAACCAAACAATAAATTCAGTTGGGTTGAGCGTCCTTTGGAAAACTGCGTCATATCTTGGCGTCTCAAACACTCAATATCTAAAGACCAAATTGGTTTTGTCACAAGTCTGATATACACAAAATGAATATTTTGCAGATTAATAAAAGTACTCAAAATTTAAATAAAAACCAGTCCATTAAAATATGATATACCATATGCGTCTAGAAAATTACCGTTTTTGTCAATATTTAATTAGAAGTTTTTAATTTTGCGAAGAAAGAATCTTCTATATGTTTTAAACTTTGTGGTGACATATTCAATAAGTATAAATAAGCACAAATAACTTAGTTAACACCACTTTATTATAATATTACACTTTATTATAATAATTAATAAAGTGGTGTTAACTAAGTTATTTGTGCTTATTTATAACTATAGAAGTTTTTCTTAATTTTTTAAGAAATAATAAATAACAACACACGTTTTTAACTCATTAAATCCAATACACGTAACACTTTTAAACAATTATTATAAATTCAATAAGCACACAATGTTTTAAAATAATCCGACATTACGAAAATGGACTAAAATTAAACATCTCGTGAAATGAAGTTATATATTATTTACGTATTTAATTTAACGTTACTAAGCTAACGGAAATATACGAACTCTGAATTGCAAAATATTCTTATTCTGTTGAAAAATTAAAGAAGAAATCTAGTGGAGTCGGAAGAGGGAAGTTCGCTAATTGTTCCCAGCCAATTAAATACTGACACACCCCTAGCGGGTGGCTCCTGGCTGAGAGAGATTCATCTTCATTGCACTGAGCTGCTCTGGACTGTAAGCTAAGTTTTCAGTTATTTATTAGCTTTTTATGGAAATTATTTCCCGCTTCGGAAGGTACGGAATATTCTTACATCATTATTATACTAATCGATAATGAATAATATTAGTTCTGTTCTTAAAGATTTACTTATTTTATTTATTTTAATCTTCTTCTTCTTCTTTACTAGCCTTCTTCCACCGACTGCTGGATGTAGGCCTCTTCCAATTTCCTCCACTCGTCTCTATCCTGCCCCCTTTGTATCCAAGATTTTCCAACCCTTTTGACAATATCATCGGTCCATCTCATCGGTGCCCATCCGACACTTCGCCTTTTACTATTTTAATGCAGTTATGAAATAATATTAAAAATATTGTTAAAATTTGTAACAGGGTTATGATGTCACAATTTTTATTATTCACTTGTTGAATGTCACGACGGCTGTTTCGCCAACCGATGTAAGTATCATCAGGTGTTACAAACGAATTTTTGTAACACCTGATGATGCCTACATCGGTTGGCGAAATTGCTGTTGCAACACTTAAAAATTGAATTAAAAAATTGTGATATAACAGTGTTATATATTTTAACTATCATAGTGTTTCTTATCATAGTCTTATCCGTGTATTCATTATCCTCTCTTGTAGTGTCTTGCTACAATAGATATATATCTGAGCGTCTTCATTTCTGATACTCTGAGCGCGTTTTTTGTGTGAAAAACCTAAAAAAATAATCTTCAAAGTTGAAATAAAATCTTTGTTTTAATTCATAAAAGTAATTGCTGAGACCAGTACTTGTACTCGTATATGGTGCGGAGTGTTGAATACCGAGCACGAAACAGAAAGGGATGAAAATGCGCTGCTGGTTGTTGAAAGGAAGGTGTTGAAAAACGTCTTTGGGCCTCTCTATGAAGATGGAGTGTGGAGAGTTAGGTATAACCAGGATCTCTAAAAGCTTTATAACGAGCCCGATATAGTGAAGTTTATAAAAATACAGTGTCTCAGATGGTTTGAACACCTCGAGCGAATCTGATCGGATCCCAAGGATACTCAATAAACGACTATTATAGATGGAAAGCGAAGTGTGGGCAGACCAAAATTGAAGTGGTTGGATGGTTATTGAGGGAGACCTCAAGGCAATTAAGTGTTGGATAAATTGGAAAATGCTGGCGATGGACCAGGGAGAGTGGCGAATAATTCTGGGGGATACCGGGGCCCATAGTGGGCTGTAGCGTCACTGTTGTTGTTGTTGCTATTCATCAAAACAAATAATTATGGAATTTTACAATGTTAATGCTTTAATTTTATTTTTAAACAAAAGGTTTTAGATACTTATTTTTCTTCGCGTGCCGTATCAAGTCCCCCTGACGTTGGCAATCACTCCAGCGAAAGCTTCTCTATCTTGTGCAACCCGGAACAGCTCCCCCACATGTCTCATCCCGGCCCAGTCTCTTGTGTTGCACAGCCAAAAAATTTGCCTTCCAAGACCACGCTGCCCCTCAATTTTTCCCATCAGCATTAGTTGGAGCAAACTGTATTTATCTCCCTGCAGAATGTGATCCAGATATGAAATCTTACGGACCTTAACGTCCTTTAGCTGTTGTCTACTACAATTGGCTCTCCTCAAAACCTCCAAATTGCTGACGAAATCTGTCCACGGTATGCGAAGCATTCTCCTGTGCAACCACATCTCGAATCTTCCAACCGGTTCATAGTGGGCACTTTCAGGGTCCAAGTCTCTGAGACATAGAGTAATACAGGCATTACTAACTAACTAACTAACTAACCATCACGCCATCTCCCTGAAAGGGTAGGCAGAAAGAATGGACTGTCACACTTTTACTGATGCGGCACTCCATCCTTCTCTTTTCGCTCCGCGGGAGACGCGGTGTGATGGGTTGCGAACCTCATCGCCACCAATAGGCATCTCCCGCGCACACTCTGATCGTGCAACACCCACAAAATAAATCTAAAATAAATAATATAAAATACAATGAAATAAAATAAAATAACAAAATAAAAATAATTTAACACAAAATGTTCTTTTTAGATGGTGCACATATTGTCTATTTAATTTATGTTCAACGAATCCTTCGTTTTTTTAATTTAGCACATAATGTAATAACATATAATGTTTTTTTCGATGTTGCACACGTTGACATGGACGATCCGGACTTTTGTGTTTATTTAATTTATGTTCAACGTATCCACCGTTTTTTTAAATTAGCTGTAATTAGGCACTTAACCAGCAAGAACTTTGAAATAATATTGAAGGAATTATTCAAATTGTCATTGGAACAAATGAAAAATTTATTTTTACACCTGTCAAAATTCTTTATAAAAACGATAAAACTAATAGAATTTTAACAGCAAAACAGTACAAACGTATTACGTGTCACACACAGGCATTACACACCGACATAATAAAGTAGCGGTCGTAATCATTACAAAAATATTTTTTCAGCTATTCAAATTATGATAATAAAAACATAATTGATACATCCCATTTTCAAAGAGTTAATTTTGCTTATAAAATAAAATATCAAAATAATCGCCTTATAAGGATATAATATTTTCTAATCTGTGCTCTTGGACTACTTAAAAATTTTCCCAATTTACTCGGGCCGCCTTGGGAAGCGGAATCACTTTAATGATGACGCTAAGTCCTTTAAATCGGCTTATGTAAAATTTCTACTAAATAGAAATTTGCTGACTAGAAATTCCAATTTAATGAACTGGGTACTTCGTTCTCTTTAACGAGTTGCATTTGTAGAAGGATTATTGTCGATAGAACTCCGATGCCATTTCAAACGTAATGATCTCGATAGTTTGTATCTACTCGAAATTTGTTTCTGTCTATTTGTTAAATCGATCGTATTCAAATGACGACAATGCATACTTCTAAGGGTGAAATATACGGTGTATGCTTTGATATATTTTTCACTCTTTACCCTTTTCGTGATGGGAATACGTATTCCTACTTTCGAAATTGCTCTAAAAAGAATTACGTTTCCTAAGTTTATTCACTCCAGTATCCAGTCATCTAGTGCCATTATTTCGTATTACATAAAACATTTACAACTTTATCGGTTGAACTTTAACTGGCAGTTCTTCTTCTTCTTCTTCTTTTAATTAGATCTGACAATCTGTGACACAGAAATCTTATCTCGTCGGATAATGAGATTTAGCTGTCCCTCCATCTCTAAGGCGGTCTTCCAGGTGGGCGATGTCCGGAGGGGATTTCATAAGCGGCTGTATATGCAAGTCTGTCACCATCCATTCGGGCTACATGGTCCCTCCAGTATCTTCTTCTGGATCTACTCCACTGAACGATATCCTCTATTTCACAAGTTTTTCTTATGTCTACGTAGCGGACACGATCTCGGAGGGTTTTTCCAGTAATTGATCTTAGGACCATATAATTTAAAAAAAACACGTGTTATTTTGTTTTTAAGTGTCGAGCATCAGATGCGTTAATTTTTTGAGAAAATTTTCAAGTTAATAAGGATTTTGACGATTGATTTGAGTTTTATAAGCATTTATGTCACTGTATGATACATACATAGCTGGTGATTTGACCTGAATTTCAAGGTATGTCATATTTCATAAGCGGGAATGTGATTTATTTTTACAAAAATCATTTTAATGTTTTTTTACTTAAAATATATATTTTTTTAAATATGTTTATACTCACAATGTAGTATTCTACCATGTATCAGTAGGAAGTATAGATCCTATCAGTTTTTTTATAAGTTCCGATCGATTTGAAAATAATAATTACATTTCATTATAAATATTAATGAAGTGAGTCATTCATATTAATTTGCAATTATTAAAATGCAATAAAAAAAATTATAGAAGAAAAAAATATATTTGAGCACGAAAGGCGCACAAAGCGTTTTTATTATTTCTATAAAACTAATTCTTTTTTTATTTAATTAAATAAAACGATGATTTTTAACTACTTCCTCTTTTGTCTTTATTTCGACAGCGAGCCTTGCGAAACCGGTTGCTGTCAAAATAACGACAATAGTAAAATTAGTAAACAAACATCGTTTTATTTGTATTATTAAAAATGAACTTTCATCAAGAAATATCAGTAAAATCAGTTGATAATCCTTTATGTATTTGAAATTATCTATTTACTTAATATTTACACTAATTTACACTATATAAATAATATTAATTTATTCATTGTTGCAAAAAAAATTAATCAATCATATGAGGTTATTATTTTTTTTATTTTTCACGGCAGCTTTTTCATCAACCGATGTTGACATCATCGGGAGTAACATTTATTTTTTCAACTGTTTAAATTAATTTTCGTGATTTTTCGAACCTTTTGTGCATTTGTTACAATGTCAATAGGAATAATTTCTTTTAAAACAGTTAATAATGTTGAAGTATCATAGTTTTTTGGCCAAAACAATAATCTATGAAAACTACATGTAACAAAGGGAACCTGGTTGATAGTCGAGTATTATTAGAAGCTTCATACATGTAGTTTGGTACACGAGCTTACAAGCCGCGGTAAGGGGTGCTGGCAGGGGCAGAGTGACCGTCTCGTGTACCGGTCACAGGACCGACAAGTTGGTCCAGCGACTGCGGATGGCGCGACAATAAATCAGAGGACAGGAAATTAAAGTCACATCAAGAGAGCGATACACGGCCGAACCGGGCCGCGGGCTATTCTGCTTCCAGGGACGCCTCGTAAATTTTATGTAATATGTTTTCGTTAATATTTTATATTCACCTTTAAATTGTGTAATAAATATCATTAACATCTAGCACATACATATTTCGAATATTTGGTGAGAATAAAACACAATAATATCTTTACACAGAGAGCAATGGAGAGAGGCGACTGCTGTGCAGTTGCCCGAGAACGGTAATAGCGTGGATTTGGGCGTGCACACTTGCGTTGGCGCGACGATATCCGGAAGAGTGTAGAAAGTGCCTGGATGCGAATTGCTCAAGATGGAGGGGACTGGGAAATACGAAAGGAGGCCTACGTCCAGGAGTGGACGGCCACAACAGGCTTATCAAGAAGAAGAATTTCATATGTAATAAATGAATTAATATTAATATTATTAATTAATTAATTAATTTTAATATTATCAAAATTTTGGGAATAATGAGAACATATCGAAAATGGGGCTCAAAATATTTTTTGTTGATGATTTATTAGATTTTTATTGAATAACTAATAACATGTGGTTCTAATATAAAAAGGAAATGGTCAGAGAGGTTTAATTAAAAGACTTTATTTAAAAATATATATTTATTATTTCTAGATTAATGAAACTCCATATAAGAAATTCAATTTGATTAAAATGTTAGTTTTCTCGATAAATGTATTATTATCACATCATTTCATTTCGACATTTGATAATGGCATACTATGGAAAAAACGTCACCCGCTTAAAACATAACACAACTTCTAGAAAATGAACGTTTATAAATAAAATGCATGCTTACCATAGATAGAATAATTTTGAAACACGTCGAAGAAAGGATTGACCCTAAAAAAAAGTAAATGAACCACATATTCATGACAATAAAAATAAATCGTCTGAAGTAAAATTGACAGTACATAATGAAGTTATAGTATGAAAATGAATCTTTGAGCTACAAAATAAAAATAAAAGTAGGATTATTTTTAAAATCTATAAAACGGAAGGGACGTAAAAAAATATGAATTCAACTGTAGTGAAACGAAAGATAGGAAGGATAAATTGGTTTTACTTACCAATAAATACGGTAAAATAGTTTTATTCATTGTAAACAAGCGATGACAATGGAAAATGAAATAGAGGATGGCCAAAGAAAAAAATATCACTTTATAAAAGGCAAATGTTAGGAGTTACTATGGACGAAGAAAAAATGCACATCCACCTTGTGATGGTATTGAACCATCGTAGAGAGATACGTGAATTCAGATGTACGAAAATAAATTCAAATGACTAGAAAATATAACACCTAACCAAGTGGGATGGATGTAGTGGTGCGGGAAGCAGAGGGGGACGAGGGGGAAGATTTGGGGATGGGTTTGGGGCGCGGGGAGCGGGGAAGGGTAGTAGGCCAGGGAGAGAGGTAGCTCGGGGCAGTTGACTTTTGACCTGACGGGAAGCGGTCGCTTTGGTATTAAATTCAGTGGGTGTTTGTTGTTCTGATTATCAAGAACTTCATTTTATTTTGTATACAAGTATAGTGGTACGAGGGGTGCGGCATTTGCAGATTTAAAAATACTATAGAATCAGTTTTCCTGAGCTGTTACGACTGAAAAGCTAAGTCTAGAATTAAGAATTTATATTTCAGGAAATTGGAACGTATGCGTTCGGCTTACTCCATGATTATACTATGCTTACGTTTATGTATTACATACATGTACCTAGATATATATATATGTATATGATATATTGATACCTTTCCTATACTGCACGTAATATAGTTCACTAACACGCGGGCCAACGCATCGCGCCCAAACAGGTATTCACTAACTCATCGAATACTGAAATCTTAGTTATGGACATGTAGCGTTCTAACAAAATTTGCCATCTTCTATATAAATAAACATATAAACTTCGACCCATGCAAATTATGCTACATAAATATGGTTGACTGCTGATGAATGAAGACAGTTAGAGAGGTTGGGAAGCTCACTTCAAGAGCCCGCGCCAAATACAGACTCCTATAGATAAGTAGGTGGAAGACCCTACTATCGCGTCTGCGGGAATTCTGTCGTGGGTGGGCTAACTTCGAAAACCCCCGATAGGGTGATGGCCAGGTTCATGGGTTTGAATCCCCAGGTCCACTGATTAAGGGTTGGGAGGTAGAACGTCTGGTCTCCAGACGATTCTGCTGTGGAGCAGTGGAGAAAAATCATCAGTCTGACGAAAAGACTGGTTCAACGCGATACTAACACTATTATATCCCAGTTATCCCCCACAACTCCTTATATACTTAATATATTATATTTTGACACTGAATTGCTATATAATTGTACCTTTCAGGAAGCCGTTCTTTATTGCATCATTATTACACTACGTTCTGATTTAAATTACTGTACATCGTATTTGTTCCAAATTATTTGTGAATGTTTCTTCCAGGGCTGCCACATTTTTATGAGATAATATTTTGAATTTATATTTTGTAAACTTAGAGTTATTTTAGGTTGTTTGGTTTAGATGTTCCTAGGAGATATTGAGCGACATATAGTTTGATTACACGTGGGTTTGTCAGGATTGCTTAGAATATTCGGAAGGGTTAGGAACGATTAGCTTTAGAATGAAATTATCAGTATTCGCCAAATAAAAGGGCTTGGATTACATCGGTCATAACGAAGGGTCATACGGTATTATTTCTAGACGATCACGAAGGCCAACTCGCGTAAGGTAAAACACCTGTAAGCTCCGTACAGGTGGATGAAGAGGGAATGACTGGAGGAAGCTCCACCATTCGCGGATGAAGGTTAGGGGCTCCTCGCGGAGAGGAGACCGTCATCACAGTTAGGTGTCCTCGAGGAAAGGGCAATCCATCACATTTGGTGCCGTGACCAGGATAGGACTGGAGAAGGAGAGGAATCCTCCACACCAGGTCCTCGTGGATAGGAGGTTTCACCACATTTGGTGCCGTGACCAGGATTAGACATCACGGAGATCGTAGGTAGCTTGTTTCAACACATTTGCTGCGCGTGACCAGGAGTTTGGTTTAAAGCATTACTTGATAATTTCATTATTATGCATATTTATTTAATTAGTTTAAAAATTTAAATTGTTTTAAAAAAATTATTCATCGCTAGATATTTATGCCAACCCTAGCTAGGATTCGTAGACAGTGTGCAGGTTTTCTAGGAAGGTATTCTAGGATGCTCTATGCAGGGGTCGCGTATCGTTTCGAATATAATTATCGGCGTGGTATTTAGTTTATGATTTGAATATTTAAAGAGAACTTCGAACATATTATAGAAAGTTTAGTATTGAAACACAACTTTAGTTCACTTTCGGTAGGTTTAATAGGAATAAAACATTATTATCATAATTTTGTTATTGTAGAAGAATATTTCGAGAATTTAGAAAAAGGGTGAATGTAAATATTGTTATTCATAAGTAACGCTATTCTATTAAATTATCGTCAGCTTGAAATTATATTTGAGACCAATTAGAGTAATCTAAATTATATTAAATTATTGACAGGTTAATCGTATATTTGAGATCAACTAAAGTAACCATTAAAACATCCATTGCATTATAGACTCATGTATATTCTAATCACACTTTTGAGAGTACGCTAAATAAATAAATAAATATTATGATTATGTACCGAATTAGCATATTTGCAAAAAATTTTTAAGGGCCTCGCTATTATTAGTATGCTTAGAGTAGAATATAGTATTTAAGTTAGTTTAGATGTATGATCGTGACGAGATTGAATTCATGCTTAAAATATTGGGAATTAGTAATATCGGGAGTTATATTTGTTTCGTAAATGTAGTGTGTAAAAAGGTTTGTTACCACCTACGTTTTTTCCATACTTCTAAAAACTGCAGCGAGAGATCTGAAATGGTAAACATGTGTCTTGAGTCAATAACATTCTTCTTGGTTTGTATTTTTCCATAATCCTGGATAGGTACACATTAATTTCTTTCACACCAAAATAACCATAAATTAGTTCGAGTCAAGTGTTTACATCAGGATACTTCTAGGGATCGCGGTCGGTTAGGTCGCCGTAGCAATTTTGCTTGTTAGGGGGATGTAAATAATATTATTTATAACGAAAGTGACAAATAAATGGGTCGTTTCTAAAATATTTAATCATTTATTGGCCATGTATAATAATACGTACTTGGATTTCGACTGTCCCAGTAAAAGAAGGACATAGCTCGGTAATTTTAGTTAAATATATAATTATAATAGTTTATGAATACGGAATAGGATAGGATATATATTTTATAATGGCTAGTTTACAAAATTTATATTTAATGTCTTTATGTTCTACGTATGAGCAATAGGTCATCGATAATAATTTTAAGTTATGTACATTGCGAAGTTGAAATACGGACGTGTTAATTATATAAAATAGAATTGCGAGTAATGATTAAATCAGTAATAATAAGAGTTTAGGTTACTTCCATCGTAAATTAAAATACAGATGTGTCAATTATGCGAAATAAATATTATTGATTTGGGAGATGCCTATTGGTGGCGATGAGGTTCGCAACCCATCACTCCGCGTCTCTCGCGGGGCGAAAAGAGAAGGATTGAGTGCCGCATCGGTTAGAGTGCGACGGTCCACTCTTTCTGCCTGCCCTTTCGGGGAGACGGCGTGATGGTTAGTTAGTTAGCTGATCATTATTAATTGCAGCAAGTTAGAATTTAGGTGAATATCTACGAAGCGGAAAATAAAATATTGTATTTAAATGAATCGAATTGCAGTCGTATATGAGGCGTTGCGGTCTGAGATATCCTAGAGATAACGAGGAGACCACTTAAAGATATCGTTAAATTTTGTGGGTTTTAAAGTATCGACAATTTTTAGCCGTTAAATAATTTAGGATGGAACAAAAAAATACGACGGTTAATACTTAAGTTTCTATGCGATGTGTCGGGCTTAAATCTTAAGGAGATAGAGTTATTTATTGCGGATGCTGAGACTTGTTAAAATAATGAAGCGGAGGATGAAATTCTGAACGGTTTGTTAATAGGTGATAATTTTTCAATAGTGTCAAGTTGGTATTCTGTAGGCTGGCATTTCATGGAATTCTCCTTATGGATCAAGTATCTCGCCAAGCTGGTGTTGTTTTAGGTCGCCATGGGTTGGGTTCACGATAACAAATACTAGGAAATGAACGGCGATGTGACATGCATTTGTGAAATTATTACAGGTTCGAGGACGATACTTAAATTGTACAAAAAAAAAATTAAGATACTTTATGATACTTTAGAATAATATTTAACGAAATGGAGCGGCATACCCATAGGTTAGTTCAGTATGATTCTCAATTATTGTGGAATGCATAAATACAAATACATTTTATTTCAAAAGGAATATGGGATAATGCTTATAAAATTATAATAATTATATAAATTGTCGAATAAACAATTACGGAGATAAACCGAAGTAGTATAATATGTTAGCATTTAAAGATGATTTAGTTTAAATTTTAATTTAGTGTTTAATTATATGTTCCGATTAAGTACCTTAATCGTAGGTTAACATAAGTCTAAGACTAGGTGTGGGAACCCGGATGAGTAGGTATTTTAATACATAAACATATAATAGGAATTGACAAATATATGAGTAAGATAATTATAAGAAAATAAATAAAAAATATCGATAATAAGCTATGATGGTTAGGTATAGGTATATCGGATTTCAATTGCAGATGCAGCCGGTTATAGGTCGCTTACATATATCCCAACATAATTATGTGTATCAAAAAAAAAAAAAAAAAAATCGGAATTTATAAAATTAATAAATACTTCCGCAGTCATCAAAAATAAGGGCCAAATATCATCGATATATTTAATAGATTCCTTCTGAAATTCAGTAAATTATTAGATTACCTAACAACAGTTAGTCGCAACATTCTACAGGTATGTTTTGCGAAGCTTCTACGTTCATACTTCGTGGAGCGGACGCTCGCCGATAGCTCCGACTTCTAATGGAACTCCTTTTAGTTTCAATGATTTGATCGTGTCACGCTTTTTTTTCCGACGTTATCGACTTTCTTTAATTAACACTGTGCGTGTATATATCTTCAAAAAAATAATTTGTGTTATTTATTTATTCTTAGGAGCTCGATGTTATTCTTTTAGGGAGCGTTCGATCGATTGAGGTGTGTTATCAAATTAAGAAGAAAAAAATGTTTAAAGCAGCAGAACTAATTATCAATTATAGTGATGAGAAAATTCTTAGGGAGGTACGCTTAGAACCATGAGGGTAGATTTAAATTAGAATAAGAACTATTTTAAGTTGTCAATTTTATAAAGCGAATTTACGTTGCGCAATTAGGAAATGAAAAGGTGACGTGTCAACATTCGCTAACTGGTGATTAAGGTTCCTTAATATTCGAGTAACATATTATTTTAATGAGCAAATATCACGTATTTGAAAAACGTGCAGGACCGAGTAACCAGATGCGTTATTCATCATTCATTATTATTATTTTTCCTATCTAGGTAATAGGGTCACTAAATAAAGATAGGTACAACGACAATAGTGATCCCGATTATTATAAGGAATAGATTATAAATTATTTTATTTATGATAAGTTATATTTTAAGCGCGTCGTTTGTAAAATCAGTTACCACAAGGGTTCACTAGGAGAAGGCTGACTGGTCAATGCAGTCTTTATTAGTTTAGATTATAGTTATTATAGCATAAGTTTAGTCGTAAGTAGCTATAAATAGGTAATAATTGCGTTGAAATTCGACCTTAATCTAGGTAGTAAATTGATTCTGAAAAAAAAAAAAAAAAATAGATAAATATATAAACAAATAACGGTGTGTGAGTACATGTGCACGTGAGAGTAAAAATATGTAACGGAATATGAGCTTTGGATTTGAGGGGCTGGAGTTTTAGGGGGGAGATGAGGAAAGCTGTATTTGATTTGATTTTGTGGAGCGGAAGAATTTCTTTTGTAGGGACATGGCGATATAATTTTAGTTATAATATTGTGTTCAAAATTTGCCAGATTAGATTCTAGTTGGAAACAATAAAAATAAAATGAAATAAATGAGTAATGGTTGTGATTTCACCAATACGAGGTTGATAAAGTCTTCGGATTCTAGGGGGGAGGTTTATTGATAAAAGCGTTGTCGCTTATATATTTTGCGGTGACTTAGGATAATAAAAGGAGCGAAACGAAGGAAAATATTTTACTCGTCAGATTCTTGCTAGAATCTAGGGAACAGAAGTGGCGGCAAAATTATTAGTTCGAATTGAAGGGGTTGGCATATCAAGGCGTAGGTACGCTAGTAGTTAAGACAGCAGAATAATGTACTGTCAAAGGACAATTATCATAGGTTAAATAACATAATAAGGTAACTTACTAGGAAAATTAACAAGGGTGGAACGAATTACTTGGAATTGAGGAAGCAACGGAAAACTTTCTGCCGAGTTTTCCTGGTTTCCTCTAGGGGGGAACTGTGATGGTATTGAACCATCGTAGAGAGAGATACGTGAATTCAGATGTACGAAAATAAATTCAAATGACTAGAAAATATAACACCTAACCAAGTGGGATGGATGTAGTGGTGCGGGAAGCAGAGGGGGACGAGGGGGAAGATTTGGGGATGGGTTTGGGGCGCGGGGAGCGGGGAAGGGTAGTAGGCCAGGGAGAGAGGTAGCTCGGGGCAGTTGACTTTTGACCTGACGGGAAGCGGTCGCTTTGGTATTAAATTCAGTGGGTGTTTGTTGTTCTGATTATCAAGAACTTCATTTTATTTTGTATACAAGTATAGTGGTACGAGGGGTGCGGCATTTGCAGATTTAAAAATACTATAGAATCAGTTTTCCTGAGCTGTTACGACTGAAAAGCTAAGTCTAGAATTAAGAATTTATATTTCAGGAAATTGGAACGTATGCGTTCGGCTTACTCCATGATTATACTATGCTTACGTTTATGTATTACATACATGTACCTAGATATATATATGTATATGATATATTGATACCTTTCCTATACTGCACGTAATATAGTTCACTAACACGCGGGCCAACGCATCGCGCCCAAACAGGTATTCACTAACTCATCGAATACTGAAATCTTAGTTATGGACATGTAGCGTTCTAACAAAATTTGCCATCTTCTATATAAATAAACATATAAACTTCGACCCATGCAAATTATGCTACATAAATATGGTTGACTGCTGATGAATGAAGACAGTTAGAGAGGTTGGGAAGCTCACTTCAAGAGCCCGCGCCAAATACAGACTCCTATAGATAAGTAGGTGGAAGACCCTACTATCGCGTCTGCGGGAATTCTGTCGTGGGTGGGCTAACTTCGAAAACCCCCGATAGGGTGATGGCCAGGTTCATGGGTTTGAATCCCCAGGTCCACTGATTAAGGGTTGGGAGGTAGAACGTCTGGTCTCCAGACGATTCTGCTGTGGAGCAGTGGAGAAAAATCATCAGTCTGACGAAAAGACTGGTTCAACGCGATACTAACACTATTATATCCCAGTTATCCCCCACAACTCCTTATATACTTAATATATTATATTTTGACACTGAATTGCTATATAATTGTACCTTTCAGGAAGCCGTTCTTTATTGCATCATTATTACACTACGTTCTGATTTAAATTACTGTACATCGTATTTGTTCCAAATTATTTGTGAATGTTTCTTCCAGGGCTGCCACATTTTTATGAGATAATATTTTGAATTTATATTTTGTAAACTTAGAGTTATTTTAGGTTGTTTGGTTTAGATGTTCCTAGGAGATATTGAGCGACATATAGTTTGATTACACGTGGGTTTGTCAGGATTGCTTAGAATATTCGGAAGGGTTAGGAACGATTAGCTTTAGAATGAAATTATCAGTATTCGCCAAATAAAAGGGCTTGGATTACATCGGTCATAACGAAGGGTCATACGGTATTATTTCTAGACGATCACGAAGGCCAACTCGCGTAAGGTAAAACACCTGTAAGCTCCGTACAGGTGGATGAAGAGGGAATGACTGGAGGAAGCTCCACCATTCGCGGATGAAGGTTAGGGGCTCCTCGCGGAGAGGAGACCGTCATCACAGTTAGGTGTCCTCGAGGAAAGGGCAATCCATCACATTTGGTGCCGTGACCAGGATAGGACTGGAGAAGGAGAGGAATCCTCCACACCAGGTCCTCGTGGATAGGAGGTTTCACCACATTTGGTGCCGTGACCAGGATTAGACATCACGGAGATCGTAGGTAGCTTGTTTCACCACAACCTTTAAAATTTTCATGTTTTAATCTAAATTTTCGTTAACCCTTGAATTGCTCCCCCAAAATCGCTCATCGAAAGTACTCCTCTGGGTAATATAATATGATCCCCTAAAAACATGTGCCTTATACAAGGAAATAACAAGGCACACACTTGTTTTAATAATTCATTAAAAAATATGCGCACCCTGCTTCTCAGAATTCCTTTACATACACATGATACATGCCGACATTATTTCGTTCAAACGTTCTGAATTCAAATATTGCTAAATATTTCATCACATGTGTGAGTGCTTTTGTCATATTGAATTTTCAATACTCTTTATGGATACGTTGACAATGAAATCATTTGTATGAAACTGTTTATTCAATTTTTTTTTTATTCAATACTTTCACAGAAAATCTATTGTTTTTGTATTAATCAAAAGGTTGTACGTTGCTGATTTAAGTAAATTCATAACAATCTTAAAAATATTTTTTTGTCTGATTTTAAAAAAAGATCACATATTTATTATTCAAGAGTTTTATCCTCCTAAATGATGTTATTCCAAGATCCTCAATTCTGCACCTCTTGCTCCCCCAGTCCCTTTCATCCATCTTAGCCAAAAACAGCCAGTACTATCCATTATCTCTTAGCTTAAAGCGCTAACTCTAAAAAATTATGTATTGCGATATTCATATTAATTAAAATAGTATTTCAAACACAGAAATATACATATTTCTTATCATATTTCGATAGTATACTATCAAAATATGACATTTACCGTGGGGTAAACTAAACAAATTACTTATTTTTTTACATTAAAAAAATATATTGATGAATAGATCGGTATATGCATTTCCAAAATAAAATATATTTAAGGTGATGAGAAATCTATTTCAGCTGGACAAAACGTTTAAGAGACTCGTTACTTATAATATAAAATAATTTAATTAAAGAGTGCAGTGAATTCATAATTGAATCATCGTTTAAAAAACTCTGTGTTAACATAAGACTTTATAATAATTTAATCAAACGTGTATCGGAACGCAGAATCCCTTCATCAGTGTAAATATTAATAAAATCGCTACATACATACATACTATCAATATTTACACTGATGAAAAGCTTTTATCTCCCAAAGCATATTTATTTAAATTATTTATTTGGTTCAATATTATTTTACAATTTTATAAAACACTTAAAATAGCGCCGTTTTCGTAAATTAATAAACTCGAGAGGGCTTCGTTTATGTACGTGCATCAAACGTTGCCTTACTATATGAGTTTTTCTGTCATTTTTTTTACATCGTTGGACATGTTTTGTAAGAGTCTTCCTATTTTTAAAAAGCAACTTCATGCTCTTTTTGAATTCACATAGATTTTAAACTTTATTTATATTAGTATTCGTCTCCTATTCGCCTGCCCCACATGTACATCATCCGGTCACATATTGGACTGGTAAATTACCATCACTTTGTTTCTTTACTGTTGTTTTTTTTTTCGTAATTTCTAATTTCTATCATGTTATGTTCTTTTCAATCCTATGCATGTAAATTCTAATTTATATTATGTTATGTTCTTTTCTATCTCATGTAATTTCTAATTTCTCTTATTATCCTTATTCTCGTTTTTGTGTTTTGCCGTTATATGTTAGTTGTCTGTCTATTTGCCCAAATTTTTATATTACCTTTGTAACTAAACATGTCATTTTTGTAAAAGCTCTTGCGGCGTTTACGTCAAAATAAATAAATAAATTAATTAACACTGCTTCCAGCAGGTAAGATCATAAGATGCGTTTTATGATAACTTTATGATGCTATTTACTATATGATAACATTTTTAAAACCAATACTGACATCAAACTTAGATATATTTAACCACACTAATAATAGGCAAAACACGAAGATGAGAATACAGAAATCGTAAGACTAGACAAAGGCGCCTCCATTTAGCCTAAATTCAAGTAGTGGAGCTTATAGTACCCTTGAGAGACATTCGAAGTTAATTATGTTTTTCGGGGATGATAAATTTGCCTATTTTATTTAGATTCCAGGGCTGTTCACTTTCAAATAAATAACGGTACCAAAAGTTAGTACATTTTTATATATTTTAATTATGTAGCAGTTGTATTTTATCCAAACAAAATCAATCATCACATAAGTATTATTCGTAGTTTAATCTTATATTTGTTTTAACGGTATAGATATGTTTTAACGGTATTATAAAAAAAAAATCTCCTTCTTCTTTACTTTTGATAGCCTCAGGAGTCTGTTATTTCAGGCGGGTCCTCTTGAGACCCTTGCTTTCTCTCCACCGTTTCAGGGGTCTTCCTGGTTTTCTTGCGTAGGTCATGTCCGTGATCAATCTGATATCCGGTGAGCGTTGTTAAGGCTTTTTTATCCCAGGTAGGTTGCTAGCCTAGCCTGAGAACCCTCCTCCTTTGTCCGGACTTGGGACCAGACAAAGGAGGAAAAATTTGCAATCGAGAAATTTCAGGACCTCCTTAATCTTGTTGACGAGTCCTGTGTAAGATTGTGGCTAGCAATAAATGTCAGTAAAACCAAACGGATGACATTCGGACGGCTTGACTACAGTGGGTATTGCATTTGAACGGCTGCGGTCATAACGTTGAAAGGGCGGAAATTTTTAAATAACTATGCAGCAGATGTAGAGATAAACTGCAAAATTGAGGCAGCAAGAGCTTCATTTCATAAAGTGAAATCACTCTTCTGCAATGATAACATAAACTTGAAACTCAAACAGAGAATAATCAAAAGCTATGTGTGGTCTCTTCTATTGCATGGATGTGAAACGGGGACATTAAAAGTCAACTCAATGAACAGACTGGAAGCATTTGAAATGTGGCTCTATCGCCGAATGCTCGAAATTCCCTGGACAGACATGGTTACCAATACCGAAGTCCTGAGGTGAGCTTGAGTTGACAGGGTACTGTTATCAATTATCAAGGTCCGGAAGATTTCTTATCTGGGTCATATACTGCGTGGGGAAAAGTACCACCCATTCCAACTGATATTGGAGGGGGAAATTGAGGGACGCCAAGGGCCCGGTAGGACACAGATGTCCTGGCTGCGGAACGTGAAGGAGTGGACCGGCATTCGACATGTGGAGGAGCTGTTCCGAGCAGCGCAGGACGGGGACAGGTTCGCTGAGGTGATCGCTAACCTTAGGGAAACCCAACAGGGCATTTGAAGAAGAACAAGAATCGGGAAATACACGCGTACCATCACTGGTCCATCACTCTATTTGGTAAAATTTATTAAATATTTATATTAAAATCAGACCTCTCATCAAAATCGGAAATAAATATTTTAATATTATGAGACGGCGTGGTGGTTAGTTAGTTAGTTTTAAAATTAATGTTATGTAATTTATACTATAATAAGTAAATTATTTCACTAGGAATTTTGTGCTAAAAAACGATGTATGATTTTATATAATATCAAAAGAAAAAATAAGGCAGATATATGTGTCTTATTTTAAATCAAGAAAACTTGATATTAACGTATACTATCTTTCTAATGTTCAAAAATATGTTACGATCTTAGCCTTACATTACAATGTGTGTTTCCTTTAATTTATGAGACACTCTATAGTGAACCTAAAGATCATATGAACCGTTGTATATCTACCAACATGTAGTAAAACTCCATATTAAATAATTAATAGGAAAACAAATCGTAGAAAAACGTTTATATCAAACGCCGTTGAAATGAGATCACTAAGAATAATGTGCAGAAAAACGTTGTATGATAGAATACCGAACGATGAAATAAAAGAGAAATATTAGGCAGAAGACTGCGTCATGGATAAAATTAAAAAAAGATCCCTGATATGGTTTGGACATATGGAACGAATGGATGAAAGTAGAATGGTTAAAAAGTTGCACACAAGCAGCGTGAGTACATTCGAATCGACGTGCGTGCATGGTACGATGTATGAATGTAGAGGAAACCCGAGAAGTATGCCAGGACTGAAAATTGTGGCGATCCATCCTCTCTGCCTACCCCTCCGGAGAAATAGCGTGGTGGTTAGTTAGTTAGTTAGAAAACGTACGTTTTTTAGAAGTTTTATTACAATTTAGGGGAATGGCATGTTTCGCCTGTCTAAGGCATTATCTAATATATGATATTAGTACTAACTATTCTTACGAGTTTTATTAAAAAATGGTCAATTAATATTTTGCTTTCCTTCGAATTTGTGATGTGGCATTTATATTAATAAATAATACACTTATACAAACCATATTATGTTTTAACACCACTTCAATTTAATTTTTAAAACTACTGCCTTAATGCGGAAAAATTACAAAATATGCTCTTGCAAAATAGGTAAGGATACATTTTTTTTTAATTATGTTTTTTTTGGGGTTTTCATTACTCAAGCTCAAATCTTATTAAAAAACACAATCCTATTACTTTTCGCTTTCCCTTTTTCATCTCATAATTGATTCTTGGTACTTTTTTGTCGGTTTACAGCGAAATGCGCTTAGAATTCCGTCGAAGGGAGCCTCATTGGCGATTATCTTCAGATAAAATGCGGAGGTAAAGTTCTGAAATTCAGTTTTGCAAAATTATTCAAATTGTACTCCGCGAGAATTAAAATTTATAACTGAACATTTGAAGACGGGACGAAAGAAAAAACCCCGCGGCGTCTTCCATTATAGGAGCGCTCGGGCGTAAAGTTCGGAGGAAGGATCCGAAATGAAACGAAAATACTTTCTAATTGATATAAGCAAGGAAAGGACTAAGAAAGATTACTAAATTTAATTACGGTGGTTCCGATGAAAAATGTTTTACTTTTTACTGTTTGACTTATTTTTTTAATGGAGTAAGTCGTTGCCGTGTTGATTTTTTGCAAAAGCAGCTTTGAAACAAAACGCTTTTTAAATTAAATAGGACCGAAATGCTATGTTATGATACCAATAATAAGATAAAGATAACGTGTATTTTTACAATTTGAGTTTTCTTTTCATAGCTTTAGAATTATTTCAAAGTTATTTTAAGGCTGCGTAGACAAATGATAAAATTTCATAATTCATGAATTTTTTAATTAAAAATAATAGTTCGCCCAAAATTCACAGAATAACGTCTACAGTATTACAGCATCACTTTCAAGATCAAGACTATAAGTTACAGATAGATATACTTAAACTGTTTCGGCTGAGATTTTCAATGGTTTCTTTAGTTATAAGGCAAATGTTAGAACTTCAGGCAGCTTAATAGGTTTTTTTATTCAAACGAACAGAAATAATTTTATAAAAATTATTAATAACCTAGAAAATCAACCCATAGAACAGGTCAGGATCTTCAAATATCTAGGCGTAAACCTGGTGGGGGAGCTGATCTGCAGGAAGAAATACAAGCCCAAGTAAACAAGGCAGCTGCAATCTCTGGGGCTCTGAAATCCACAATATGGAAAAACATGGCCATTAAGAGTAAGATGAGAATCTATAAAGCATGCGTAACACCAATAATAACATATGGCGTCGAAGCATGGGCAGACACAGTAAGGACCAAACAAGTTTTGAGGACTTCCGAAATGAAGATACCGACGATGAAACCAGGCAAGACACTGAGGGATCGTGTGAGGAACACCAGAATAAGAGAGATATGTGAGGTTGAGGATATTATTAGATGGAGCAGACAACGAAAAAGGGACTGGTATGGTCATGTTCAAAGAATGGACACCACCAGACTCCTCTATATTGCATTGCATAATCAACCTCATGGGACTCGTCCTTGTGGAAGACCTCCTAAAAGATGGAAGGACTTTTTTTTTATTTAGTAGAAATCGTACGTTTTCTAGAACAAATATTACAATTGATGGAAGTAGCATTTTTGCCTTGCTAAGGTAAAATCACTTAAATGGCATACCCTGCTACGCAAAACAGGTCACGCCCATAAAATAAAATTAACTAACTAACTAACTAACCATCACGCCGTCTCTCCGAAAGGGTAGGCAGAAAAAATGGACCGCCACACTTTAATAGATGCGGTAAAATATAATTAATCTTCAATAAGAGCAAACGGCGATTTCATTAAACATAAGGAAAACAATAAATCAATTCAAAATGTAAAAAATAACCTCCATTACACTGTCAGTTAGCAATTACCTAAATCTAAAGAAAATGTGTAGCTACCTTCTTTAAGGGGCTTTATTATCCTTGTTTCATTTCTTTAAAGAATTTTACATTATTCACTAATGTAATCTTTTAGATTTGATATCCATTAGCTGGATTACCATTAAATTTATAGCAAGCTTTAATAATAATAATAAACTTATTCCTGTATTTTGCGAAACAAAATGTTTTCCGAAAGCGCTTTTAACAAACAAAGCGAGAAATTTCAAACTGTATTAATCATGTTTAATTATAATAAATATTGCTTAACAAGCGGAAAACCTTTATGTAATTTAACGATATCTCATTTTAATATCTAAAATATTACGATTTCATAAAAGTGATTGATGTTGTTTTGAATACCTGAGAAAATAATTCATAGTTGATTCTCGGATAATCTAATATCAGGAATTCTATAAACTTCTGATTTTCCATAAACTAATTCAAATTTAAAATTGCTTTGTAACATTTGTTGTTAATAATGAAAGTGAATCAGGTGATTGTTGAGCCTTATTTTATATACAATATATTAAACAGTACGAAATTAAAGTATGACGTTGGATGGAATGCCACCAGCTTAAATATCGGAAATCTACATCTCCGAGAGCCTGAATGATAGGCAGTCTACATTGCGATCAGCGATGTTTTCTGCGATCAGCGATATCTACTGTGATCAGCAATATCTTCTACGATCAACGATGTCTTCTGCGATCAGCCATGTCCTCTGCAAACAGCAATGTCTTCTGCAATGAGATTTTCTGTGTCGATACACCGCCCTCACACAAGTTTTGGTAAATGAACTTTCGATGGAAAAATCAAACTGGAGAACTCGATTAGGTCGATACTCAATACACAGTTTTTCAAATTATCATATCTTGGTATAAACTAGTTTTATGTTTATTTTTAACAAGTTTATAATATGGAGCATTTTCTACAGCGACCTTGAGATTCATAAAAAATATGTTTTATAAATCGTCCAGTATATTTATTGTTTCTTAAAAAATAATACAAAACTCCATAGTGAATAATTATAACGAAAGAAAATCTATGTTATAATGACAAGTTTCGCCTTGTTAAGGCATTATCAAATGTTTGATAAAACCTTAGCAATGCAAAACGATGACAATAAAATAGCAATAGATTAGCAACCTATTATATGCCATGAGAATCAATATAATAGCTCCCTTTTCATATATTTGGCTCGTGCTGTAATAATGTAAAGATCTATTATATAATTAAATTATTATAATCATATTACTTCAACTATATTTTAATAAATAAAAAATTATAGCTTGAATACCAAATCGAAGAATACAAAGGGATCAAATTAAGTCAAGTTTTATAAGTCATTTACATAAACACTTTAAGAAAAGATTTATAAGATTATTCTAAGTAGTCTTCACATAACATCTTGAAAATACGACACGTTAAAAACCAGAAATTCAATAAATCCGACTTGGTATAAAGTTTTGCATCACTGCTCGGGCAACGGTAAACGCGTTACGCACTTCACACATAAAGCGTTATGAAAAGTTGACTTCATTTGCATTCCAATTAGAATAATCCAATTGAGTCGAAGTAAAACTTGGCTAATACGCGGAGATGCCCAAACAGAGGCTGCGGAGCTAATTTGGCGCTGGAAAAACTTCCCCACCAAAGTTCCCAAAGACAAACGGATCTTCTTAAAGGAGTCTTCGGCTTGGAGCCGTCGGTATTTATCTTGCAAGAGGCTGGCTCAAGAATAACCCCAACCGTCTCTATGAAATATCTATAAGTTAGGCTTTGTGTTTGCGCAGACAGCATGAATGGCAGGCAGAAGTGTGCAGCATCTCTATAATGAATAATATGATTTCTTAATTTAAAATTATGTTTTATCACAAAAATATTTATTTATTGAATATAAAAAAATATTTTTTAAATAGTCCATAGATTTGGCCGAAACACTATGATTCCTTAACATTTTAAACTGTTAATGATCTTTTTTTTTTTTTTGTATCGCAATTGTATTTTATTTTTTGTAATATTTAATTATATTAGTTATTTTATGATATTAATATCACAATTGTATTTCAGTTATTTTCTTTAAAATTTTACATTTGATATATTATTGTAACACCTGATGATGTCAACATTGGTTGATGAAACAGCTGTCGCGTAAAATAAAATACAATCGTGATACAAAAACAAAGTTTTTTAATTAATAGTTTAAAATTCCTTTTTACTGTATTGTCGATCATTTTTCGTCAATATTTGTATACATAAACGAATATTTTATTTATATCAATACCATAGAGATGAGATCTCTAAGACCTATATGTATTAAAACGGTGTAAGGCAGAATTTTAAATGCTAATATAAGGAAGGAATGTAGAGCGGAAGAAAGTATTATGAACAAAATTATGAATTGATCACTGCGTTGGTTTGGACTTATAAAAGGCATGGATAAAAAAATAATGGTTAAAAAAAATATGCGAAAACGGTGCGAATGAAGTAACTCTTAGCATGACCAAATTAATTAAATTTAAATGGTACAATTAATGTCTACAGTATCTTAAATTTATAATAAAGATTTAAACCGAATATTGCTAGAATAAAATGATTAAATGCCTAAAATGGTTAGGTATCCAAGTAAATCTAAAATGAAATACATATATTTTTAATTGTTGGTCGAGGTATTTCGTAAAACTCCATTGTTAATTTACAATAGTAACCACGATTGCTTAATGGTTTAACTTTAATTTAATTTATATATTTATGAAAGGATCGCTGTGTTGGTTCGGACATATAGAGCGCATGGATGGAGAAAGAATGGTTAAGAAATATACCTTAACAATGTGAATAGAGTACGGAGAGGTAGAGCGAGGAAAACAAGGCATGACAGAATTAATTTAATTATAAAGGTCAGCCATGTTTAAAGTCGGAAGAATCGACGTGCGTGTCATAATATAATGGAGTTTTTCAAAACTAATACCACCAATAAAAAAATATATGTAATTCATCAAGTGAAGCTATCCATTGAAATTACTTAGAAAACCATTTTAACATTTATTGATTTAATTGAATCAATTTTCGGCTTAAACCCATATTATAAATTGAAGATGACGTAGACATTATTTGTTTAAGATCATAATTGCCTGCTTAACGGAAAATACTTCATTACCCGTTAACCATTATAATTATTACCAGGAAAATAATTTACCCCCTTGTAGTATCAACCCTTTAATACAAAAATTAGATAATACTATCTAATTTTTTTTCCATCTTGAATAAATTATAATTTTCCCCGGAGATAAAAATTTTAATGACGCTTTAGAATAATGGCTAAATGCCTAAAGGGCACGGGCGGTTCGCCTTCTTTTAAAACATTTGTTTACAGTAATTCTCAAAAAACGTCTTTTTAGAAGATTTTTTATTTGTAGAAATGATATCACTGAGAAGAATGTGCTGGAAATTGATATATGATAAAATACCGAACAATAAATTAAGGAAGACGTGTTAGGCAGATTATTGCATCATTTGTAAATTAAAAATGATCAACTTTGCCTACTTATTAAATAAAACTATACATTTTAAGAAATATATGGAAGGAATGAATGAAAAAAGAATGGTAAAAAAAATTATATGGTAACGATGTAAATGAAACCAGAAATAAAGGAAGACCAAGGAAAACGTGGCCCGATCAAATAAATCAAATATTGAATGTCGGCACGATGTATGAATGTTGAGTAAGCGAGAGAAATATATATAAGCGAGAGAATTAGGAAAGAAAAGTTTGCCAGTTCGTTCTTTCTGCCTACCCCTTCGGAGAGACGGCGTGATGTTTAGTTAGTTAGTTAGTTAAATTTTAAGAATTACTTTCTGTTTTGTCTTTATTTTGACAGCGACCTGTTTCACCAGGCTCGCTGGCATCGCCAGCCTTAGAAAGCTCTATTATAATACATATTGGAAGTTAAACATATTTGTTTAAAATATAATAACCCACCATGTAGATTACAGCCTTATGACATTAACCAAACGGGGGTAGTTTTTATATTTTATTACGATTTTTCTGAATTTCACGCACCCCCAGTGCTAAATACATAATCGTATGGCTGTATATACAGGCTGATTTAATTAAGGCTGATTAAGCCCCCGTGGCCGTTATGCAAAGGAAAGGAATTATTAAGACAAAACAAACCCCCTCCCATTTCTCCAACACAATACGGTTAAGCCGTATCTTTGCATCTTAAATAATTTTCCCCGCAAAGTTATTCGCCACCAAGTAAAATAATACGCCCCAAAATATTCCTTAAATCAACTTCATAGTAATTTTAATGAACTATTTGATTTAGATCAGAATGATTTGAAAAAAAAAACGCAATGATATATATAATAAGATACCCACAGAAGCAAAGATGGCAATACACAATGGAGTTCTAGTGCCAACCCTCATGTATGGAAATAAAGCTTGGAGCTGGCAAAAGAAGAATGAAAGCAGGATAAACGCCGTAGAAATGAGAACACTAAGAATAATGTGTGGGAAAACGTTGTATGATAGAATACCGAACGATGAAATAACAGAGAAATGTAAGGAAGATGACTGCATCATGGATAAAATTAAAAAAGGATCCCTGAGATGTATGAAAGTAGAATGGTTAAAAAATGGAAACTAGCAGAGTGAGTGGAAAAAGAAGCCGAGGACGACCGAGGAAAACATAGCATGACCAAATTAATCAATTACTAAAATGCGGCCTCATTCGAAGTCGGAATAATCGACGTGCGTGCATGGTACGATGTATGAATGTAGAGGACCGAGAGGTATGTCAGAACAGAGCATTGTGGCGATCCATCCTCTCTGCCTACCCCTCCGTGGAAATGGCGTGATGGTAAGTTAGTTAGTTTTAATATGATACCCAACTATGACTTACAGTTATTGTTTTGAATCTTAAAAATATCTTCTCTGAATTATTTATTGTTTCTTTAACAATGATGCAAAACTCCATATTTAATAATAAATACTAATGAAAACGACTGTTTTTTTTAGAAGTTTCATTATAATTTATGGGAATAATATGTATCGCCTGTCTAAGGCATTATCAAATCTTCTTTCCCCTCGCCTTTTCCCGTTACTAGGGGTCGGCTTTTTTTATCATTTGGCGCCAGGTATTTCTTTCGTGGGCAGCTTCCTCCTTAAGGCCTAGGGCCTTCATATCCCTCTGCACATTCGTCAGCCAGGTCGTTTGAGGTCTTCCTTTCCCTCTCCTACTAGTCACGGAAATACACTTTTTCACGACATGGTCGTGAGGTCTCCTCATCACGCGACCGTCAGTCCGACCATCGGAGCCTTGTTTCTGACAACGTTTGTTTTATTGGGCTACCTTGAAACTTCCCCTCATATAACAAATCTACGCTTTCTTTACCTCAGGAAGCGCGGTAATTACCCGTGGCTCTTTCCGACTGAATTCTTGCGAGGTATGCTAAGCTACCAATCATTGGAGAGAAGGAGGAATATCCACTTGGGAGTTCACTTCTTTCAGCTTATTGGCTGCCGTATACAAAACTCGGATGTCCTAAGTGATGTTGGTCTATTTGTCCCTGCTTCCTTCGTCAAAGACACCACAGATTGTTTTATTTGCCGCGTGTGCAGAACCAACCTGCCAACGGTTATGCCTGTGGGTAGGGCAATCTTATTGCTTAATCGGGTCGCCTCGGAGATGCAATATCGATGTATGAATTCTCATATCGCAATTGCAAATGATCTGGAATTATAATCATGTAATGTTTGTGATTTTTATTAAAATAAATTAAATGATTTTTTTTTTTAATAAATAAAATATTCGTTGCGCACCTTGTCTTTTAATGTGATCAAATAAGTAATAGGTTCATACTCTATTCATTAGTAATGGGTTTATACTATATTCCTGAATTCTAAATTTTACCGGAAAACAATTTAATATTACAATATAACTACAGATATATTTATAAATCCAGTGATATTTCTCCTTCAAGGCATTATCAAATGTTTATTAAATCGGACATCTGATTTTGCCTTAGACGGACAGACAGTCGAAGGATTCACAAAACATCTATGTTTTAAATTAGGTTTAAACGTAAAAACTGTGGAATTCCATAAATTCATTCTAAAACTCAAAATCGAATACATCATTCATTTTTGAAATGCTGACCTGTTTTTTTAAACAGTGAACGATTGATCCATTCCAAATAAAATATCACAGGTGAATCTATTAATGACTTTTCTGTATATCGATACAAAATAACCACGCGCTTTTTACAATGCTCGTGTAAAATATACCCATGTACTTACCCAGGTCGATTTAACTGGATAGCTGCCAAGTTTGAAACACATTTGGGCCTATCATCAATCATTTTGCCATCAGTACAAACAATTAAAAAAACTCATCCCTGTTGGCCAGTATCCCCCAGGTTTCCTGAAATGCAATAAATGGGATCAAAATATTTATTGCCTGAAACACGAATCTATATAAATAAAAGGCAGTTTTGGTTGTGTGTGTGGACTATTTCTGAGGTTATTCCTGAGCTGATCATTTTCCAAGTTATACACTTTACTAAATGGAGTATCCCGGTCGTCATAGGCATATTTTTGTTATTAATCGAGCTCTAATTAACTTTGTAAATTTTTAAATTTTCGTAGTGCGAGCGAGTATAGACTTTCATGTTCGTATCACCTGAGTATCGATCTTTAGAGTCTATATTCGCTTGGCGTGATAAGATGCAAATTAGTGGCTTTTTTGACTCTTTGCGTGGTCAGATATGAAATTAGTCGCTCCTTTGAACTGAAAAATATACGCACGTATAGGGATGGGCAAAACGACTCATCTCAGGGATCTGATCTGAACGGTTCCGCTCAGCAAAGTGAGCCGAGCGGAACCATTCAGCTCAGATCCCTTAAAGAGATCACTAAAAATAGTCGACTCTTTTGCAATAATATACGATTCACCGAGCGCAGAGGTCGGCAAAATGCGGCTCCGGAGCCGCTCGATAATTATCAAGAAGAATCAGCTCACTTTACTGAGCGGAACCATTCAGCTCAGATCCCTTAAAGAGATCACTAAAAATAGTCGACTCTTTTGCAATAATATACGATTCACCGAGCGCAGAGGTCGGCAAAATGCGGCTCCGGAGCCGCTCGATAATTATCAAGAAGAATCGGCTCACTTTACTGAGCGGAACCGTTCGTCGACTCTTTTGCAATAATATATGATTCACCTAGCGCAGAGGTCGGCAAAATGCGGCTCCGGAGCCGAAGGGGTTTGTTGAAAGAAAAAATAATCGCGAGATACTTGCTTACCATCGCATCATTCATCAAGAACGCTCTGTCCGCAGACATTTCCAGAAGAAATTTGTAAAGTTATGGAATTGGTGATTACGATTATCAATTCCGGTTTAGCTAAAACTCTTAATCATCATCGCCAATTCAAAGATTTTTAGTCATCATCTTCAACGCCTGAAATAGTATTACTGACTCTTGCTGATCTTTCGCTTTTCGCTTCTACATATTCATGCGGACAATTTTATTCAAGCATGAATTTTAACAAGAGTAAACTACGAAGTCGTCTTATTGATGAGAACATGGAATTGTGCCTAAAATTAAGAATAACAACAAACAAACATGCATCAGGTCCATAATAACATACGGAATCAAAGCAAGAGCAGACACTGTCAGAACCAGACTGCGACCTATTGTGGGGAGAACCGTTAGAGATAGGATACCCAACGAATAAATTCGCAAATCCTGCAACATTGAAGACATAGTGAGATGGAGTAGGCAGAGACATCGAGAGAATGGATCCAGCAAGAATTCCTAATATCGTGATGCAAGAGACTCCAGAGGGCCGTCGACCACCAGGATGACCACCAAAGAGATGGAGAGAAGGCTGGTCGCCTTCATCACAGGAAGAAGTATGAAATAATGTTTTATTCAGTGTACCCGTAATTGAATGAAGTGCAAAAATTATAATAAAGGTTATCTAAATCAATAAACATATTTGGCTCTCATTTTTTTTTTAAATCGTTGTAAAGTACGCATTTGGCTCTTTGGCTAATAATTTTGCCGACCCCCCTGACCTAGCGGATCATTGAGCTGCCGCTCTTTTTTTTATGGATCATCGCTCACCCGCTCACCAAAAAGATTCGAATCTTTGAGTCGACTCGTGAGCGGATTGCCCATCCCTATCTCTGAAATGTCAAATTTGAATTGCGTGTTACAGTTTCGTAAGTAAAATATTTATATTTCTAATTCATATGTATCTTCAGTTTATTCTATTTTGCCGTTGAAATGAATACAGATTATATTTCCGCATTACATATTTCAAAGTTTTAGTTCTAAATTATATCGAATAGAAATGAAATTACATACCTATCGTTTTACTTACGTATTATTTTAGGTTATGTTATGACTACATGGAAAAACGTTAAATTCTAAGTAACAATTCTATGAATTGGTGTAATCTATTTTAATAATGTTATTTTATTGTGGGGAGAACCGTTAGAGATATAAACGAATAACCCAACGAATAAATTCGCAAATCCTGCAAGGAATCTGGTTCTGGTTCTGATTTTAAAAAAATGGTTTGATTCATGTGGTGCTCCTGTCAATTTGGAGATATTTCCTGTATAAGTGAATTGTTTTGGTCAATTTGATTGTTGCCGCACTTTGTGATAGTTATTTGTGACACGAAATACGTTTTCACTCTTCTGATGTTAAAATAATACAAGTTTTTTCGTTTATAAAAAGAATTTTGACAGGTGTAAAAATAAATTTTTCATTTGTTCCAATGACAATTTGAATAAATTCTTCAATCAAATTTTCAAGTTTTTGCTGGTGTTGGATTGTTTTAAGTGCCTAATTAAAATTAAAACAGTGGAATAAAAAATTAAATAAACACAAATGTCCGGATCGTCCAGCTGACGACAAGTGCACCATCTAAAAGAACATTATGTGTTAAATTATTTTTATGTGTTATTTTATTTTATATCTTTGTATTTTGTATAATTTGTTTTAGATTTATTATGTAGACGTTGAATGATTGAAGTGTGCGCGGGAGATGCCTATTGGTGGCGATGAGGTTCGCAACCCATCACACCGCGTCTCTCGCGTTGGCGAAAAGAGAAGAATGGAGTGCAGCATCGATTAAAGTGTTGCAGTCCATTCTTTCTTTCTACCCTTTCGGGGAAACGGCGTGATGGTTAGTTAGTTAGTTAGTTATTTTAATGTAAAATTGTTCTGGCAGGGCGATAACCTATAATATCTTTTGGATTAGACGATTTACTTCAGCTGTTTTAGTTTTTCTCTGTTATGCTGTGATAGGTAAACATATCCTTACATACAGCATTAGCTGCCTCAGTTGGAAAAATCCAGTAATATAACATTTCCAAATGGTCTGATGTTCCCACGCTAATCTTACAATGATCGATCAAGAGCCTTGAGTGCTTTTTTTTTTAATATACTGCTCATTTTAATATAATTATTTGATTTTTGCAGAGATGCCGACGCTAAGGATGATACCAGGAAAGACTCGAGATAGGGTGAGGAACACGGCTATCCACGATATCTCCAAGGTGGAAGATGTCGTGAGATGGGGCACACAACGCAAGACTGGCATGGATGGATCCCACACCTCGATATGTGCAAGACAGATTGTTATATTTATGAACTAATTTTGAAATGGTATGTACAGGTTGGATTAATTGGTTTAATTCCACTATTAGAGGCAGAACAGGAGTGTCGGACATCATCGGAAGAGTGGCAGCGCTAAAATGGCATGCCGCTCGCAGCCCTGATGATAGATGAACTGCAACCCGAAACCCAGGACGTCCTCAACTTCGATGGAGGGACGACATTGGATGCGTGTTGCCCAGGATCGACAGACATTGAATCAGATGGAGGAGGCCTACGCCCAGGAGTGAACGGATATAGGCTCATGATGATGATGATACAAAACATTGAAACACCTACATGCAACATTTTAAATATTTCTGGAATGGGTAAAATTCTGCAACAATGAAAGTTCATTGTATGGAATGAATGCTTTAAATTATCAACTGATTTCTGTAGAATCACACTCCAAAGGAGAATTGATTCAATGTATATTTCCAGACATCACACAAATTTACAAATTTCGTCATTGGTTAAGTGAATGTGCATTATTAGCTTCATCTAATGGACATCAAAATCAAGAGTTTTGTTTCTCTAAATATTGTATTTCTAAGAGCATTATTATGACCTTGAATGGTATATGTATGAATGTTTCATGCAAATGTGATATAGTATATATTTTTTTTTTTTTAATTTCACTTAAAATATTAAGGAAAAAAATTAAGACTGGACGTTTAATGGTTTAAACATTAAGCTGAAAAAGATATATATTAACTTTTTTTTGGCTGGCATCTTAAGGGTAACATTTGAACTACACTATATTAATTTAATATTTTTCCTTTTATTTCTAGGTAACATGAAACGGTGAAATCTGCAAGCTGAAAGATGTCATGAGATGAGGCAGACAACCCAGAAGATAATGGAATGCGCGTGTGCAGAGGATGGATCCCACACCTCGATATATGCGTAGATGAAGTGCAACCCGAAACCCAGGACGTCCTCAACTTCGATGGAGGGACGATATTGGATGCGTGTTGCCCAGGATCGACAGACATTGAAGCAGATGGAGGAGGCCTACGCCCAGGAGTGAACGGATATGAATTGTATATGTATGAATGTTTTATGCAAATGTGATATAGTATATTTATTTGTTTTTTTAATTTCACTTAAAATATTGAGGAAAAAAATTAAGACTGGACGTTTAATGGTTTAAACATAAAGCTGAAAAAGATATATATAAACTTTTTTTGGGTGGCATCTTTAGGGTAACGTTTGAACTACACTATATTATTAAATCATAACGCGCTTTTGCACAGCTATGTTTAAGACCAATTGGCATCAAAAACTCATTTCAGACTTTTTGCAAACTTGCCACCTTGGTAATGCCCAGCCTTCAATTGTTCAATTCACATTAGTATTATTCAAGTTCACAGCAAGTTTGCTTGGATTAAACAAATGTTTTAAAGATATGAACTGAATTAGGATACACACATTCTTGCACCTATACACATGTCATTTTATCCAATAAAATAATTGATATTGAACTTTCATTGTATTTCTTTAATATATATTGGGTGTACGAGTATTTATATACTCTAATATAGCAATAGCGAAGCGTTGCCGGGTCAGCTAGTAAAATATAAACAAGTTCAACATTTTTTTCTCCGAATCCGAATTTGTTAAAAATTGCTTTGTTAATTTTGTCTCAACACATTGGATTAAATTTTAATTTTTTTTCTATATTCGCCATCACTTTGTGTTGAGGATTCACATCTGAATAACTTTTTGGAAACAGTGTATTATCACAACACTTTTTTGCGTTTTTCACATACATGTTTTGAGACACAAACATCCCTTCTTCAGTGTTTGAATTTAAACAGTTAAATGACATTGAGTTATTACTTATATACTCAATGACGAGTAAAAAAGTGGAGATGGAATTGTTAAATTTAGTGGCAGTCTATTTAGTGGCAATCTAAGAGCTTGTAATTATGATAATTTTTTTTTTCGATCATCTTCTTTTTATAAGGATTACTTCATAAATGTGGCGATAAAAACTTCATTTCTCATTTTTTATAAGGTTGGACCAATTTTGTATCATTTTAGGGGCACCGCGTGTAACAGTTATGTTATGATAAGTCCACATGCAGAGGCACCTTCCAAGCTTTCAATTGTGATATGGTGGAACCTAACCAACTTATAAACAAAAAAAACATTTAAAAATTTAAATATATTGAAACTTAAGCCACTGACTCTGTCGAAATTATTAATTAAAACGTATAAAACTTCTGCTTTCTAAAATTTTTATTTTATTTGATGGGAATGACATGTTTTGCTTTATTATTATTATTACATATTATTATTATTATTATTATTATTATTTTGTTGAATCGCTCTTTACATCATGACAGCGTGAGCCAAATCGATGTAAAGGGTATTATTATAGCTATCAGTGTGATTCTCGTGACATGTAATAGGTAGCTGATCTATCGCCATTTTATTGTCACGTGAATTCTACACCAGATCAAAGACAGTGTGACAATCACACTGCCTTCACCAGGAATCTAACCCGAAACATTCAAGGTGACAATCAATGCACTTACCACTCGGCCACGAAGGTTGTATGTATGGAAGATTCATAACAGAAGAATTATTAATTTGTTCAGTGCGACAATACTTCAAATAAGTAATAGGTTTATACTCTATTAATAAGTAATAGGTTTATACCATACTCCTGAATTCTAAATAATTCCAGAAAAAAATTAAATATTACAAAATAAATACAGATATATCTATAAATCCAGTGATTTTTTGCCTATAAAAAACATTCATATTTAAACATACTATATTATATGATTAATTTATGAATGAAAATACTTTTCGGCCGTGATATATTTTGAATATGTTGTATTTTTATCATTGCGAGAACGATATTTAATAGTGACATTACCAAAAATATTTTTACCGAATACAAGAATCAAAGACGTACGATTTAGTAATAGACAATACTGTGTACAGAAAATAAAAACAGCATTATGTATATATTTGAAAGAAGTGAGATGAAACTGGAATGTTAATTAAAATTACTTAAGCGTCTTATATATCGCTATAGTTTATACACTATACCTGTACAACAGGTGACTTAACGCATTAACCACGGTTACACGTCCATCAGTTAGGCTAATCAAATTTACCTGTAGTGTTGCTGGCGGTACGGTATTGCACCTTCATAGTTAAGCGAATCAATTTCGACTTGTTACGTTGATGACAGCGCAGCATGGCCCTGATATCGGAAATCTCGCATACATCACCAACACGGATTATGTATACTGGCGTGATCTCCGAAACTTTGACTTCATCGTGAAATATCGAAACAAGCGTATTCAATATTTGATATATAATGCACAGTGATTCGTTTTGTTGAAAACAAATTTTAACGGTACAATTTTTTAACAAAAGAAAACAGTGTTTTTTTTATTTTTTAGTTAATATATATCGGCTTGTTTAAAACGGTTTTGCGTCTATCGTTTTTCTGATGATCTTCTTCTTCTTCTTCAAGTGCCTTGTCGGGTCCCCCAACGTTGGCAATCACCTCGGCGAACCTGTCCCTGTCCATCTCTGCTCGGAACAGCTCCTCCATACTTCGGATGCCGGTCCACTTCCTCACGTTTCGCAACCAGGACATTTGTCTCCTACCGGGACCTCGGCGTCCCTCAACTTTCGCCTTCAATATCAGTTGATGGTACTTTTTCCAGAAGGTGTTTTTTTCTTCAGAAGGTGGTACTTTTTCCCACGCAGTATATGACCCAGACGGTTATAAAGTTATGAAATATAAAAAAAATGTCATGAATAATAAAATCGAATGTAAAAAACAGTGATGAATTATGTTTGTTAAAAAAACAGTATTTTACTAACTAACTAACTAACCATCACGCCGTCTCCCCGAAAGGGTAGGCAGAAAGAATGGACTGTCACACTTTTACTGATGCGGCACTCCATCCTTCTCTTTTCGCCCCGCGAGAGACGCGGTGTGATGGGTTTCGAACCTCATCGCCACCAATAGGCATCTCCCGCGCACACTTCGATCGTCCAACACCCACAAAATAAATCTAAAACAAATAATATAAAATACAATGATATAAATTAAAATAACAAAATAAAAATAATTTAACACTTAATGTTATTTTTAGATGGTGCACATATTCATCAATAAGCTAAAAAAACGGTGGATACGTGGAACACAAATTAAATAGACAATATGTGCACCATCTAACACAGTATTTATTAAACTTAAATTGTTATAACTAACACTTATAAAGTGTTTATTCACCTGACAGTTAATGTATTTGAGTATGAAATTAGTGTTGAAGCTTTGAGGTTACGTTCATAGAGTGTTATGATTACAAACACGAAACCATAATGACATTGCAATTTTAACGAAACTGTGTGGCGTTTCTCGTCTGAATTTAAACAAGTCTTCTAAGCAGTACGTACGGTAAAACTACAGGGAGCCCCTGATGTAGGGATACGCATGATTTATTACCAAAGTTTCAATAGTCTAATTGATATTTAAATATTCAATACATCGCGGAGTATGACTTTGCTCATTTTATTCGAGAGCGTATAAGGTGAAATTAATTTTCTAACTCGGAGCAACCGGCTAGAAAGTTCCACCAAACTTTGTAAAACAAATTAATCATCAACAGTGCTCGGTACTCAAATACAATTATCAAAGATACATTTCATTCGAAATTTATTTAACTATAATGAAAATCTCTTCCTCTTTTTCATTGGTTTGAATCCTGGTGTCTGTTTTGAAGCAAATATCTGTATCTCGTCTTCTGATCCGTTCGGTCTCCTCAGCATCACGCATGAAGCGCAGCTCATATACTCACAGTTTTTTTTTCAAATATTCTCTTTGATTCCTTCCAATACTAAATGCAGGAGATTTTCATATCGCATTATGCTGTCTATCCATTTGGTTAGCCACTCTGAGTTGGTCTTCCTAAGATACCTCCTTTCTTTGATTCTATTGGGAACCTCGTCATTCGTGATGTGGTCCCTCAAGGAAATTTCTAAGATTCTTTCTTACACCTATAGTCTTTTTCTCTCTTTTTCTGTTAGGCACCATGTCTCTTTTCTTTATCTTTATCTTGCAATCTATTCAGACAGGAAATCTATTTTATTTCAGGATACAAAATAATAAATACACATTTAATTGTTAAAAAAGAATGGTTAAAAAAGTATACGTTAACAATATAAATGGAGTAAGGAGTCGAGGTAGACCGAGGAAAACATGGCATGACCAAATTAATTAAATATTAAAAGTTGCTCATGTCAGAAGCCGGAAGAATCGACGTGCGTGTATGACTCGATGTATGAATGTGGAGGAATCTAGAGAGGTGTGCCAGGATAGAGTAGTGTGGCGGTCCATTCTCTCTGCCTACCCCTGCGGGGAAACGGCGTGATGGTTTGTTGTTGTTGTTAATTGTAATTACCTTGATTAATAATAATAAATTATTTTGATGTCAACCAGGATCAAATCACAAAAGTCAGCTAAGCGCAACATGACAAACTTCAAATCCAAAATTGGTCGGTAAAACAGTTTTCTATTAAACCCACGTGGTTTTCAAAATACTGACATGGTTGAGTTAATTTTTACAACACTCAAAACGAAAATATTAAATTTAACATGACTCACTCTAGGGTTTAATTTAACCACAAAATACTTACTTTCACATGTACAAGAGTAATTAAAGTACAAAGAAAATTATATCTAATGCAGGTAGCTAACAGCGTTAAAAGTGTATGTGCAACGCCTTGAAGTTTATTATTCAGCATTTATTTGTGTTTCGCCTCTGTTACCTGCGAATTAGTACGTGCAAAAATTCTGCAGCGTGTAATATGGAGAACGTGGGAGTTATGGAAATACGGCGGCGCGGGAGACGCGTTAGTCTGTAAACAAAAGTGAGCGAAGGAAAAACAGAAAATTGCTACTCTGTGAAAATCTTCCATTATCGGATTAGAGCTTCGTGTATTACCTGCAAAATGTGTGTTTTACTCATAAACCCAAGTACGTAAATATTATTTTTAAAACCTCTAAAGAGACTTGGAAATGAAAATTATAGATTTTTTAAAATATTAATATAATCCGTTGTTGCCGGAACAATGATGTAAATTCTAATATGGATACTTAATACGAATGAAAACGTCTGTTTTCTAGAAATTTTATAATATTTAATAGGAATTGCATGGTATTGAAGCATTATAAACATTTGAATATGCCTTTGTAGGACGAAACATGTCATTCCCATAAAATAAAATAAAACTTTAAAAAAATTATTCCGAAACAAATACAAGTTTATTAAAGACTAAAATTAAAAATGTTATTCAAATTTGAATCCACAACGATGGCGAATAAAGAAGAAATTTTATTAATGGTTGTAGATTTTTTTAAATATTATTAGACATATTTGTACATTACATTGTTACACGATGTATGAATGTTGAGGAAGCGAGAGAAATATGTCAGGAAAGAAAAGTGTGGCAGTCCATTCTTTCTGCCTACCCCTTCGGGGAGACGGCGTGATTCCTATAAAATACAATAAAACTTCTAGAAATCAAATATTTTCAATCATATTTATTATTTTATATAGAATTTTACTTCATTGTTCTAGAAATAATATTTAATATGTTTAAAACTATGTTTTAAAAGATACGTTTCCTATATAATGATATATTGTATAATAAATAGTCCATTGTTTTGGTCAAAACACTATGATACTTAACTTTTGGCTTTCAAACCTTTCAAAACTGGCTGTCAAAACACTATGATACTTAACTTTTGGACTTTCTTTGGCATATAGAATGGAATAATATTCCTAGCGGCTTCTAACAATATGTTGGTCAACAGCCTTCACATTGTGTTAATAAGGTAGTTTGCTAAATGCCGAAAATCATTCTCCATAGATGGCGTTAGTGGGTCGGTTGTATAGGTTAATTCTTGAAAAAATTCACTAGTGCAACCAAATCTACATAGATGGCTGACTGAAACTGCCACGTGAAGATAAATATGGATTTTGAAGTATATATACATCTTCCAAAAATTTGTCATGCATGATCACAAATAACAAAGGTGGAATGGGGAATGTTGTAATTACATAAAGCGTGCGCTTAACCCAACCAATGACAGGTCATAAGTCCTGTAAACACCTTGATCATCCATGTTCAGTTTCCAGTTTACGTCTTCGTCTCTATTGAGATACAATTAAAAAAAATGATACTTCAACATTGTAAACTGTTAAATTAAAAAAACTTTGTTTCATGTATCACAATTATATTTTTATTTTACGCGACAGCTGTTTCGTCCACTTATGTTAACATCATCAGGTGTGACAATAATATAATAATATCAAATTCATGATTTTTCGAACCTTATATGTTTAACGAACACATAAAGGTTCGAAAAATCACGAAAATTTGACATTTGATATATAATTATAACACCTGATGATGTCAACATAGGTTGACGAAACAGCTGTCGCGTAAAATAAAATACAATTATGATACATAAAACATTTTTTTTAATTTAACAGTTTATATTGTATAAAATATAACTTTTTTTGATAATGCCTTTAAAGGGCGAAATATGTCATTCCAAATAAAATGTAATAAAACCCTTAGAAGATAGACGTTTTCGTTTACATTAATACATTATATATTTGACTCTGTCAATAAAAGCGAGCGATGTAAAAAATAAAAATAACAATTATTTTGTAGGTGCAATTGTATAAGCCTTCGAGAATTTGTAGAATATGAGATAAGATTCCGTTGCAATCCATTTCACAAACGTTTATAATGCAGGAGAGCGTTCTCTTTGTATAAAGTAAGCACATTATCCAGGTAATGCGACCCCTTTTCGTTTCTTTACAACAATTAGTTTAAAAGCATCTGACACTTGTTCACGCCGACCCGGCAACACATAATACCAGCTAAAAATGCGACACCACTACAGAGTAATCGGTTTTCTGTTGGTGCGAGATAGGGACAAAATTATATACTCATTTTAACTTGAAGCTGTAAAATGTGTAAAATATTCGTTTAGATAGTAAGTTGTAATATAAAGGTGAGCATCTTTTCTGCTCGCGAAAAGTGCGGAATCGTCCTGGTATATAGTTAACGTAACGAAATCTCCTGTTCACATTTCATAAGAGAATGCATATTTTTTAAGTCTTGATTGGTAACTGTGGATTTCTGTTGATGTTAGTTTACCGCAGTGTCTGCTTCTATTTACAGGGGTGGCCTCTAAGGGATTAAAAACACTGTCCTGTGCTTGATGTTCCATAGAACGATGTCGTTAGAGAAACGTTACTTAGTTCATTTCAGTTGATATAATTGTTTTTTTTTTATGGTAGATTAAACGATGGAAATATGTACTAAATAGCATGTACAACAGTGCTGTTTTTCCTGCGTAGGCACATAAAAAATGTTTACTTTTAATTACTAAGGTGCCCAATTATTGTAAAGTTAACTAGAATGCCAAAAATGTTAAATGATATTTAATCCCTTTGAGATTTTTAATTACCATGTTTTTAGTTTGGACTCTTTGCTAATGATTTTTTTAAGTTAAAAACAAGTATGGAACGTTGAATTATAATGTTTTAAGTGTTTTTAAATCAACACAGAATAAAAAAGTTGGTTTCATACTCTCACTGGGGAGATATAAAAATGATTTGATCGTGCCACATTTGTATCGATCTTCCCTGTTCCATTACACCATTCACGTCATAAACGAATATTAATTTACTGCGACACACATAATTTTTAACCCTTATTTGGACTGAATGAAAATATTTCCCACTTTATATTTTTCATGATATTATACATACACAATGTTGCAAATATAAAATAAATTAATTAATTTATATGATGAAACGATTATTAATTTAGGAGAAATAAATTTACAGAATATTTTGTGGCATGTATTTTTGTACTAAAAAGGTATTAAGTATGTTTAATAAAAACAATTTTATGAAACATAATTATTTAAGTAAAGTTTTTTTTAAAGCACAATGATGGGTTAGTTAACTTATTAATATAAATTTACATATCTAAAATAAAAATTGTTTGTTTTTGAAAATTTCACGGGGTCATCAATAATTTGTGTGTGTGCTTTTTCCTACTCTAAAAAACATGAAAATATTATTTAAAACCAACCTTCCGCTACCCTTAGTACAGGCGTCAGACGAACAATATTACTAGGCCAAACAAGCTCCTAAAAAGCACTTTGGTAATGAGTTTGGGGCATTCGGTCGGGAATTTTTTCCACAAGAACTGTAGGTGAACAATCCCAACAATAACTACTGCAGGGCCAGACTCAGATATAAACGGAAAATCCCGAAATATACAACCACACTTTAACGATAAAAAAATTAAATAATCACCATTGTTAATATATCTTATACCTTTAATTAATTTTTATGTTTACCTGGCTGTACCCAGCCACGCGTTGCTGTTGCCCAGTTTGGTTAAATTGAAAATGGTCTCAAATGGTGATTCAATGTTTCCCAACCAAAACCAACGGCCCACACTCAAAGTCACTCTAACCCCAATAAAAACGCGCGCGTATTCCAATACAACGTTGTGTCAGAATTTAAAAGCAATCGATTAATATCAAAATGTCAATGCAATCGTTTTTTTTAAGAAAAAGAGTATATGATAACGCGCGCGTATTCAAATGCAATTTTGTGTCAGAATTTCAAAGTAACAGGTAAATAACTTTCTGAGATCTTAGATTAGTTACACGAACATTATCATTTTATTTATAAAGATAAATTGTTTAATATATACTGTTACTTCATCAAACAAAAACAAAGAAATAAACCAGAGCGATACAGTACGCTTACGCATTGTGCAAATATAGGTGTATAGATAATAAAAAAAACAGACCAGAAAAAAAGGGGAAACAATTATTAATTAATTTGCATATAATGCATCATTGGTGCATCATCATGTAAATAACCACTGAGCCAACATATTGACGGCGGGACGGTATTGCACAGTTAGACTTAAATGCACTTTTTGACATGACGGGTTGCTAGCGGGAAAAAAGTATTTAAAAATTGTATTTTATTATATAATCAATTAAAGAAATAATACATAAAATCTTGAAAAAGTTTAAACAACTTATATAAACGAAATTAACATCACCATAATAACACTACTGTCATTACTGCAAATATAAATATATCCACAGAAGCAATGGAGTTTTAGTGCCAACCCTCATGTATGGAAGTGAATTTTGGAGCTGGCAAAATAAGGATGAAAGCAGGATAAACGCCGTAGAAATGAGATCACTAAGAAGAATGTGCGGGCAAACGTTGTGTGATGAATACCGAACGATGAAATAAGAAAGAAATGTAAGGCAAATGACTGCATCATGGATAAAATTAAAAAAGGATCCCTGAGATGGTTTGGACATATGGAACAAATGGATGAGAGTCGAATGGTTAAAAATTGTACACAAGCAGTGTGAGTGGAAAAAAAAGCCGTGGACAACCGAGGAAAATATGGCATAACCAAATTAATCAATTACTAAAAGACGGCCACATTCGAAATCAAAATAATTTACGTGCGAGCATGGTACGATGTATGAATGTAGAGGAAGCCCGAGAGGTATGCCAAGACAGAGCATTGTGACGATCCATCATCTCTACCTACCCTTCCGGGGAAATGGCATAATGGTTAGTTAGTTAGTAAAATGAAATTTACAATTACTAGTGTACTACAATTATTGTGTTCTAATTCTCTGAGATTAAGAGCCGATCTCCTTCTCGGAAAAAATGATGAGCTAATCTCTTATTGACGGTTCTAACTAAAATCTCACCTCTTGTATATCTCTTGGCAATAAAAGGAAGCTATTGGTCGACCTTATGTTATTGTCAGGGATACCGAGCATGATGCTTATATGAACACAACACGCGAAAGCAACTTTTTTCCACCATCATGACTTGCGCTGATTACAAGTTAATATCTCGACAAACATTTTATCCAATTCGGCACTGATTGTGATCTCTGTCTTGAAAAAGTAATAACTATGACATGAGCTCGCATTGCTACTATGACAAAGGCAAAAGCTAGAAATGACGAAAACTATTTTTCGCTCTTTATGTTGCTAGAACCAAGGGGCATATTGCAAGCATTTATGTTATGAGATTATACACGGTGTTCTTAAACGCGTAATGCAAATAAAATAAATTTAATAACAAAATATCGTAATACCATGACGGTAAATTAATTTAATAACGATGCTATACTAATTGTTTGCAGACACATAGGCACGTAGTATTTCATTTAACATTAATAAAAATGATGCTCTTAATAAATCAGTCTGATATAGCACAATTTAGAAAGTAAATTTGTCCAAGAACTTATATTTTTAAGTTGGTATTGCACTATTTAGTACAATTTTTTTTTTTAATTTTTCTAGTATTTGGAATAAAAAGTTTTGTTTTCCTGTTTCGCCTAGCGATTTCCTGATATTTGCGTCGGCTCTCATAATATGGTTTCGCCATATTTAGAAGGAAAAAAATGAATTTGGAAAAAATGTGTATTATAAGCTGTTTAAATAATTTTTACTCTGACATACAATTTTTTTATGAATTGAAACAATGTTTTTTCAATTTTTGAGCTTATTTTTCTCTACATATTTCGAAGGCTTTCATCATCGGGAGAACGATACAAACCAAACAATAGCGGCGATCTATCAAAACGACTTGTAATTTTATTATGTATTGGAATTAATGGAACGAAAATATGTATAAATTGAAAGCTATAATAAATAATAAATAAATAAAACAAAATATTATAATCAATTGTATCTCAATAGAGACGAAGATGCAAATTGGAAACAGAATGTGGTTGATCAAGGTGTTTACAGGACTTATGACCTGCCATTAGTTGGGTTAAGCGCACGCATTATGTAATACAACATTCCCCATTCCACCTTATTTTTTCTTATGACCACCATGTCTGACAAATTTTTGGAAGTTGTATATATGTTAGTCTCCAACACCACCCTTTACAAGGTAGTATATTCAATCTACACACTAACGCCATCTATGAAGATTGTATTTTAAGCATTAAGCAGAAGATCTTTTTAACGCAATGTGAAAGGCTACCCCCATTTACCGCATTGCTAGAAACCGCCTGGAGATGTCACTCCAATCTATATGCTATAATTTTGACCAGGTTTTGTTTTTTACAACATTTTTGAATGTATAAAAATACTTGTAGACGAACAACTGGGGAATGTTGTATTACATAAAGCTGGCGCTTAACCCAACCAATGACAGGTCATAAGTCCTGTAAACACCTTGATCAACCATATTCTGTTTCCAATTTGCATCTTCGTCTCTATTGAGATACAATTGATTCTTGAATTGATAGCCCGCAATGGGTGAAATCCAGTTGTTTGTCTATAAGTATTTGTATACATTCAAAAATGTTGGAAAATAATTGACTTACGGATTACGTGTTAAAAAAAAAAGTTTTAATATTCAAACTTTAAAATGTCTTAACACAAAGTGAGTGCTTCAAATGAAATGAATTTTTTTTTATTAATCCTTTATAATAAATATTTTAGCTGAAATCCACTTGGTTTTATGGTTTCGGCCTGTTTCGGAATTAGAATTGAATCTTCATAGGAATCTTCATAGCTAGGACAAATAAGTAAAATCTTTTAAAAAAATTACTTATTCCAATATACGTTATCCACAAAATTAAAATATCGTACATGTCCAAGTTGAATATAAAAAAAGAAATGACGAAATGTATTTATCAACTTGTTTTGTATAAATTAGCCTTATGATATACTCGTATATGTTAGTGAAGCAAACTATTTAAAATTCTCCTACTGAGAAATATGAATTTTCATTGTAGGTTTCTTCCAACTATTAATAATATTGGTAGGTATGTGCCTTTGAACTTTATATCGGTGTGAGCTTTGTAAAGAGAGCTTTTGTTTAAAAGCTGTGTGTGTAAGCTGATCGATTAATCTTGAATCATTTTCCGTTCCAGTCCATAGAACTGCGATTCATTAGGATAGAAACATTGCCGGCGCTTTTACTGTGATTACTTTCCATTCAGAAAAAGGAACCGGAGCGCCTTTGTGTACAGTTTAAAGCCACAATTAATTAAGAAATCCGTTCATCGTCTATCATTTTTATTGTGTAAAGTTTGCAAGACAAGCAAAAGATGGCGCTTATTCATCATGCAACCTGTTAGCGGGGAACCCAAGAAAGGAACCTTTCATTATAATTAGCGAGGACGCCTTTCATTTCGCTGTGATTTACGTAATGGAGGAAATGTATAATGGTTATGAATCGAGGCAACAATGAATAAGACAGCATGCCATTTTTATTCATACCTTTGTTAGGTTATGTGTCGGGATGGGATTATAAATTACATTAACATAGTCGCGTTACGCGCGCAACTTTGCTCATCCATCACTGTTTCAATTTTGTTGGAATGAAGAAAAATTGTTGTACTGATTTTAAATAGGTACTTAACTCAAATTTGTAAACGTGCTAAGGGGTGCTTTCATATCTATCTGCTTTATCATTTCGTGTGGAGAGTAATATTTTTGAAACATTCTGTTTTAATAGCTAGATTTTATTGTTTTAAAACATTATGCAATTAAAAATTGTGCCTCTTTTTCTTAAATAATTGTTTAATCTTGGATATTTGGTGGTTTCGCTACGATTGACGTTTTTAATGTGGTTTCTATCCTCTTTTTTATATCTAGCGAAAATCAAATATTGAATTGAATGAAAAAATATACACATGAAAAAAGCAACGGAAAACGACTACAAAACTTCCCAGGAAATCACTGTGGCGAGAAAGCATTCACCAGAGTTCTGACGTGGTACTATTTGAAGTTGATCAATTTATTATACTTTGAATGACCTAATTAAAAATATGCGTATTTAATATATGTATTAAAAAATCCACATTTAGTAAATTTTACAAAACGGAGGTTTTGCAGCGGATGTTGATCACAGAATAGGAGTGAGATGGTTGAATTTTAGATCTATGACAGGAATGTTATGTGAAACAAAAATGCCTATAAAACTTTAAAAAAAAGTATACCAGACTTTTGTTAGACCTGCAAGTATGAACAGCTCCGAGTGTTGGACAATGTACAGCGGTTTCACTAGGCAACTGGAAACGGCTGAAATGCGAATGCTTAGGTGGTCCGCTGGGGTATCGCTGAGAGACAAAATAAAAAGTTCACGCATTCGGGGTAGTCCGTGAATTACTGATATAAATAGTAAGCTTGAAAAAAGGCAGATGATAAGGTATGGGCATATAAAACGGAAGCCATCAGATCACACAGTGAATAGAGCTTTGTCTGTGAATATTCCTCGTCAACCACCCAGGAGGGACCTAGAAACACGTGGATGATTCAGTACAATAACGTCTTGCAAAGAAATGGCTTGAGTGAAGGCAATACTCAGTACCGTACGAAGTACAGCCTGAGACCGAAAAGAGACGACCCCAACAGTCAACACTGAGAACAGTTTGAGAATGCCCTCGCAAGGCGAAACAAATTTGTCACAATTTAAATAAATTAAATCCAAGTAAAACCACTAAACAATCGTGTTTACTATTATAAATTAATAATGGAGTATTACAAAACTAATACCTCAACCATCATTAAATACATATATTTTTTTAAATTAATGAACTCAAGACTCCAAGGAGAATTTGGAATAAACCATCACCAATCATATAGCCTAAATGGAACTCGATATGTTATATCAAAATGTCAGAGGACTCCGTTCTAAAACACATAATTATAAAAATGAAGTTCTCGAGAACGACTATGATTTGATTTGCTTAACGGAAACCTGGTTTGATTCATCAATATTCAATGAAGAGTTGTTTGATGCAAGGTACACCGTATTCAAGAGTGTCCAATAATCTGCTCTCTTCAATAAAATATTCATGGGAAAGTGTCAATGAGGATAAATGGCTGAACATTCAGCCCAATACTAATTCTAACATACATATTTACATATGCATGATATACATTCCGCCTCATGTATCTGCAGAAGATTATAGTTCACGACTCCAAAAGATTCAAGATTATCTATCTTCAGCAGAATGTTAATTCTAATTCGCAGTTCATATTTATTGGTGATTTCAAGTTATCCGAAATATAATGGATTTATCTAAAAAGAACATTTTGTGTTAAATTATTATTATTTTGTTATTTTATTATATATCATTGCATTTTATATTATTTGTTTTAGATTTATTTTGTGGGTTTTGGACGATCGAAGTGTGCGCAGGAGATGCCTATTGGTGGCGATGAGATTCAATCACACCGCGTCTCCCGCGGAGCGAAAAGAGAAGGATGGAGTGCCGCATCAGTAAAAGTGTGACAGTCCATTCTTTCTGCCTACCCTTTCGGGGAAACGACGTGATGGGTAGTTAGTTAGTTAGTTAAATGGATTTAATAACGATTTTTTTATGAAATTAAAAACAGCTTTTTCCACTTTTATAATTTGAATAATTTACATTGTTTTAATTCATATGAAAAACCGTTCTAAAAATTTATGTAATATTGTAGGTAGTTAGCACAAAATTTCTTTCAATATTTGTTCACTATTGAATTAGACCCTAAAAGATATGAGAATTTCTTCATAACGTCGTGTATACGAGTATATATAATAGACAATACATGTATTCTATTTTAGCAAAAATTTTCGGTTTATTTCGTTATATAACAAAGGTAAAGGTAATATTTCAATCTACCCCTAATCTTTGAATAATCCTTTTATGACATTCCGAATCACCGGAACCCAAAAATGTTTATTAAAATGACGCTGACCATCTTGCTTTGTTACACATGCGCCAGGACACAATAAAACATCCCGCAAGGTTGGAATTTCCGAGTTATTTCAATAAAGTGAAGGTATGTGCCATTTTTCAGGACCTCTTCGTCCCATGCCAGAGTTGGGTCCTAGGGCAGTAATGAAAAACATTCATCTTAAGTTTCCCGGCCGTGCCCATAAAAACGGCCGCTTTTGAAAAATTACAGCAACAAAGTGATATTGTCCCGAAAGAAACACATAAAGGAAATACGTTCATAAACTATTTATCAAATGTTTTAATATAGGAAATGTTCGCTGCGCTGAAGAAATGAGGCTTAAAGATATCTGGAGTGGAAGGGCTCGCTTCTCTTTATTTACCTTGTGTTTCTTATTGTTCAGTTATTGTTCCGTCTGTTACATGATATTGTTTTGGATCACATGTTTATGTAACATATAAAAACTACAAAAAATCACATTATTGAGCAGAAAAGATCATGGTTCAAAACAGAAACAATAGAAAAAAAATACACAATTTTTATCATCCGTACTTCATGGTCATTAGATTTAATGTTGGCTTAGGCATATCTTACAATAATATAGAACCAATAGCAAACCAATTATTTCTTATTAAAAAAAATCAAAATGTTGAAAGAAAACAATTAGGAAAGAAAACATATAGGTACATACCACAATTGCTGGAATGACTTTCTGGGCGGACAAAAACATTAATGCGGTAACCGGTCCATCAAATTGAACCATCGTACTTCACACCTCCTGTGCATATTGTAGGGTTAGGATGTGAAGGAAGTCCTTTGTAATGAATTCATCTGTCACCGAGATTCCCGATTCTATGTGCAGTTGTGTGATTCTGGTCCTTGAAGACGCACGAAGCGCGTTTATTTGTTAGGCACGCTTTTATATATAATTTTTCACTATTTCGAAACCAATAATCGATGCAAAAAATTGACTAAACATGACTTGATCAAGCTTGTAAAATTGGTCGCAAATTTATGCGTGATTAGCAAACTGTATGGATGAATTGCAGTCTAGAAATACGCCCGTGTAAAAATTGAAAAATGGTTTAAAATGAATACAGTAATTGGGTCCTAAAGACCTGTTGTATACAATAAAAAATAAATAAAAATTACATCTGAAGCTATATTATTAAAATATTTCAAATTGAAAACACACATTAACAAAATTATAACGTAATAAAAACACTTAGAAATGAGATCACTGAAAAAATGTGCGGGAAAACGACATATGATTGAATACCGAACGACGAAATAATAAAAAAATGTAAGACAGATAATTGCAATACAAGTAAAATTAAAAAAAATATCCCTTAGATGATTTGAATATATGAAACGATTGGTTAAGAATATAATAATTAAAACGTTTTATATAAGCAGTGTGAATGAAAAATAAAACGCGAAAAATAATAGTCGAGGAAAACATAGCACGACCAAATTAATCATTTATTTCGACGGCCACATTCGAAGTTGAAACGGCGTGATGGTTAGTTATGATAATAACGTTTTTTTTATGAATTTTTATTCATAAAAAGTTTTGCCAATGTTTTGTACCTTCGTCATTAGAAGAGTTTCACACAGTTTTTTGCCAATGTTTTGTACCTTCGTCATTAGAAGAATCATTCAAACAGTTAATAAAGATAATCAAATAACTTTACTTGTAGATGAAAAACTTTCGAACACTTCGAGAAAAATAAACTCAAAAGTGGAAAAAAAAACAGTGTTTTAATTTGAAAAAAAACGTTAATATTGATTTCGCATTCTTAACGCCTTAAGTTTATTAAAAAAATCTATTCATTTTTCTCAAAAGACATTACAAACATGTAAACAGTATATAAGGCATACATTTGAAAACAGGTAAAATACCAGGAACGCATGGGACTTACAGGAGTACAAAATAACTAATGAAGACGCAAAATAGGAATGTAAGGCGGATGAATACGTCCTCAATAAAAATAAGAAAGGGTCAGTAAGATGTTTTGAACATATGTAACGAATGGATGAGGGTAGATTGGTAAAAGATATATACAAGTATTGTGAACACATGGCATGAAGTCGGAACAATCGACGATCGTTCGTGTCACTGTGTGTGAATAAAGTAGATGCGTGTGATTAATGTCAGTATATAAAAATGTGGCGGTTCATCTTCTCTGCCCACCCCTACGGAGGAAGGACGTGATGATTAGTTAGTTTTTAGGTTATTACTTTAGATTAATAATTTTGGGAATTTTCATATTATTAATTAATTTTCATATTTTTATATCAAAACATAATCGTTTATCGTATTTTTATTTATGCATCTTGAAATATGTTTTAAAAGATATTACAAGAAAAGTTTTCTTTATATTAAATATCTATATATTTGACATATTCAGTAGAAATGAGATCTCTTAGACGAATATGTGGATACTCTGTGTATGAGAGTGTCGAATGAAAATACGAAAATATAAAAAGTGAATACCGTGCGAATGATGGATGGTGTTATGAAAAAAATAGTGAAAGGATCATTGCGATAGTTTGGACACATGGAAATTATGAATGAATGAAGAATGGTAAAAAAAGTGTCTGTTAACGATTTTAATGGAACAAGAAATATAGGAAGACCGAGGAAAACGTTGCACGAACAAATAAATCAAATATTGAATGTCGGCCACGTGAGGAGTCAAAGAAATCGACGCGCGTGCATGACACTATGTATGAATGTTGAGTAATCGAGAGAAATATGTCAGGAAAAAAAGTTTGTCAGTCCATCATTTCTGCCTACCCCTTCGGGGAGATGGCGTGATGGTTAGAGTTTGTTAGTTAGTTATCTGTGAAGTAAAACCCTACATCCGTTAAATGATGTAAGAGAAAGAGAAAGAATAACATATTATTATTTTCTTTTCTCTGGCTTCATTTATTTTTGCGAGTTATATGTAAAAAAAATGTTAAAAGTAACTCAAACGAATGTTTGTGATACTAGTAATTTAGCGATTTTTTTTAAATACAATTATTAAATCTCTGTATGATACATTACAGAGTTTGGTATAATGCTCACGTTCCTCTGTCTGTGCCCTACCTGCGTGAAGCTGAAGGGCAGTCAATGATAACGAGGAGACTGAAACTGCAAAACAAAAATAAATAAGGGTACATCTCACTGTCAGATACAGCTAAAGATGTTTTCTGAAACATATGCTTCACAAAAAATATCAATGTGTGTTATACACGATTTTATGGGGCAAAAGAAATATGAAATTGAGAAAAAAGTACAGAACAATTTGCGGAAAAGATCATCTTCTTCTTCTTCCTTGTTCTAGACCTATGTGGTCTGTTTTCCAGAGTGTTGCTACTCCTGTGAGGTAGACTCCCATCTGTCCTTCGATCTTTTATGAGGTCTTCCACATGAGGCTGATTATTCAATGCAATATAGAGGAGTCTGGTGGTGTCCATTCTTTGAACATGACAGTATCAGTCCCTTTTTCGCTGTCTGCTCCATCTTATAATATCTTCAACCACACATATCTATCTTATTCTGGTGTTCCTCGCGCGATCTCTCAGTGTATTGCGTGCTATCGTCCTCAGTGTCTTCACTCAGAAACTAAAAAAAATAGATGTGGAAAAGATTTAAACAAATAAACTATCACTCCATTTTTCCGGAACGGAAGGCAAAAAGACTGGACAACCACACATCCCCTCTAGTTTTCTCCACACTCGCAAGCCAATTCTTCCATTTTCAGACACGGCCGACCATTAAAATTTGATTAATTTGGTCATGCCGTGTTTTCTTCGGTCTTCTTCGACCCCATAATCCATCCGCATCATTAAGTATGCTTTATTATGTTTAATTATTTTATAATCCATGATTGATAAGTTCAATTTTTATTTATTTTTTTATTAATTCGATTGAATGTGAGAGTTTCGTGAGACGTTTCTTATTATTGATACCCCACTATTTATTTAATAAATAGTTCTTAAACTAACGTAGTTTAATAACACCTATCATAATTTCGTTCACAATACTTTCTTCCTAATATCAGTAATTGAAATTCTGTCATATATCGTTTTACTACGCAAATCTCTACTGGATTTATTTTGTTTTCGTCCCATTTCTGTCAGTTCCATTATTCACTACCATGAATATGGGTTGGAACCAGAACTCCATTTTAGAAAGCCATTTTCACTTTTATAATTAATTTTTGTATCTATTATTATCATCTAATTCTTAAGAAATGATTGGTACGTTGATACTACTTGCAAAATTCATTATAACATATTTTTAATAGGCTTACTAACTTACTAACTTAGCATCACACCAATTCCCCGGAAGGGTAGACAGAGATGAAAGACCGCCATAATTCTATCTCCTGTAATACCTCTCTAGCTTCCTCTACATTGTTTCATCATGCACGTTCGTCGATTTTTCCAACTTTGAATGTGTCCGCCTGTTTGTATTTGATTAATTTAGTCATTCCATGCTTTTTTGGTCTTCCACGGCCTCTCTTCGTACTAATATGCTTGTATACAACATTTTAACCGTTCCTCTCTCGTCCATTCGTTCCATATGTCCAGAGATTTTTTTTTAAATTTTACTTATGATGCAATCAACTGCCTTACATTTCTTCTTTATTTCATCGTTTAGTATTCTATCATATATCATATTTCGCACGTTGTTCTCAGTGATCTCATTTCTACGGCATTTATCCTAAAATGCTGAATATACTTTATTATTTTATTGGTCTTTAAATGCGATATTCTCGCGACGGATGTTTTTTTTTATTTTTATGGTGTATTTAAAACTCCTTTTTGTTTCTGTAAATTCAAACTCTTGAAGCGAAATGTAAGTTTTTACAATCTATTTTACAAAAATAATAGAACACTTTCAAATTCATTGTTTCCTTGCAGCGAAGTTATTTTCACTTTAATAGTTTCTCCGTAATTTAGTTCTTGACTCAATGATTTTCCCTTCTCTCGACTCCAGAATAAACAATGCCAAATACTTTTTCTCTGAAACGTTGGAAAATTAAGTCTCATATACCTTTTTTTTGCTGGAACTTTTAAGAATTCTTTTAAAACGATGTATTTAATATTTTATTCATAAACCATATAATATTATGCATTCGTCTAAAAGATTCCACAAGAAGGGAATTGATTCAATTTGTATTAATCATTTTTCATGTTCATGCTTCATTTCTTTGTGTTATCACCATGAAAATTATTCACATTATCATTGTTAATATATCGTTTATTTCTATAGTATTAAAAAAATTAAATCTGCATTTCATTTCCATATTAATGTAGGATTTTTTTTTTGTATATTACATTTCCATATTAATGTACGTTATTATTTTGAGCAAGTATATTGATTCTCATGACATTTGATTGGTAGCTATCTATCGCCATTTTATTATCACGTGAATTAAACACCATACCAAAGACAGTGTGTTATTCGCATATAGCTGGACGTCCTTTGTGGCCGAGTGGTAAGTCCTTTGACTGCTACCCCGAAGGTCCCGGGCTTGATTCCCGCCGATGGTAGTGTGATTGTCATACTGTCTTTGGTCTGGTGAAGAATTCACTTGACAATAAAATGGCGATGGAGAAGCTATCTATCACATGTCGCGAGAATTAATATCTTTTTTTACATCGATTTAGCTCGGACAGTAAACATGTAAAGAGCGATTCAGCAAAATAATAATAACAATAAATGTTAAAAATGAATCCTCGCACTCGTGAAGGTACTCGTTTAATTGTGTAAACAAAAGTATAAGTAATTACAACTCGTTAGAACAACACGTTAAGACAACTCGATAAAAACTACTCTCTTATATACATAACTCTACTACAAGTTAATACAACAATACTTCTCGATAAAACTACACGTAAATACAACAATACTCTTTTTTTAAAATTAATATTGCGCTGCAGTTCATGAGTAGGTACGTTGTGACACATACTAGCGCCATCTATGATAAACCTTAGTAAATAGTCCTGCTCTACGTTTTACACATTCCACCCACCAAGGACTTGTCCTTCAAACTCGTAATTAAAGGTTCTCTATTTACTTATCTAATACTACCACCGTAAATTGCATATAATTGTACAATAATATTTTAACTAGCTAACTTAAATACAATTTATTTTATTTATTTAGTTTTTTTTTTTTTTTTTTACCACCCACCGTGACAATGTGTGTGTAATCATACTGACTTAGTCAGTACACAAAGCTTATTAACAGGACGTTTAAAATAACCTCCCTTGAATTTTACAGTTACGACCCTCGTCACATTATCAGGTCCCGGGTGTTTCTCAATTATTTTCCCTAAGAGCCATTTGGCCGGTGGAATGTTATCGTCTTTTACAATAACTATATCACCTACCTCAACTTCAGGTTTCTTAGTCCACCATTTATTTCTCTGATTTAAATTGGTTAGAAACTCTTTCGACCATCGTTTCTAAAAGGAATTTAACATTTTTTGCAACATTTTCCATCTATCTAAAACATTTACATTGTGATCTGACTGGTCAACGTCACTTATGTTTATTAATGGTTCCCCTACCAAAAAATGACCAGGTGTCAAGGGGAGAGGATCGTCTGGAGTATCGCTTAAAATGGTCAATGGTCGCGAATTTAAGCACGCCTCGATTTGTGCCAACAAAGTAGAAATCTCTTCAAAGGTTAAAATATTATCGCCTATGACTCGTTTTAAATGAGCTTTCACAGAGCGAACACCCGCCTCCCAAAGTCCACCAAAATTTGGGGCTCTTGGAGGGATGAAATGCCATTTTGTTGATTCCAAACTTAATATCTCGGCTATTTCATTAGGTAGCTCAGATTTGGCGCTGTTGAACATGTCCCTTAACATAACATCGGCTCCGATAAAATTTGTACCGTTGTCACTGAAGAGATCTTGACAGTGACCTCTTCGTGAAACGAATCGCCTAAATGCCGCAATAAAACCCTTGGTAGTTAAGTCGGTCACCGCTTCGAGATGAATCGCGCGAGTCGCCATGCACACAAACAAACATATATATCCCTTATAAGATTTAGCTCCTCGCCCTGGTGAAAATCTAATGTTAATAGGACCTGCGTAGTCCACTCCTGCGGTCTTGAATGGTCGGCTTGGTTTAACTCTGGCCTCTGGTAACTGACCCATCAATTGGTTGCTTGCTGCCTTTGAATATCTCAAACATTGTGTACAATTCCTATGATATGTTTTAACCATCTCTCGTGCTCTCAATATCCAGAACTTGGATCTCAAAAAATTCATCATGACTTGAGGTCCCCCGTGTAACTTCTTCTTATGGGCATCTGCAATTATTAGTCTACTCAGATGATTCTTAGCGGGCAAAATAATTGGGTGCTTTTGACCATAGTCCACATTAGCCAAATTTATGCGTCCACCAACTCTCAAAATGTCATTTTCGTCTAAAAACGGATGAAAAGTATATAAGGCGCTCTGTTTTGCAACATAACCCTTTACTTTTAGTGAAATAATTTCTTCATTAAACTCGACATCTTGCACTTGTTTAATGCATATTTGCAAAGTTTGGTTCATCTCCTCCGTTGAAACGAACTTTGAAAATGCTGTCCTCTCATTTCTCGACAACTTTAGTGTTAATACCTTAGCAGTGATCACTACCGGTGCAATCCAACCAATAGGATCATATAGCCTGGCAATGTCTGAAAGTACCTTTCGTTTAGTAATAGGTTGTTCGGGATCGCTTAGATTAACTCTGTACTCAAAATTATCTGTCAGTCTATTCCAACAAATCCCTAACACCTTCATCATATTGTCACTTTTTATTGTCATCATTTGCTCATTACTTAATTTTTCTTTCTCGATGTGGTTCAAAAAGTTGTTATTATTGCTGCTCCATTTCTGTAATTGAAATCCACCATGATTCATTAGTTTACTCATTGACTCGTAAATTTGTAAGGCTTCAATCTCAGTTTCGCAACCTGTCATGAGATCATCCACATAGAAATCAAGTTTTGTTATCTGTGCTGCTAATGGAAACTGATCTTTCTCTAGTTCTGCTAACGTCTGCAGTGTCGTCACGGCAAGATATGGTGCGCAAGCTGTGCCAAATGTTAACGTCAACAGTTTATAATGTTGGATTGGCATATCAGGTCTAGGTCTCCACACAATCCTCTGGAAATCAGCGTCATTCTCATTCACATGTACTTGTCTGTACATTTTCACAAGATCTGCAACAATGCATATAGGATTTCTTCGCCATCTAAGTAAGAGATGACGTAAGTCCTGCTGAAGTTTAGGTCCAATATGAAGGTCGTCGTTTAGTGACACATTATTTGATCCCTTACTCGAGGCATTAAACACTACGCGAACCTTCGTCGTATCTTTATCCTCGCGTACGACAGCATGATGAGGCAAGTACACTGCCTTAGGGTTGTTAATCTCGTAACTGTGAACTGGTCTCATGTGATTTAAAGTAATGTATTCCTCCAAAACCTTCTTATACTCGTTTAAGAGTATCGGAGTTTTACTCAGTCTTCTCTCTGATGCAAGTAGTTTCCTTTCAGCTATGTCGCATGACTTTCCATACTGACATTGCGGATCGGCTGTTTTAAACGGTAACCTTACAACAAATCTCCCGTCTTCACGTCTTATTGTAGTTTTATCATAAAACTCTTCACAAAGTTGCTCTTCTCTAGTTATTTTTTTCTCAATACTGTTAGGCTCGTTCTCAATTTCCCAAAATGTTTTTAGTATCTCGTCTTCGTTTATTTTCACGTGTAAGGTTTTAATGTTTTCAGTACTTAGTTCTTGTGATACTCTTCCAGATAAAATCCACCCGAATAAAGTGTTTTGTGCTATTAGGTTTCCGTATTGACTCTTCTTAATCCCATCTAGCAATATTTCTCCATATACGTCAGCTCCGAGTAATAAATCAACCTTACCTGGTGAGGTGAATCCTGGATCTGCAAGAGGTAAATTGGTCAGCTCCGGCCAATCGGGGATCGGTACTTCGCGTGAGGGTAAAACCGAAGTAAGTGATTTTAGTACATATGCATTAACTCGTATTATTTTTCTAGGCTCGATACGCGATTCGACTTTGAGACTAACTACGTGTTTGACCACCATTTGACCATCTCCCAAACCTGACACCTTACCATTTACATTTGTTCGTTTCAGACCTAACAATTGCACAGTATCTTCAGAAACAAAGGAGGCTTGCGAGCCTTGATCAAGTAAAGCCCTAATTACAAAATAAGAACCGTTTTTACAACATGTTTTAACAACAGCAGTCGCTAATAGTACATTACTCGTATTAGTTTTTAAATCTCCTCTCGAAAAATTTGCTACTACAGTTGCGTCGTTTATTTTGTTAGTTGTTTCACTCTTAGGTTGTTGTGCTTCTCCTCTGGAACCCTCATTTTGCCTCAAGTTATTGTATGCTTGTTTATCCTCGTCCTCGAAATGCAGCAACGTGTGATGTTTCCTACCGCATTTACGGCAAGAAGTAGTTTGACGACACTTATACACTGGATGCGTTGGTGCAAGACAATTAAAACAAAGTTTCTTGGCTTGTACTATATTTTGCCTCTCAAATGCTGGCTGCTTCTTGAATTGATTACAATAGTATATGTAATGTGGCCCGTCACACATCGCACATAGCTGTTCAGACGAACTTGGCTTCACATTCACAGCGGAATGAAACGCTCTAGCTTTCACTATTTGATTTGGATTTTTATTTTGCATGTTTGTTTTAGCAGTCGCAGGGTTTTTACTTGTATCTACCATTTCCAAACTTCGAAATCTTGTTTCCATAAACTTCTCCAATTGTGACCATTCTGGTAGGTCCTGTTCTACAGTACTCACATGATTCTCCCATTGTCTGTGTGACTCAGTGTCTAATTTTGACACAACCAAGAATATTATTATCGCGTCCCATTCTTTCGTGTTAATTTCAAGATTATATAATGCCTTTAGACATGACGTTGTAGTATCTAAAAGTTGTCTTATGGAGCTTGCAGACTCGTGTTGTAGACTTTTTTGAGCAAATAAAGTCTTCAGAATGGCATTGCAATTGTACCTTTTATTGTTATAACGTTTGGTTAATAGATCCCATGCTTCTTGATAATTTGCTGAGGTAGTCGGAAAATTTCTCAACAGCAGTTCAGGCTCTCCAGATAAGCTCGTTTTTAAATAATGTAGTTTCTGTACTGGCGAAAGTGAGCTGTTTTCATGGATTAATGAAACAAACATGTCGTAAAAGGATTGCCACTCGGTATATTTCCCTGCAAAAACGGGAAGTTTAATTTGCGGCAAGTGAGCCTCAGAAGTACTTTCCTTAGTCTTGGGCACTGTCGTATTATTTGCCTTAGTAGTACTTGGGTTGTTCATAGTGAGGTAATCCTTAAGAAGGGTTTTGTAAGTGATAACACCTTCTTGAAACGTATCCTGCACATCATCAGTGAAATATGGTAATGTTGCCTTCTGCTCTTTTGTAATCGATGCGACAATTTTAAAATGATTTTTGTTAAATGCTTCTTCTAATTTATCCAACGTTTCCATTCTAGCTGTTAAATAACTAGATTTTGCTCGAGTCTCATAACTTGCTTTTTTAAGATTCCGCTCAGCCTTTTTCAATTGTTCAAGAATCTCCATTTGACCTTCAATTAAATTTTCCATTTTGATTTTCAAGTACACAAATTTTTATTTTTAAAAGTAAGTTCTAGTTTGTTACTAAATTAATTAAGTTCTCAAACGTCACCAATATTCAATGCACTTTTCGATTCATATAAATTTAAAAAGTTTTGCAAGTCCAATTTGAATCACTTCACAAATTGTAACAAGTATTTAAAGTCCAAAAAATTGCTAAGTCACGAAATTGTTACAAGTCAATTTTAATTAGAATTTTTTCTCAGTATATTTTCTCAGAATAGTTCACTTTTACTTACAATTTACAAATCCAATGTTTTTGTCACTGGTTCACAACACTTATTTCTGTCTCACTTGTTCCCTGGTTTCGGCACCATGTTAAAAATGAATCCTCGCACTCGTGAAGGTACTCGTTTAATTGTGTAAACAAAAGTATAAGTAATTACAACTCGTTAGAACAACACGTTAAGACAACTCGATAAAAACTACTCTCTTATATACATAACTCTACTACAAGTTAATACAACAATACTTCTCGATAAAACTACACGTTAATACAACAATACTCTTTTTTTAAAATTAATATTGCGCTGCAGTTCATGAGTAGGTACGTTGTGACACATACTAGCGCCATCTATGATAAACCTTAGTAAATAGTCCTGCTCTACGTTTTACACAAATAATAATAATAATAAAAGCTCCTGCCATTTAGCCACGAAGGTCATCGTATTTTATCCATGGTATACACATTTCATAGTTTAGTAAATAACTTGAAATTGTGGTTTCCCTAAATAACATTTCTCACATCAGACTTCATCTTGTACTAAAATATAAAAAATATAACATTTTTATCCCTGTTTTTTCAATAAAGTGGTGTTTATCAACTCGATTTAAGTTAATCCTTTAAACGTGTGCTTTTGCGGAGTATTTTTCTTTCCAGACAAAGAAGGAGATTAAAAAGCCATTCCGCAGTTGGTAAGTTTGAAAGGTAAACATCAAAAGCCGGTGAATGAGGCTCCGATCGTCAATTACTGCCGGAACTTTTGGCGAGGAGGATTTCACCCTCACCCCCCTTTCAACCCTCATTCCGCTCCGGGCAGCTTGTCAAGGTGTTATTATGGCACGCAAAAATGTCGCAGATAAAACAAAAATATTGATGGTTAATATAATGACAGGGTTCCAAAACTTCTCTGTGATACATTTAAGCTATATATGCTGTTATTAAATTAACAAAAATCAACTTAAAAAGTATTAGCAATAAAAATTATGTTTTTATTCATATATTTTAATTAATTAATTTAATGAAATGGCAACTTTTAAAATACGTTTTATTTCAATAAATTTATATCATTTTCTGCAAATCATTTTGTAGGTTAATTTTAATTTTACCACTAATCATAACTGATATTATTTCAAATGATATCAAATAAAAAAATAAAACCCAATAAATTAATATGAATGAAAACGTCTGTTTTCTATGAGTTTTTTTTACTTTTAATGACACGTTTCACCCTTTTAAGGTATTATCAAATGTTCGTATCGACATACGATAACATTTTTTGAGTTTTATGCCATTGTTCAAGAAACAATAAATAAAACAAAAATATGTTTATGTACAACAACAACAAACCATCACGCCGTTTCCCCGCAGGGGTAGGCAGAGAGAATGGACCGCCACACTACTCTATCCTGGCAAACCTCTCTAGCTTCCTTCACATTCATACAACGAGTCATACACGCACGTCGATTCCTCCGACTTCTAACATGACCAACCTTTAAAATTTGATTAATTTGGTCATGCCATGTTTTCCTCGGTCTGCCTCGACTTCGTACCCCATTTACATCATTAACGTATACTATCTTAACCATTCTTTCTCCATCCATGCGTTCCATATGTCCGAACCAACGCAGCGATCCTTTCATAATTATGTTCATTATACCTTCTTCTGCTCTACATTCCTTTCTTATATCAGCATTTGAGATTCTGTCGTATATCGTTCTACCACACATACGTCTTAGGGACCTCATCTCTACCGCATTTATTCTACTCTCATCCCTCTTCTGCCAGTTCCATGCTTCGCTTCCATACATTATGTTTATGTATTTACCAAAATATTATTCTTCTATAATATAAATGTGTTGTAGATTCACATCCGATTTTAATAACAGTGTTTTTTCACAACACATTTTTGTATTAGTCACAAAAATGTTTTGGACATGACACAAAAGCCCTTCCGGAGTGTAGAAATAAAAAAAAATTACATTGTGGAAGGTGTTCTGTGTCCTGAAACATGTTTGTGAAAAATGAAAAAAAGTGTTGTATAAATACAATGCTTCAGTTTAACTGATATTTAAATCAAATATTGATCACAAAACACAAATTCAAATTGAGAATATCAAATAAATGAGATATTTAATTAATAATAAGGGTTGTCATTTCACCCCCTGTGCCAGCCCTGCCAGCTGTAAAGTTTTCCCCCTTGCGCTAATTGGTTCTCCGGAGAGCCCTCGACTGACTGACAACAGCCCGCCGCCTGCAACGGTGCTCAACGTGTCGGAACCTTTTCACTTTTCATATCACTCAGACGGCAGCAACAACTGCTAAATAGAAATTTTTATGCTTGCTATCGTAGATAGCATCTGAGGTTTTAACCCTTTACACTCCTCAATCATTACTGTTTTGCGTGCTTAATTAATTAACAACAAAAAAACACGTGAGGAATCGACATGCGTACATGACACTATGTAAAAATGTTGATGAACCGAGTGAAGTATGTCGGAAAAGTGTGTCAAATAAAAAAATATTGCAAAACAAAAAAAAATCAAACAGTGTGGCGGTCCATTATTTCTGCATACCCATTGAGAAGACGGCTTGGTGGTTAGTTAGTTAGTTTAAAAAAAAACAAAGGAAGATGTCTGCATTAAAAGCCGTATTAGGAAGGTGTAGAGTGTGTAAATATTTATTTATTTCTACTCAACTCACCATCACGCCGTTTTTATAAATAATCGAAGAACACGTTGGGCTTTCCTATCATACTTCAATCGCTTTCTCAACATTCGTTTATCGTGTCATGCACGCACGATGATTTCTCCGACTCCTCACCAGGCCGATATTTAATATTTGATTTATTTGATCGTGTCACGTTTTCCTCGGTCTTCTTCTATTTCTAGTAACAACTTTTCTTTGTCTTTTTCATTTTTATATGCTTAGTATATACAACACTAGCTTAAAAATTTAAATTCAATATCAGACATGTTTGAGACAACCCGGACCTTTCTCAGTGATATTATTATGGTATTTAAAATATTATAAAATTGTTTACAAATATGATCAGTTTTGACAGATTAAAAAAAACTATCAAAACGTATCATATTTGTAAACAATTTTATAATATTTTAAATATCTTTATAATATCACTGAGGAAGGACCGGGTTTTCCGAAACATATCAAATATTTTTTAATTTTTATTAGGTTGGTGTTGTATATAAAAAGTATATAAAAAATGAAAAAGACAAATAAAACATCTACAACACAATGTATGGCAAACATTGAAGAAATACATATACTTTCTACAATTATTTTTTTCAAGAAAATAATGTTGTTATTTAAAATTTCATGGTACAAGTTCATTGTAAATAATGAAAATAATATCATCATAAATGTATCAACAACAAAAAAATACAAATTTCGAAAGACAGTAATCAAACTCTTTAGATAGTGAAATGGTTGTTACGTCGTCAAATTCAAAACAACACTGGTTTATTATATTGTACTTGTTGGTTAATACAATAAGATAATGTTTTGAGGGACGGTGTTGACGCACTCTCATGATATCTCTTTCTTTTCATCACAACTTTATTCGACAAATTATTCCACGATATTTTACGGAGAAGGTACGAGTAGTAACGTCTAATAAATCACTCCGAATACACAACACGATTTATTAGTTGCTGCGGAAAATTTATCATCAGAGTTCTGTTAAGATAAAGAAAAATGTTTATTTCATCTTAAACTAGTGAAGACCGGGAAACTGTGATGTTTTTGTCCACAACAATTTAGAACAAATAAAAACGAGCGAAACTTATATTCGCGTTTCCTGAAACTAATTCGTCTTGTGGAATACATATTTTTCATTACTAACATCGCGGCATATTAAGACTTACTAAAAAATTTTTATCATATATTCGCTTTAAATAATTATACTATTTTTTTCCTATTGGCTTAATTCAATAATTAAAAATATATATTCTTCTTCTTACGATTTCTGTACCTTAAAGAGAACGGTTACTACCCCTGGCTGTACCCAACTGATTTCTTGCTGGGTATGCTGGACTACCAATCATTGGAAATTAGACGAACTATCCACCTGGGTGTTCACTTTTTTCAACTGATTCGTATAACTCTGATATTTTGAATGACTTGACTTTGTTTGTCCCCGACAATTATCTGCGACAAAGGCAACATAGATTATTTCACCTGCCACTGTGTAGAACCAATCTATCTAAGGTAATGTCCGTGGGCAGGGCAATAATACTATTAAACCGCATTTCTTCGCATGTGGACATTTTTCACGATAGTGAGGCTACCCTCAGAAAGCATCTATCTCCTATGTATTAAATTGCTTCTCTACTTATTGTTATCGAATATATATTTGTTTAATTGTCTTCTGTTTTTCTTTTTTTCTGACTTGCTCTCATTTGTTTTCTTGATATAATATTTGTAAATATATATTTTTTTAAATTGTTAATTTTATTTTTGTATATTGTGATTATAAACGATTTGGATTTGTTATTCTGTAATGTTTATAATTTTTTGAATAAATTGTAATTGAATAAATTGAAATATATTATTTGTATTTAAAATAAAATAAAAACACTGCACTTTGTTTTCACCACTATGCGGTTATTTTAATTGCTGACTAGTTTTGCTTGTACCCAAGCTTCCTTAGGGCTTCGTAATAATTAAAGGATGAAAGTAGAATCAATGCAGTAGAAATAAGATCTCTTAGACGAACGTGTAGATACTCTGTGTATGTTAGAGTTTCGAATGAAAATATAAAAAGTGAATGTGGTGCGAATAATGGTGTTATGAACAAAATAATGAAATGATTATTAAGTTGGTTTCGACATATGGAAAGAATGAGTGGTAAAAAATATATACGTTAACGATGTAAATGGAACCAGAAATAAAGGTAGACCGAGGAAAACGTGGCACGATTAAATTAATCAAATAATGAATGTCGGCCATATGAGGAGTCAGAGAAATCGACGCGCGTGCATGATACGATGGATGAATGTTGAGGAAGCGAGAGTAATATTTCAGGAAAGAAAAGTGTGGCAGTCCATTATTTCTGCCTACCCCTTCGGGGAGATGGCGTGATGGTTAGTTAGTTAGTTTTTTTTATATTATTTGTATTTAAAATAAAATAAAATAAAAACACTGCACTTTGTTTTTAACCACAAGTGCAGTGTTTTTATTTCATTTTATTTTAAATACAAATAATTTAAAAATTTAAACCACAAAGTCTTACCACAAAGAAAATGCTTAAATTTTTTTTTTATAATTTTAAAAATTAAAATGGTGGTGGTGGTGGTGGTCAAGGGATATAAAGCTTGGCTCCTGATCAAGGGGACTTGGGTTCAAGCCAGATTCCTTCTTCATAATAATGAGCTATTTTTGCTCATATTAGAGATTGTAAAATAAATTCTAATATCATTGATTTAAATCCTTGGTATAAGTCATAAAAATAAAAATAAATGCACATGCATAAGTCAAATGTATTGTTTCAAAATAAGATTTATGAAAATATGTAAATACATACAATTCGTTGTTAAATAATATCACAAATATTTTTTTTTCTATAAAATTATTTGCGATAATTGGTTGGTTGGTTTTACTAACCCATTTTGGCATCACCGTTTGTAAAACAAGTTGTTTGTAACTTCTGATAAAGCCAACATAGGTTGGAGAAACAGCTGTCGCCACAATTTCATCTCGAAATTTATATATATATTATTAAAAACGACTGTTTAGTGGTTTTAATTGGATTTAATCTATGTAAATTATATTAATAGTAAAAATTTGGTTCGCCTTGCGAGGGCTTTCTGAAACGTTTGAGAATACCCTCCCATGGCGAAACAAATGTGTCACTATTTATTTAGTTTACATCAATTTAAACGAAAATACTAATACCCCAACTATAAATAATTACATCGAGTTTATATACTTAATACGAATGAAACCGTCTGTTTTCTAGAGTGTTATAATATTGTATTTTATAAGAATGGCATGTTTAACTTTACCATTTGATATGATTAAGCATTAGCAAATGTCTTTGCAAGTTCAAAGCAAATTATGCGACAAAAGATGTCATTCCCATAAATACAACGAATCTTTTGAAAAATTAACGTTCTCATTCGTATTATTATTTAAAAATGGAGTTTTGCATCACTGTTCGAGCAACAATAAATAATTAAAAAAACAACTAACTAAAATACGAACGGTCACAGCCTTTTCCAGAGGGGTAGGTGAAGTGAATGGACCGTTATATTGCTCTCTTATGACATACCTCTTTAGTTTCTCTACATTCATGCATCGTCACATGCATGCTCATCGATTTTTCCGACATTGAATGTGCTTTAAGTATTTGATTAAATTGGTCATGCCATGTCTTTCTTGCTCTTTCACGGCTTCTCTTTCCACTCAAACTGCTTGTTTATAACATTTTTACCATTATTCTCTCGTCCATTCGTCCATATGTCCAAACCGCGCGAGGGATCCTTTTTTAATTTTCACTTATGATATAATAATAAATAAATTTGTAAATACAAGCAAATAGCAATATTATGGTTGTAACATAAATCTCATATTAGCACAAATGCTGATATAAGAAAGGAATGTAGAGCGGAAGAAGGTATTATGAACAAAATTATGAAAAGATCGCTGCGTTGGTTCGGATAAATAATGGTTAAGAAAGTATAAGTTAATGCTGTGAGTAGGGTATGGAGTCGAGGCAGAAAACATGGCATGACCAAATTAATCAAATTTTAAATGTTGGTCATGTTAGAAGTCGGAGGAATCGACGTGCGTGTATAACTCGTTGTATGAATGTGGAGGAATCTAGAGAGGTTTGCCAGGATAGAGTAGTGTGGCGGTCCATTCTCTCTGCCTACCCCTGCGGGAAAACGGCGTGATGGTTTGTATGTATGTACATAAATCTTACTCTACAATAATTATCCCCCGTGTTTCAAATTTCGAATTCCGAGTCACGTGTTATAGAGTTTCTACAGATTTTCATAATGTGATTCCCTATTTTGGTTTCCGACAGCCGTGTTTAGGGTTTCGGGTTCGGATTCCATGTTTCAATTTCTGAGGAAGGTTTAGGATACCGTGTGTTGAGGTCTTGTATAGAGGTTTCAGATTTTGCTCAAATCTTGTATCTAGTACTCACAAGAGCTAAATTTTTCACCAACACATTTGAAACCTGTATATCCTTCATATATCATTACATAAAAAATTCATATTTCTTGTTTCATGAACAATGATGTCAACCTTCCTATTAAATAATAATTACGAATTAAAATGTCTGTTTTCCAGAAATTTCATTATATTTAACGTGAATTACATGTTTCGCCTGTCTAAGGCATTATCATTTGCTGTGTGGGGAGAAGTAACCTTCTCCAACTGATATTGGAAAGGAATATTGAGGGACGCCAAGGACTCAGTAGGTGACAGATGTCCTGGCTGCAAAACATAAGGGAGTGGACCGGCATCCGAAGTGTGGAGGAGCTGTTCCGAGCGGCGCAGGACAGGGACAGGTACGCCAAGGTGATCGCTAACGTTGGAGGACCTGACAGGGCAATTAAAGAAGAAGAAGAAGAAGATTTGATAATGCCTTTGATAGACAAAACATGTTATTCACATAAAATATAATTAAACTTCTATAAAACAGACATTTTCATTTGAATTTATTTAAATGTTAGTAATATAGTGAACTTATTTAAAACAGTAAATTTTCAAAACAAATTAACTTACTCACGAACACACCGTTTCTCCGCAAGGGTAAGCAGAGAGAATGGATCACCAACATGTTCTATCCTGACATAACTCTGGCACCTCTTCTACATTTACCTACTTCTATAATAACTTTGCCGCCTTTCAGTATGGGAAATTTGGTCTCGCCATGTCTTTCTTGATCTTCTTAAACTAATTTTTCCATTCACACTACTTCTTTACCATTCTTCCCCCATCCATTTGTTTCATAATTAATTTACAATTTCTCAATTTTATAGAATGAGAGAATGTAATTAATATTGAGAGAATGTAATTAAATACAACATTTATTTTTGTATGAAGCCCTTTATTTGTGGTGTGGCATTTAAAAATAATTTATAGCACTTTTATAATTTGTTTTTACACCACTTAATTTTGTTTTATCGAGCCAAACGATTTCACTCCATCCAAAGCTTCATTAGGGTTACAAAATCATTTAATTTTTGTTTCGTATTGCGTAATGGCTATTATTTTATTTAGATATAATTGGATCATTCAATCCAATGTTTGAGATTCAGATAATTACCTTAATCACATAATAGCATTTCGTAATGTAATATTAAACCAATTGGATTATTCGTACATATCGAATAATACAAACTATTAATTTATATAATGCTTTCACTAAACGTACCCGCGTAATTACATAGGGTGACTACAAAGCTGATTGCCATAGTATTACCTTCTTTGTCTCCCACCTTTCAAGGGCCGGCTTATCCGATTAGAGACAGATCAAAGGAATATCGTAATCATCAAGTTAACATCTTAATAACGTGTGGTGGCTATACTTCATAATCCTTACCAAAGTATACACAATACACATACGAGATATAATTACCCTTTTCCAAGTTTGTATAATATTAAGCTGGGTTTTTATATAATTCAATAAGCTTCATTGTTAATTTTTCTTCTTCGCCTTCTCTCTTCCACTGCTAGATATAGACCTCTTCCATTTTCTTCCACTCGTCCCTGTCCTGTCCCTACCGCATCCAGGTCGTTCCAGCTATATACCAATTTTTAACTTTCTTGATTCTCATAACATGTGATAGTTAGTAGTTAGTTTAATCTATGAAAGGTATTATAGAAAAACATTTCCCAAAAAAAAATATCTTCAAATTTCAAATAACATTGGATTTTCTTAACAATGGCTTGAAAATATTTTAGTTTCTTTTTTTGTTTTTTTGAATGTATGCAAATACTGGATTCTACCCATTACGGGTTAATCATTAAGAATTATTTAGGGTTAATGTGTGAAAATTGGATTGATAGCCTTTCACATTACATTAATAAAGTTTTTCTGGTTAATGCTTACATCTAGTATCAATAGATGGCGCTAGTGTAGATTGAACTAAAATATGCGAAATGTTTCTCAAGATGGTAGCATATATACAACTTTCAAAAAAATAATTGTCAGACGTGGTGTTCGTAAGAAGACGGAATGGGAATGTTGTATTACATAAAGCGATCGCTTAACCCAACCAATGACAGGTCATAAGTCCTGTAAACGCCTCGACCACCATATTCTGTTTCCAAATTATTTACATCTTCGTCTCTATTAATATATATTTAATTCTTATTTTAGTTTCGTTTACATCAGTATCCTAACTTGTTGTATACGTATACTAAAGTAATAAAATACTAAAACTTCTGTAGAGCAATAATATTTGAAAGTAATTACTCTCAAATCTAAAATTAAGGCCCTTGTTGCTTGAATGAAACGTCCGTTTGATAAATGTACAGAGGAAAGATCTTTTAAATTGAGAAAAGTGAATTTCAAATTGTCTTTTCTGCGACAGTTCTGCTATAAATCTTCGTTCAGATTGCAAGAATAATAAAAAAAACGTTTATAAATCAAGTTACTGGCAAACTGTTTAACAAAAAACGTGTACAGAATTAAAGTGCTTAAAAGTAAGAATTTTTATAAGAAATGGTTTAAAAAAATGTGTAATTAGCATCGTTCGCTTAATTTTACTGTGTTTAAATTGTAATCATAATTAATAACTGAAAGGTCTTGGTTATTAACGAACGTTATTCGTATATTAAAAACCAATTGACTTCAATCCGGCTATGTGAACCAGCTGTACTGCCGTCTGAGATATTCCATAGAGTCGAGAGGCATGTGCATACCTTCCGTATTCCAACAAACCCCTTATTCACGTACTTTCTCATAAATTCTCGTACTTTCTCGTATTTTATCTTATTTTCTCGCTAGAAATTTTAAAATACACATTTTGTTTCTACCCTCTTTTAAAGTTCTTATTTTTTCAAAACAAAAGAACAAAAAACACAAAAACACGTATTTTGTACAACTTTACTTTTATCACTAAATTATTTTTTTCACAGTGAAATTTGACGCTGGGATTAAACTAATAATCAAAATTGACCTTTGCAACTGAATCGATCGCAAACTCAAATAATTTATAATCAGTATGAATGAAAGCATCTGAATTGTAGAATTTTTATTATATAATGGTTTATGGGAATTACATTATTAGAGCATTATCAAATGTCAAATTTCGTAGAGAGGCAAAATATGTCATTCCCATAAATATATGTATAATATTGTATCATCATCATCAGGCGTCTGTCATCCACTGCTGAATGTAGGCCTCTCCCAAAGCACGCCACCGCCCCTATCCATTGCTGCTTCCATCAATCCATGTCCAGCAATCCTCTTCAGATCGTCGGTCCAGCGGGCAGGGGGACGTCCAACTTTGTAATATTGTATAATATATAATAAAACATATTTTATAATATAATTTATACATATTGTATACTATTGTATAATAAAACTTATTGTATTATATAATAAATACATACTGTATAAAAAAACTTCTGGAAAAAGGACGTTTTCATTCGTAATAATTATTTAATACATAGTTTTACACCATTGTTAAAAAAATCTGTCAATGTTAGAATTTTGTAATTACTTGATCTCAAAGTATTACGAGTAAGTTAAAATATTAACAATCTTACGCTTTTCGAAGTAAATAATAATTTCATTACAACACTAGTTAGCTAAATATATATAAGATTGCGTGGACGACGAACGAAAGGATCTTCACCCTAATGATATTATGGATGGGGGTATGCTGGAGATCAGGGATATGTAGGAGACAAAGAGCATAAAGATTAGCACCATAATGATGGAAAAGGGAGCTGATGAAAGGCAAAGGAAGAGAGTGTGAGACATCGTTAATTGCTTCTACAATGACAAGGCTGCAACGAAAGAATAAAAAAAGATGGTTCCATTGCAGATAAGAAGCTTCAAAGGGGGAGTTTTTAGGAGGTAGTCTGCCCAAGGGCAGGAGTACTGCCTTTGTCGATGAGGATTTTCCGTCCCTCAGAATTTAAGTGCACATTGTACAATAATTATTAAATATATATACAAGAGTTTAAAAGTTTAATTTTTTTCCACAAATTAAATATTTTTATGACTGTATATCTTATCTCATTTATTTTTATTACTCCAACAATTTTTTTTCAGAAGTCTCAGATATTTTTTTTTCTTTAAAAAGCAATACAAAAAATGTTAATTTTAATATAACATTGAATAAAGTAATGAAAAATACGACTCCATTATTTCGGCATTGAAAAAACATTTATGCCAAAAAAATTCAGTTCGAGAATTTATTCTGTCAAAGTTGATTGTATAAAAAATTACAATTTTAACGGATGAATTACATCCTACATTTAGAAACAAATTTTTGATTTAAAATGAACCTATATTTATTACTTAAATTATCTTCAGCGATGGAGCATTTTCGACGTTGCGCCGCAAGCCGGTAACAGGAGCCGAGAAGTTGTTGGGGGTAATCTTCACGGGCTCTTCCCAAATCCCTTCCCGGCGACAAAACACCGTGGTGGGAGTATAGGTGGGGCTACCTCTTGTCGGGTTATTGTATCCTGGTACTCATATTCAATTACGTTTCAAAATGTTAGTAGAGTTAATTTACAGTACCAATTCGTGGTATTTTGATTGAAGAATTTCGTTTTGCGAAAGCTGAAGAGAAATTCACGTTTCACATTATTAGAAATGTGAGTTTGCTAATTTTATTTGGTGATAATGATAAATAGTTACATAAATACATACTATATTTAAAATTGAACTCTTAAAGTAAATGTAATGAACCAGTTGGAAGCGTTCGAGATGTGGAAATACCGCAGAATGCTCCGTTTACCGTGGACCGATAGGGTCAGTAATGCAAACGTACTGCAGAGAGCCAGAGCCAATAGAAAGCTATTGTCAAGTGTGATAATTAGAAAGGTCTCATATTTGGGTCATGTGCTAAGGGAATAAAAATACCACCTACTTCGATTGACATTAATGGGTAAAGTGGAGGGACGTCGGGGAGTTGGTAGAAGGCAGATGTCCTGGCTGCAGAATATCAAAGAGTGGACAGGAATAACAAGAGTTCAGAACCTGTTCCAAGTGACGCAGGATAGAAACGCCTTTGCTGTAGTACGCCAACGTTGGAGGGACCTGACACGGCACCGAAAGAAGAAAAAGATACAAAATTCGTGATGTAAACGTGAATTTGTTTGTAGAAAATCATATAATAAATCTTCTTCTGATTCTTCTTAGCTTTATCGGTATCAGGTGTCGGCTGTTGTTGTATGGGGTCTCCAGGACTGTCTGTCATGGTTGGTGTCTGAAAGGATAGGTCTCTTTTGAGTCCCATTCACGTCAATTTGGACCTACCGCGTTTTTTCGATCGCTGATCCGTTTCCATCACCTTCCGTATAACATGATCGAATTGACGCTGCATGACATGGCCTCACTCTGAAACAGCGGCGGATGTTGATGTTCTCCATGTGATCGAGCAGCGTTACTCCGCCCGCCCATCTAAGCATTCTCATTTCATGAATGTTATATTGTTAGTTAACTTGTTTTACATTAAATCGATTTGAATAATATAAAACAGAAAGGTGATAAAATTTCATCAAGACCATTTTTAATACATTTTTATGAAGTCTTTTTAGAGACACAATATGATGGGAGTATTTTTTTTAGCTCAAACACTTTGTTGATGATGACTACAATACATTTCTCTAATAATTTATGAATATAATGTTGTTTTATAATAGATAAACCACTTACCTATTGATCTAGTAGACTTGAAATCAATCGTGTATTGGCATAATATTTTCTTCTTCTTCGATGACCCTACAGACCATATCGAGCCTTATCCTCCAAATCTGGTTTCGTAATCGTTGCTTTTTATGAGGAGAAGTTATTAGCATCTCGCCCAACCCCCTATCAGGAGGGCCAGGATTTTTCTGTTGGAGATTTCCTTCCCTTAGCTAGGTGGTTTAGATTTTATTAATTCATTCTCTGCTATCTGCTATGGCTGATGTAATTGCTAGTGGCCACATTACCCTAATAGACGTGGACACTTGGAGTAGGACTATTGGAAGTGTTGCTCATGGAATGCAACTGTGGTATTTCACGGCATTTAAGTGATACATATTTCCCAACAAAATATGCATTTTCGTGACCCTACCAAACTTTGAACAGATATATTTTTTGAAGCTTAAATTTTTATCATTTTTATACTATGGTGTTATATAGGTGTTTTTTTAGAGGTATACAATACACATTCAGATTGAAAAAAAAACACATTAAAATAATGTTAATTCCTATGACATTGGCTTTATTTAATAGATAATTTTATGCCATTATTGCTTAAATATGATTTCGGGCATATGAGCGCCACGACTAGCTCGAATGAAGCGCAACCGTGAAGTCCGATTTTCAACAATACTCGTCTTTGTGGATGCGTATTATCCACTAGAGTGTACGTGGTGCGAAAACGATCCATAGTCTTCCGAATAACTTTCTCGGATGGACGATTATGTCGACCGTAAATTGGTTGTAGTGCACGATAAGTTTGGCAAACCAAACCGTGATTTTCAAAATAAATTAGCACAATTTGCAAGCGCTGTTCTGACGTCAGTCTGTTCATAGTAAAATGGCGAAATGTACTAATTACAAATCCACTATCAATTATCAAATTAACAGTCTGTTATAACAATGTTGCTAGTTTAAAATCCAAACCTCTAAAAAAACACCATATATTTATATTTTTCATGTCAGATAAACAAAAGTTAAAAAAGCCAAAATTAAATATCATTACCTTATACCTAATAAAAAAAATCGATCCACTTAATAAGTTAAGGTATCGTTTACATAACGTTTTTTTCCGTATTTATTACAAAGAATCTTTGATTATTCACTTATCCTATGCAAATAATAATTCCCCATTTCGCATTTCATCACTTTTAGAGGTTTTAGCACAGCCTCGGGCCAGGAAATGTATTGGAGAAGGTATCTCTACTGTAAGGGAGCAATAGAGTTAGAGAGAGAAGGAGAATTTAGATAAGGCAAGAACATTTTACGGAAGACTGATATTTTATTACCATTTTAATAGTGTGACCATACATTTTCCAAATGAATGACAAGTTTATGATTTATATTTTAGGAAATATTTGTAAGAAAAAATACAAAAAAACTAACTAACTAACTAACCACCAGGCCTTCTTCTGAAGGGGTAGGCAGAACGAATGGACTGCCACACTTTTCTTTCCTGACATATTTCTCTCGCTTCCTCAACATTCATACATCGTGTCTTGTACGCGCGTCGGCCTCTTCTCTGACTCTGGATATTTGATTTATTTGATCGTGCCACGTTTTACTCGGTCTTCCTATATTTCTAGAAAAAAATGCACGTTTAAATAAAATAAAAAAGGTATAAAAAACTTATTTCATTTACTACCTTTTACTTTCAGAATAGTTTTTTTTTGTTGATTGTAAACTTTTATATTTATTGTAAATTTACCTTAATTAAAAAAAACTTCGTTTTTTTTTTTTTTAAATTTTAATTGTATCTCGATAGAGACGAAGACGTAAACTGGAAACTGAACATGGATGATCAAGGTGTTTACAGGACTTATGACCTGTCATTGGTTGGGTTAAGCGCACGCTTTATGTAATTACAACATTCCCCATTCCACCTTTGTTATTTGTGATCATGTATGACAAATTTTTGGAAGATGTATACGAGTATATACTTGTCAAAATAAAATCCATTTATGTTCTTTTGCTATAGTAACTAGGCAGTTTTTTTTTTTACAAAAATGCTATCATAATATAATTTCTTGTAATAATATTTTTTTATTTTTATATCGCCTGGACGAATATGCCTCTAGGAATGCATTATAATTCCTTTATCAGCCTCAAATCAGCCATCTTATGTCGATTACACAATAGTTTTGTATGAATTAAAAAAAAATGTTTGTGTTTTTTTTCATAATTTATTATCCTTCTAGATAATACCAGTAAAAAGGTGTTTATTTAAGAAACACTTTATTGTTAATCTACCTTTCTGATCTTCAAATCCTTAATAAATAGTATTCCTTAACACTGGAGAAGGCAAAGAAAAACCACTCCAGTAATACTTCCCAGGAAATTAGGGGGGCCTGATACGGCAGTTTAAGAAGAAGATTTCTTGACAATGTGTACAAAAGTAATCATCAAATATTTAAAATATTTCTAGATAATAATTTCACATATTCGAGTTTTTCCTTCTGCCCTTAATCACTATAAACAATACCTAACGCCACATCAATTATCTTTAGTACTGTATTCTGCTCCATAAGCATGAGTTTATTGTTAGCAACGCGTTTGATTCTCTCTACATTTGATTATGTCTTAGCAAGGTGAAAAATGTCATTCGAATAAAATAAAATAAATCTTCTATTAAACTGACATTTTCATTTGACATAATTATTTAATTTTTGATGAAAATATAATAAAATTTAAAATATTTGTTATGGTAACCCTATACTTTTTTGGGCGTGGCAAGGACAAGCACCCAGGCACCAATAGTCGAAGACATAAAACCAGGCAAAAGCTCTCTGATATTCTTAAGAACGCTTTGACGGGTAACTCGCGAAAGCTCGAAAAAGCTTTTCCACACGGTTGCATACAAACTACACCCATTGCTGCAAATAGCAACAGCGGATCTGTTCCTACTGCTCTATTTCATCTTGAAGCTCTGATTTTGAACACTTATTGTATATTCTGTGATATTTCATTTGTTACATTGTATTCCGTTACACTGAAATCATTTGTAATAATTAACTAATCGTTAAATGATTCTGATTCAAAATAATGTATGTATTCAAACAATTTCGTAATATGAAAAGTTTGCAGTTGTCGTTAAATTGTATTATTCATATTATGATTATTTTTCTAAATTTGGAAATTTATTACTGAAATTATTTCGAATTAGTTTTATTTTATACAATATAAATAATAAGCTATCATGTAAACAACAACAATTTTATAATATTTTTATAAATATGTATCTTTACTGAAGAAGGACCGTTTGTCCAAAATATGTCTATATCATTTTATTTTTTTAATATAAGTGTTGTAAATACAAAGTGTATAAAAAAGAAAAATAGAAATAAACCATCATAACAACACAAAGTATGGCTTATATAGAAGAAATAAGCTATCAAGTTGCTATCAAGTTAGGGCTTTCTACAAAAATTAAAAATTTGCAATAACTTTCGTTTTCTATTATAATATAGAAGTTTTTTTTTTTTTTATGAGACTGACATATAAATGACGGCATGGAATTATCAAATGCGTGTATTTTAATATCAAGACATGATCAACTGCCTCTTGAAAATCTATAATTGTTGTAATAATGCGGAACAGGTTCTAGAAAACGCATTTATAGAGTTCTACAACATTGTTCAAGAGTTATTTTTCACAGAATAAGTTCTACTATCATAGTTCAGGACGATTCTCTACCAATCACACCAACTTACATATGTTTTAATTTGATAACAATGCCCATTGCTCGTGAATACGAGCGTAAGCAGCCTACAAAGTATTAAGTGTGTCTTCTTTGCCTGGTGATATAGTCCTGTGTTGGATTTTCAGACTTTACCGAATTATGGAAATATTCTGTCAAAGCGGTTGGACCTTATTTTCTCCGTTTCTCTGTCATCTGTCATGCAGCAACTCTTCGCCACTCCACCATATCGGCTGCCAAATATTCCCAGTCCGTTTGCCTGTCTAAACTCTTCAATGCAGTATGCTTGTGCTTATATCTCTTACGCTGTCCCCCGTGCTTCTTTTTCCATTTACTAAATCACTATAAAATGTTAAGAGGTTTTGGTGAGACTGTTTTCGTTTATGCTTAGCACGTGACCAGACCAATGTTAGAGAATGCGACTGAGCAGTGCCTCAATGTTCGTATAGTCGGATCTCCTTAACTCTTCTGCATTTAAGACATTATACTTACTTACTTACTTAGACAGACGTTGTCGTCCACTGCTGGACATAGGCCTCCCTCATACTTCTCCACGTATCCCTATCTTGTGCCTTTTGCATCCAATCGCCAGCAATTCTTGTAATGTCATCGGACCATCGTGTGGGGAGTCTCCCTCTGTTTCATTTGTCTTCACGGGGTCTCCACACTACTACCCTTCTGATCCATCTATCGTCTACCAATCTGGCAACATGTCCCGCAAATGACCATTTAAGCTTCGCTACCCTTGCGACGACATCTGTTACTCCCGACCTTCTTATTTCTTATCCGGTCTGAGAGTCTTACGTGCAGCATGGCTCTTTCGTGTTTTCTCTGTGTTACACGGAGTCTCCTTATGGTCGACTTGGTGAGGGTTAGCGTTTCTGCTCCATATGTCAGTACCGGAAGTACGCATGTATTATTATATTAAGACATTATGAAACCAGCGTATCCTAAATAATTGGTGAATATAACGCTGCAGAAGTTTATCCTGAGACTTGGTTTGGCGTCTATAACTAACCTATGTCTTGCATCAGTAAGCGAGTATCAGAATTATTACAGGCATGTATACTACGAACTTGATGCGCTATATAATATATAGTATGACCCCGCTAAGCAAGACGTTTTTGCGGAGTTTGTTGTCGTTCATAGGTCGAATATTATCAGACCAGCCCAAGAGAGCCCAATTAAGGATTAAATTGGTTGGATCTCCTTAACACAATTACCATTTAGAATTTTATGAAACCAGCGTATCATGAATAATTGGCGAAGATGTCGCTTCAGAAGTCTTTCCAGGAACTTGTTGTGGCTTTTGTTACTAACCCTTCAATTGGATATAAAAATAATAAAACTACAGTTGTTACATAAAATAAATTAAGCTTTATTTCACATTCCTTAATTACTTCAGAAATATATTACATGATCTTTCTGGAGATGTTTCAAGCATTATGGTTTATTTTAATTTTCACTTAAGAGCTATGATTACAATTTATATTAAAATATAATTAAAATATGCAAAAGGATTAAAAGTTAAAAGCAGTCTGCAATGGGAGACAGATATATGCCATAACCAAACCTAATTTTTTTTTTTAATTCTTTAAAATATTGAATTTCAATACATAAATACTATAATAATTTTAAAGAAACCCATAAGAAAATTAAATATTTTAATAATTCGGTCAAGTGTAATGGGAAATTTCATAACACAGTTTGTTTTATTGGGTTTAGGTGGTGATATTTTATATAAATTATTATAATACATTCGGTTCTCGGTAGAAATAAGATCTCTCAGACGAATGTGCATTAAAACTGTATATTATAGAGTGTCAAATGCTAATATAAGAAATGATTGCAGCGCGAATCAAAGCGTTCAGAACAAAATAACTACAGGTTAATTAATATGTTTTTTTTACACATGAAAATAATAAATAAATAAATGTTAAAGAAAGTAAACGTTAACGATTTGAATGGAATATGAAGTAGGGGAATATCGATAACAACGTGAAATTAATCAAATTTAGAATGTCGGCCACGTGAAGAGTTGGAGAATTCAACGTGCGTGCATGACACGGTGTATGAATAATTGAGGAAGCGAGAGAAGTATGATAGGAAATAATGGTGTTGCGTTCCATTCTATTTTGCCTACCCTTTTAGAAATAGCATGATGGTTAGTAAGTTAGTTTAAGGTTCTCTTTATTTAAAATAACTTCATGAATAATTAGTAAATTTTGTATCTTTTGTATTGTTATTGATATTGTGTAAAGAGTTGAATCAGTATAGTTTTAATAACAAATTTATTTAAAAAAAAAATAATAGACGACCTTAGTGACAGGGAGGTTAGAGTTCTGACTGCTATAACGAAGGTCATGGGTTTGATTCCCGGCGATAGCAGTGTGATTGTCACACTGACTTTGCCTGGTTAAGAATTCACGTGACAATACAATTGCGATAGATTAGCTATCACATATCATGATAATCAATATAATAACTAAAATTAAAGTGTTTGTTTATACCACCTGTTAAATAATAATAATAAAATAACTGTACCTAACTATAAAAAAAGTATATATAGTATTTACATAAAATTGGCATCAATTGTTTCCCATTGGATTTGAAATCAAAACTGTATGATGTTGATTATGTACTTAAAACATACAACTTGTGATATCTATTATAATACGGATAACCTTAGAAATATTTTATTATCTGTCACGATTGGAATAATAGCAATAACTTTTTAAATCTGTTGTTAGAACTTCACCACTTACAAGTAGATTTTCCTCCATCGACGAAATTTTATTTACAAACAGCAAATTATTAATTACAGTTCAAAATTGTTTAGTTTTGTAATAAAAATAGATGACGTCATTAAATATATAAAATTTACTGGAGATTTTTTTTACATTGTTTATTGTGTATTATATTAATTATATTAATAACCTAATTAGTTTATATAAACCTTTAATTTACAATGATAGAAGCTATTTTTATATACAATGCACTTATATGGTAACGCAACAATATAATAAGCTTTAGTGATACATAAGTAGATAAATATGTAATCAAACGTCTGAATTAGTATACGGCGAACTGCATAAAACAAAATAATATTATTTCAGATGATATTTTACATAAAGTAAACATTTATTTGTGATCTCTTTAAAACTTCACTGTTTTCTGTTTTATTTTATTGTTTATCAAGTTTCATAATATAAAAATCCATTTCACTATTTCACAATACGTAAACCAGATTGCAGGGAAAATTCTTAACATACCTGTTATATTATGTATGACTGCATAATTCTTACGAAATTAGAATTATAAGTGGTAGAGAATAATAATATATAAGAAAAAATATTTAATATACCTTCAAAAATATGTACATGTTACTCAGTTTTAGGCCCTTGGAAACTTGCACTTATTTAAAAATATTACAATAATTTTAATAGTTTATATATAATTTACATTATTACAAGGGATATGCACAATAATTACGATTATATGCAAATAAACGTTACGACAAAATAGCTAACGCATTCGTTGGGGAAACCTTTGATGAAATCTCTAAATCTACACAAAGATGCATAAAATTTATTGAAAGCAAAATGGCTAAACAATTATTATGTAAAGAAAACAGCTATACATAAAAGCTGCGGTAGATCGTCGGATATACCAAAAAATAGTTTCAGGCACTTGAAGAAGACGATTACAGCTTACGTTACACAAGTGGAAAAAGTTCTGTACAATATTCACAATTTTGACAAATTATTTTAAACATTTTGCTTAAGTGCCTTAAATAAAAAGAAACATTCAAGAATCAAATCAAACGTGTCTATCAAATATTGTACCATTCAAAATACATATTGATATTATAAATTATTTATGATTATAAATTCAGAATAATACAAATATTCAAATAAACATTTTAAATCAAATTATTCATTTGCTTACAGAATAAAATAGTCTAAACAAAAATCAAACTAAAGATTGATTGTATCTCAATAGAGACGAAGATGTTAATTGTTTTTTGGAAACAGAATATGGTGGTCGAGGCGTTTACAGAAGTTTTACGTGGTGGTCGTAAGAAGGGCGGAATGGGGAATGTTGTTAACATAAAGCAATCGCTTAACCCAACCAATGACAGGTCATATGTCCTGTAAACGCCTCGACCACCATATTCTGTTTCCAAAAAACAATTTACATCTTCGTCTCTATTGAGATACAATCAATACTTAAAAATGATTACCCGCAATGGGTAAAAGCCAGTATTTGTCTACTAATATTGGTAACATTAAAAAAATCAAAGTGTATTAAACATTATAAAAAATAATAAACTATTTTACAGCACTTTATTCTATTTGATTGAACCAATGGTTTTGCTCCTAACGGAGCTTTGTGAGGGTTACAGATTAAGTTTGATTTTGTGACTCTGATGAAGGTATTAATTCTGATAAAACAAAGTTGTTTCAATAATTATTATTGATAATGCCACAACACAATTCAATTTCTCCGTAAAAACTTTAAACTCTAATTTAAATTATTCATGCAGTAATATCTAATTTAGTAATACAAAGAAAATCAATTAAAATATTTAAAAAAAATCTTAAATATGCCTGTTGAAACTTTTAAAAATGGCATACGATAATAATTAAATACATTGTTAATCAGCTGGTAATTTTGTAACAATTTCTTGAATGGTTATAAAAATAAGTAATTTGTCAGTATGTTGACTTTAACTGTTCAAGACGCCATTACCCTCATTATTTGTCAGTAGAAAAAGCGAAGCATGGCGCCCTGTGTTCGCATTACGTGCAGCACGATTTGGGGGTCTCCACGGGTCTGCAATCAAACATTCTGCATTAGTAAGATACAATTTAAAATAATCACGCTGTATGTAGCTCGTATACTTATGTATTTTGATATTTAAATTTAGAACATTTTCAAAAAAACTGCGTAGATATGTCGGTTGATAAAATTATTTTTTTATATTAATTTTTGATATCGGATAACATGCGTCTCGTGGTACCTACTTCAACCGACGCGCGACGTCTCGGAATTTTGAAATCGTTACAGACTCCAAAGTCTTAAAAAATGGATCTTTCCAACAATATAACTAACTAACTAACTAACCATCACGCCGTCTCCCCGAAGGGGTAGGCAGAAAGAATGGACTGCCACACTTTTCTTTTCTGCCATATTTCTCACGCTCCCTCAACATTCATACATCGTGTTATGCACGCGCGTCGATTTCTCTGACTCCTCACATGGCCGACATTCAATATTTGATTTATTTGATCGTGCCGCGTTTTCCTCGGTCTTCCTCTATTTCTGGTTCCATTTACATCATTAACATATAATTTTATTACCATTCTTTCTTCATTCATTCGTTCCATATGTCCAAACCATCTTAATGATCCTTTCATTATTTTGTTCATAACACCATCATTCGCACCGTATTCACTTCTTATGTTCTCATTCGACACTATCATACACAAAGTATCCACACATTCGTCTAAGAGATCTCATTTCTATTGCATTTATTCTACATTCATTCTTCTTTGCCTTAACCGGTAATAAAATAAAATAAAACTTGTTAAAATTTAAAACACTGTTATAATATCACAATTTATTTTTATTCACTGAGGGTGTCGCGACAGCTATTTCGCCAACCGATGTTGGCATCATCGGGTATTACAATAAACATTGAGTTATATGCCAACATCGTTTGGCGAAACAGCTGTCGCGACACTCTCAGTGAATAAAAATAAATTGTGATATTATAACAGTGTTTTAAATTTTAACAGCAGTAATGTTGAAGTATCATAGTGTTTCGGAATAAACAAGGGACTATTAAAAAAATCATTTGTATTTATTATTTATTCATACCCGTATAATTTGAAGAAAGGAATAATGATATGTTTCTTTAGGTTTTTTTAAAATAAATCTCTAAAAATTATTAAAATTAGAAGTAAAATAACATTAAAAGTACTCGAGTGTGATTTTAAGGGTAGTTACTTATTTGACCATTTTTAATGATGTCATCAAAGAAAAGCATTTACCTGCAATTAGATACAATCATGCCGGGCTCATTGATGATCGCCGAGAACAGTTTCGATTTGATCTTCCTCCTCTCTTTGTTCCTGGCGGCAATTATCTGATGACCCAGTTTTTCCAGTCGATTATCTGTAAATCCAAACGAATCTTTAAGGTAATGAAAATAACTTTACATCTTGCCCTTTTCAAATATTAGGTCCTTACATATGAAATTGGCGTTTTGCCGTACTGGCAACTTTGATCTCAAATATCTTCTTTTTGGTTAGGAATTCCAAATTCAAGTTTATAAAGCTATTTACTCAAGTATTTGTGTTTCGAAAATTATAATTCATTTGTTTTTTCCTCAATTTTTTTTTTCTTTGCGTCACTCAGTTTACAAAATGGAAAACTTGAAATATCGCGTTATTTACAAGTACGAGTTCCACCGTGACACCAGTGCTGCAGAAACGGCTTGAAGGATTAATAATGTGTATGGCGACGGTGCCGCAAAAGAAAACACAGTGCGTTTTTGGTTCCAACGTTTTCGTTCTGGAAATTTCGACCTGCAGAACAAGCCCCGTGGACGGCCGGAGACCAAAGTTGATAATGAAGAATTGAAGGCTATTGTGGAAGCGGATCCATCGCAAACCACGTCCGAGTTAGCTGCAGGCTGCGGTGTTAGTGATAAAACTGTTTTAATCCACTTGAAGCTAATTGGGAAGGTGAAAAAGCTTGAAAAGTGGGTACCTCACGAATTGAGCGAAGCAAATCAACAAACGCGCGTTGACTGCTGCGTTGCATTACTCAACCGGCACAATAATGAAGGGATTTTGAATCGAATCATTACCTGTGATGAAAAGTGGATCCTGTATGATAATCTGAAGCGCTCATCGCAACGGCTGAACCCTGCCGAACCAGCCAAACCATGCCCCAAGCGAAAATTGACTCCAAAAAAGTTACTTGTGAGCGTTTGGTGGGCTAGTGCTGGTGTCGTCCACTACAGCTTTCTTAAATCTGGCCAGACGATTACGGCAGATATCTCTTGTCAGCAACTGCAAACCACGATGGAAAAGCTAGCTGCTAAACAACCGAGGCTGGTTAATCGCTCTAGACCACTGCTGCTTCATGATAACGCTAGACCACACACTGCACAACAGACGGCTACCAAATTAGAAGAGCTTCAATTGGAATGTCTAAGACATCCACCGTACTCTCCTGACCTTGCCCCAACAGATTACTATTTTTTTCGAAATTGGATAACTTCTTGCAAGGGAAAAAATTCAACTCCGATGAGGCAGTCCAAACCGACTTCAAAGATTTTATTGATTCCCGTCCGAATTGTTTTTTTAGTAAAGGGATCGATGAACTACCTATGAGATGGCAAAAGTGCATAGATAGCAATGGTACATACTTTGATTAAATAAATAGATTATATTTAAAAAAATCAACTTTATGTTCCTCCCATACAAAACGCCAATTTCATATGTAAGGACCTAATATTATACACATAAAAAAATATATATTTAATTTCAATAATCACACCTTCAAGTTCAAAAAATGCGTTTATTTATTTTTATTTATTTATTTATTTGATTTATTTATTTATTTTATTTTTTATTTATTATGGGTAACATACATTGCTAATAAATTTACCCCGGTAATAAAATTCATTTGTATTTATTATTTATTCATATAATATAAAGAAAGGAACAAGGATAAGTATCTTAAGGTTTTTTTTAAATATCTCTGAAGTTTAAAATTAGAATTTTTTTAAGTAAAATAAAAAATAAATGATATTAAAAATATTTATTAGAAAAAACACTTCACCAAATATAAAGTGAAACTTATAATGATATAAGTGACAATATTAAAATATATAAGTGACAATATTAAAATATATAAGTAAAAATATTATAAAGATATAAGTGACAATATTATAAAAATATAAGTGAAAATATTATAAATATATAATTGACTTAATTAAGTTTTGTATAAAACTCAGTATTAGCCAGACTGCAGATAACAAAAAGAATACTTAAAGTAATCTATATTGCTTCCTTTTTTTGTATACAATAGGTTGTTTGAACCCAATTACTGCATGAAACTTGTTTTTATCTATTACATTGATACTCGTGACATGTGGTAGGTAGCTTATCTATCACTATTTTATTAATACAGTATGACAATCACACTGCCATCGGGAAACGAACCCGGGACCTTCGGTGTAGAAGTCAGAGCTCTTACCACTCTGCCACGAAGGTCTACCTTGCTATCCAACGATATGTTCTATGGCAGTGCGACTTCTGTTTGCCGTGTTACTAATTTTGTGCTTTAATTAAGGTTAACGCCAAATGTGGAGCGATGAAATCTTCAGAATATTTATGGTGGAAATTAAGGAAAAACGTAATTCTCTCTCTTATGTAATTATTTTCAATTTACGATAGCATCCGAACACTTCCGAGTTTGGAAAACACGAAAAACATCCGATGGCCATAAATTTCCTCAATTCAAATTAACGTTTGAAACATTGAAGAAGTAATTGAGTTCGTACACTATGCAAATACGGGGGTGTTTCATTTTCATTTTTTTGTTGAAAAACGTTGCATGTCAGGGTATTGTAAAGGCTTCGAACGTGGTAGCCTTATAATTGCCGCCCTCCACTCGACTAACTTACTCTTCGAGATAGATGCTTTTGATTAACAAAAACTTCTTTCGCTGATATTATCAGATGCGGCTAATAACCCCTGGGCGTATTCCTGCAGACGTTTTGAACGTAAAAATAGATTTTGTGCTTCGAAATTGCGATTGCTATCGGTTTTGATGATCAAAAAGTTGATTTCCATGTGAATAAGTGGGCCGGAGGTAGATCCTTTATTTTTCTGATTCAACTCTATCCAATCTCGAACACGAACGCTGGAATATCGCCTCATGATATCAGGGCTTATTTTAATTGAAAATGTAGATTAAAATACTCAAAATAATACAAAAATACCTTTTAACAAGTTTTCGAGCAGGGGTACGTTTAAAATGTGTCAATTTCATAGGGGTATAATGTTTATAATAGGTTCATAAAAATACTTTGTAACTTTAGTATTTTAACAACTTCAGCGATTTCCAGTGAAATTCAAACTGTCAAATCACAATATTTGAGAATGTATAGTATACTAGCTGTACCCGGTCACGCGTTGCAATGGCTCAGTCTCGTTAAATTCAAAATAATGAAAAGAGCACACATTTATAATATTTGTTGAATTTCACAATATTTGTGAATATTCGAGTACTTTTTTTGTTCTAAAAATAATCTATAAACAAATGTTTTCCCTTCCTCATTGAACTAAGATTTTGGTTGTTCAAATAAAAGATTTGTTTGTTTTCAATATATTTTATTTAATTTAGATTTCACATATATTCCTCCCTCGTTCTATTGTATTCTAATTATTCTTGTACTCTTTCTTGATGGAACTCAAGTTTTTGGCTAATATATAATATTTAAAACATTTCCATGGGGTCGTCTATTGTACCCTACAAGGCACTGGGTATTTAAGGGGGTATTCTAGTCTAGACGCCCGTATTTTTAAGTGTTTTTTGGGCGCTATTTAAAGTATGTATATTTTTAGTATCCATTTTACATAAATTATTTACTGATATTTCAGCAATATAAAAAAGTACAATTATAAAAAAACAATCAATACTGCAAAAAGGTGCAGGCCGGCAAAGTAGGGGAAAAATAGTATAATACGTCCTGGTTGACATGATTACAGTCCTCCCCAGCTGTATGAAAAATTTCAAGTAAATCGATGTATGTATTAGAACTTGAGATATCATGTCAACCGTATCGAAAAAAGTCAGTTTTGAAAAAACGCTTTCAAAGTTTGGAGTCGAGTTTCGCACGATCTAAGACGTTTAATGTTGTAATGTACTTATACTTTCTCAACCAGCGACTCCAGCCTAATACAATTTTCGACCTTCCATGAAGTCGATTTCTAATGATTTATTGGTTACAAAAGAGTTTTCATAATGTGGGCTTTTCCCAAGTAATCAGAGCTTGTTTGGTAATCTATGGTTCATTCGTCAGGCAGTACCGATTTAGTCGGTGAGTCATAAAAATAGCTGTTTTTTTGAAAATATTCAGAATTTCAGAAAAATCCTCCTAAGGTCATATTCTTAAAGGTTTAAACTTTAAAAATATGAAATTTTATTTTTATTTAATTGTCCACACTAGATTACCCCCTTAAGGCATCATTGGGGTGAATATAGAAAAGGTCTCCCATCATCCAATTACTTATTTAAAAAATACAAAAACTACCATTTGAAATAATCACATTTGTTAAATACAAAGTTTTACTTTTGCAGCTTAGATTATATATGTGCATGCACGCATAGAGAGTTTTATTTTTATTTTTCAAAAAGTAACTTTGTGTTCGAATGACATTCCCCATAGAAGTTAACCCTTTGCATCGTCCTCAAAGCATTCGTGCCGAATAAAACTAAAAAATAATTCAAACTGTTAGTCGAGCTTTGAAATTTCTATTTGAAGTTCACATCCTAAATCCTTCGAGTGTACATAACACAGATCCTCGCTTTGCATCTATTACTGCGAAATCTCCGAATGTTTTATCCCGTTTTTCAATTTCAATTTGCTGTTATATATCTGCCAGAATCGTTGAATAATGGATTTAAAAAACGTAATGTAAAAAAATATAAATAAGCTTTTATAACAATTTAAGCCTTTATAACTCTAGGTTTCGTTAAAAAATAAACAAAATATTTTTTACACGAAATTGCTACACAAAAGCACTACAAAACTGAATTTAATTGAATTTAAATAGCTTTCTCAGAAAAAGCATCACCGAACTTAATCTTCTGAGATTAATATCACGAGGGCTTTAATAAACGATAATAAAATCCTAACTTTTAAACGCCTATTTTGTGGCATAATCACCTCAAGGGTGCATTAAGAAGTGTTTTAAATCTAAAAATCTAAATATGAACGATATATCTGATATGTTGTATTGGTATTAAGGTATAAAGTATTATACGTACAACAAAATAATTCATGTTTTTAATGGGAATTTCTTGGTAGAAGTTTATTTTAAATAATGAAAACAAAAAAAAATTATAGAAAATTTCTTTATAATTATGTATTTAGTGTGCATCCACTTGTATTTATTGTCGACCGGTTAGACCAGAAGATGGTAGAAAACTGCCAAAACCAGTCAAAAATAAACACAAAAGTGGAAGCACACTTAATACATAATAATAAATATGAGTAAAGTTTCTATCAATTTTTTTTTTGTTTTCATTATATAAAACAAAATATATAAGGTGGGTTTTAATATGGGTATGAAATTATGAAAAGATGGGTTTTCAACATGTCCCATAAGAACAACAGTTTTATTTTTTTTTATTTGAACGTTCTTTTATTACAAGTGTGATCTTCTGTACCTATATAACTGCACATTGTGTTTTGAATTCACATTTAAAAAATAGAAAAAAATATATACGAGTATATTATAACATTATACTATTTTTTTTTAATTATATATTTTTTTAAAACTAACTAACTAACCATCACGCCGTCTCCGCGAAGGGGTAGGCAGAAAGAATGGACTGCCACACTTTTCTTCCCTGACATATTTCTCTCGATTCCTCAACATTCATACATCGTGTCATGCACGCGCGTCGATTTCTCTGACTCCTGACATGGCCGACATTCAATATTTGATTTATTTGATCGTGCCACATTTTCCTCGGTCTTCCTCTATTTCTGGTTCCATTTTCATCATTTACATATATTTTTTTTACCATTCTTTCTTCATTCATTCTTTCCATATGTCCAAACCATCTTAATGATCCTTTCATTATTTTGTTCATGACACCATCATTCGCACCGCATTCACTTATTATATTTTCATTCGACACTCTATACACAGAGTATCCACACATTCGTCTAAGAGATCTCATTTCTACTGCATTTATTCTACTTTCATCTTTCTTTTGCCAGTTCCATGCTTCGCTTCCATACATAAGGGTCGGTAGAAGAACACCATTGTGCACTGTGATTCTAGCTTTTTTGGATAGGTTTTTGTTTGCGATGACAACTTTAAGTGCACCTTAACCCTTCTTTGTTGCCTGCCTTAACCCTTCTTTCAATATCCCTCCCCACTCGCTCATCTCTTGTTATTTAATATATTTTTTAAATAAGACGTTAACTGTGTATAGTTCCAAAATGGCGGGTTTTTTATCTCACTTTTTTTTTAATAAAGAGTTTTTTAATTCATAAAAAATGCAATTTATTATAAAACGATCCTATTGTTGTAAATAACGAAAGAAAAACAACTAAAATTGATAAACTGGACAGGGGCTGTAAATGCTGCCAGTAGCTGAGGGCTCAGCAGTGATCGCTTGAGTTGCCTTTTGGACGGAATTTGTCGGAACGGGCTTGGAAAGCGAAAACTGGCACAGGCAATTAAAATTCAAATGAATTTTTGGACTAATTATTTCCTAAGAACCATCCTTTGTCAGAAACGACCGTGGGTTATAATAAGCAATTGTATTTTTTTTTGGGGACCAATTAAATAGAAATTCGTTGCCCGGCTACAAAAATAATTAATTTTAAAATTATGCCTACTCGTGTAAAGTATAATTAAAATTTACTTATTGTGTATACAAATAGCTTATTCATGAACACAGATTTCATAGTCTTCTTCTTCTTCTCTTTTAATTCAAAATTTCAAAATCTTTTCTTCAAAATTCACTTATTGTGTATACTAACTAACTAACTAACTAACTAACCATCACGCCGTCTCCCGAAGGGGTAGTCAGAAAGAATGGACTGCCACACTATTATTTCCTGACATATTTCTCTCGCTTCCACAACATTCATACATCGTGTCATGCACGCGCGTCGATTTCTCTGACTCCTCACATGGCCGATATTCAATATTTGATTTATTTGATCGTATTGTGTATACAAATATTGGGTATACAAATAACTTATTAATGAACACATATTTTCCGGTCTTCTTATTCTTCTCTTTTAATTCAGAATCTCGGCTGAGTTAGTTCAGACATATGGAGCACATAGATGGAGAAAGAATGGTAAATAAAGAATACGTTAATGATGTAAATGGAGTGTACGGAGTCGAGGCAGCCCGAGGAAAACATGGCATGACCAAATTGATCAAATTTTAAAGGTTGGTCATAGGGTAGTGTGGTGGTTCATTCTCTCTGCCTACCCCTACGAGGAAACGGCGTGATGGATTGTTGTTGTTGTTGTTGTTGTTTCTCCTCAAAATTTACTTATTGTGATTACAAATAGCAGATTTTACAGTCTTCTTCTTCTTCTACGATAATCAAATTCAAATATTTTACAGTACGTAACATAAATAAAATGTTCGTACCAACGCTTATGTATAAAAGTGAAGCATGGAACCGACAAAAGAAGGACTAGAGTAGAATAAAATCTGTAGTAAAGAGACGAAATGAGTCTTACACGAATGTGTGTAAATCTTTATAATGAGTATCAAATTCAAATATTAGAAGTGAATGCAGTGCGAATGAAAGTGGCATGAACCTTATTGTGAAGTGCTCACTTATATGTTTTGGATACATAGAAATAATTAACGAGAAAATAATGGTGAATAAAGTAAATGTAAACATAAAATATAGGAAAACGTGGCACAATCAAATCTAAAAATTGGGCTACTGGAAGAATCTGAAAAATCGATGTGCATTCGTGGCACGATGAATGAATGTTGAGGATTCGAAAGAAGTATGTCAGGAATGAACAGTGCGGTGGTCCATTCTGTCTCCCCACCCTTCGGAGAGACGGCGTGATGGTTAGTTAGTTAGTCAATACAAATGCGATGTGATTTGATTAGGAATGTGAATAAGTCCAAAATAATGATAATGGAAAAATAAGGAAGAAAATTTCAACGTGTAGTAAAATCTGTATAACATAAAATGTCAAATGTCAATATAGGAAGAGAATGAAGTGAGAATGAATGAGTCATTAAGATGGTTTAGACACGTGAAAATAATAAATGATGAAATAATGGTAAGGAAAGTATAATTATGTCTATAACGTAAACGGAACTAAAAATAGTGGTCGATCATGGAAAACGAGGAATGATAAAATCAATCAAATATTTAATATCAGCTACGTTGAGGAAGAGAGAGAAGTGTTTTAGGAAAGTAAAGCGTTGCGGTCCACAATTTTCTGCTTACTACTTCGGAAGACTGCGGGATGGTTAATAAGTAAGTTAGTTAATCCATTGTTTTGGCGGAAACATTTTGATATTTCAACATAATTAACTGTGTTAATAAAAACATAGATATAAAATATCACCATTGATTATATTTTTTCGAAATTGTCGCGACAGCTGTTTTGCTAACCGATGTTAGCATCGTTAGGTGTTTTGTAAACAGTTATAATGAAGATGGGAAATAGCAGTATTTAGGTAATACCAGAAATTCAATATTGATGAGTCAAACAATATTAAGAGAAATAAACAGGGAAACCAATTATAATAATTGTAAACAGTTCAACAAAAAGCGGATACCACAAGAACTAAGGCTGTACGGGTGGCAGAGATTAGGACGCTGAGGATGATAGCAGGAAGGACTATTCGAGATAGGGTGAGGAACACGGCCATCCGCGAGATCTGCAAGGTTGAGGATCAAATCAAATCAAATCAAATCAGTTTATTTCATCAACAGACATTACAAAATTTATTTTTAAGGCATCTATTGAGAACAGGTAAAATAATATATTATATATAGTATACTACCAGAAACGCATAAGAGATGGTTCAACATTAGAAAGACAGGATACTCTCCAGAATTAAGAGTATTTGCCTTCTGAACGTACTTTCACTAACATGAAAGACGTCGATCCGAGGAGACCGTGTTCAGCAGACTAATTGCTCTTCCCACCGGTGTCACCAGAGGCAGATTGGTTCTGGCAGCCGGTAGGTAAAACAATCTGTGCTGTCGCTGTCGGAGATATCTATCGGGGACAAAAAGCCGAACACCCTCCAGTACGGCCGAGTTCTCGAAGTATCCCCTAATTAATCTAAAGAAATGGGTAATTAAATGTCCATCTCTTCGAAGCTGTAGAGAATTGGTTCCGAGCATTCCCAAAAGAAATGCCGTGGGATAGAGCCAAGGATAGCTACCATACTCCCTCATGTAGAGATGTAGAGATGTAGAGGATGCCTTGAGATGGGGCAGACAACGCAGAAGATACTGGAATGCGCACGTGCAGAGGATGGATCCCAACAGAATCCCACTCGTTGTGGCACATCAGATTCCTGCCAGCTGCCGTCCCCCCGGAAGACCCCCGAAGAGATGGAGAGATAGTTGGGGGTCAACCTCCCAAGAGAGGCCAGCCTGATTTCAGGAAAGACCAAAGGTTTATAAGGAGAAGAAGAAGAAGAAGAAGAGTTCAACAAAAGTGAAAGACAATTACAATTAGGGTGGATCTAGTTATTTTTAAAGAAACATCAAATATTACCCATTAAAAAAACCAAAGGTAGTCCTAGAGTGTATAAAGCAAACGGAGACGAAGAATAATAAGGGGTGTGCAAACAGTCCTACCCCCGGTCCAGGCGGGGAGCGACTCCCAGAGGGATGCTAATGGCCGCCGCAGGAACAGTGCCCCAACACTGAAAACTTGATTTACACTCCGACTCTTTAATAAAGTGTTAGGGGCACTTTTTTACTTGGCGAAATTATAACAAAGTGGGACCCAGCACAAAGGAAGATAGCTCGTGAGGCATTGCGAATTTATTTACCTTAACGAAATTTACGATGATACCACATGATTCTAAGTTATTCCGCGCTTTTTTTTTTGTTAAATTTTTCTTTTTTCCGAAAGCCTTTGATCCTAAACCTTTTTATGGATTATTTGTTCTTAAATTGAAGAGGGTTTGTTTTTTGTACGTTGTTTTCTCTTTGGATATTTGTCTCGTGCGTCTACTTATTTCGCGATTGTATTTTGATTGTTTTGATAACAAGGGTATATTTTTTGCGGTTATTTTATCCAATAGAAAAAAATTGAGTGATACGAAGGTATCTCTGATATTCTTCATATACAATTAAAGGTAAATAAAGGGGAATTTCTTTTGAGATATACGCTCATACATATTACAATATAACGATGTTTTCGTTGATTTGAAATTTTAGATTGTTGAAACGTTTTAAGAGAGTTGTTTTGTCTGAAAAATTCTTCGAATTCTACTTTTAACTTACGTCATCGTAAAAAAAATATGATTTTTTTCTTCACAATATATTTACACATGAAATGATATTTATTTCAAAGAAAAATATACGCACCCGAAACATATATGAGTACTCTAATAATTTGATGCTTACAAAAACTTTGTTATCCCACTTACATTAATGGTCAATTATATTTTGATTTACCGAATTGTTCCCTCCACTGATTAAATTTAAAAAAAAAACATTCAATTGTTTATTTTCTATTGACTGACACAATTTAAAAAAAAGCGTGTTTTGAAACCAATGGACACAAATAAATGATATTATAACTAACCAAATAACAATTTCTGCCATCTCTCTGGAGGGGAAGACAAAAAAAATTACCACCATACTCTTATTTCCTGACATTGTTATTTTACTTTCTCAACATTCATTGAATAACTAAGTGACTAACTAACCTACCCGCCGTTTCTCCAGAGTGGTAGACAGAGAAGATGGACCGCCATACTTATCTGTCCTGACATACCTCTCGAGCTTCCTCTACATTCATTGTCATAAGCAGCATGCTATCCGAAATAAGTTCATGTATCTGAGTGTCATAAAGTCCTCAGTATTTTTTGTCCAAATGAGTTCTGCACATATGTATTATAATATCATCGACACAATATTCAGTATATAGTGTTGTTTATCCAGCACACAGTGTGGTTGTAGAAGAATCGACGTACTTGCATGACTCGCTGTATGAATTTAAAGAAAGCTATGCAGGTACGTCAGGATAGAGTAGTGTGGCGGTCCATTTTCTCTGCCTACCCTTTCGTGGATTCCGTGATCCTTATCCTTATCAGCTGTCTGCGGTCTACTGTATAACGTACTTCTCTTCCAAAGAAAATCACTGCCCCCTATCTATTGCTACTCTCTTACATCTAGGTCCAGAAATTTGTTTAAAATCGTCGGTCTAGCGAGCAGAGGAACTTCCAACGTCGAAATGGTTTGTTTGATTGTTTATTTGAACAATATTGATCTTTTTTCCCGAAACATTTTCGCAGTACAACTATGCAGTATGCTTACATTCTCTCAACACTAACCATAAAATTACGAAATAGCAGTTTAATTTGTTAGGACATTCGGGAATAATGCCCCGTAGTCTAGATCCAGAGAAAAACAAAGGAAACACTCGAACTATGCTTGCATGCATTCTAGTATACACATGTGTTAAATGTTCTCGTACCTACAAACATACAAGTATTGCCCCATAAAACAAAGTTTCGAATGCGGTGCACGGACTGAGCACGAAATAGTTAGCTTCACATTCGTAATGTACCCAATTTATCACCGCAATGTTTCTATTGGCTAATGCGACTCAGCGCTTTTATTTGGTGGAGATCAGAATAGAGAAAATCCAAACTGCTATCTGTACGTTTCACAGACGAATATTTCGGAATTTTTTATTTATTTTATTACATACGTGTTCTAAAATGAGGAATTCATGTTATCTGTCATTCGTTTATTGTAATATCAATGTGTTTTTGTTAATTAATGTCCCCGTTAATATACGGAAACTTGTAATAATGTAAAAGAGTAGAAAATTATATATATACACAATTGTTTTAATGGGAAGATTCAGTTTTTAATTTTCGGCTTACGCCATCTTGAAACATCAGTAGCAAAATATATTATGGATGAATTATGTTTATAATAAAAACAGTTTTCTAACATGCTGTATTTTATACTTCAAATTATTATTTTTTAAATTTGAGAATACGAAAGCTTAAATGTTTGTAGACTACTACTAAAAATATTTACAAAAACAATGAAAATAAAACAAAAATGCATTTTTTTAAATATGTATTTAGTAAAAGTTCACTGTAGTTTATGACTCTGACTGGTTTCGACAGATCGCGGCCATCTTCTGGTGGTCATTTAGTTTTAAACAAACCAAAAGATGGCAGCTAGCTGCCGAAACCGGTCGAAGCCTAACATAAAAATTTAACTAAATATATATTTTAAAATACTATTATATATACATATTTCCATTATTTACAATGAACTTCTACCATGAAATTTTAAATAATAACATTAATTTCCACAAAAAAATATTATGTTAGAAATCCGCTTAATAAAAAAAATATAACAATACTTTCATGACAACATGTTTTTAAAATATGTTAAGTATACGAGTATATTTAGAAAAATACATCATATTGTAATATATTTTTCTAGTAATTCTGTATGTTAAAAGTTTACAAGAGGCACTAATTCTCGGTATATAATTTTTTATTTGAGTTCATAATATTTTTTTCTTCGCACTACAATTCAGAGAGTATCATTTCCAACATCATTTTAAATTAGTACCAATATAAAACTTCACAACACCCCAATCTCTCGCGGCGATTCCACCCTTTATGTTTACCCCTCTCTGCTCACTACAGCTTCCGGTACCAATAAGGAACTTATCTCAATTAAGAGGGCTTAGGTGGGCATTAGCTTGCAAAAGTTTACACCGAGATCAGTGGAAGACCAACACAAGAGAAACACTGAGAACTTTTAATGGAACACTGCATGATCCATTTTAATTTTTTTTCAACATCTTATATTTTTATATATTTTTAATGTCTTACGAAATTTAATAAATCATTCTCAGTATGTTTTCTTAGTTTATTTTTTTTTTCTATAATATATTACCAAGGTAATATTTTTTATTTCCAGGAGAAAGGTACAAACAAAAGCAGATACTATACCTTTAAAATGCGTCTAAAAATATAAAATAAATATTAATTTTAAATAAAAGCTATGTTTCGATTCACAAAAATTCGTCGTAAATACTTTAAGCTAATCAAAAATTGTATTTATAAATGTATAACATTTCTTAATTTTTTGATTTATCCAAAATAATATTTATGTAATGTTATAAATGGAATATTAACCAATAACAATTGTCAAACTACGAAACAGATAATAAATTATAGTATCCAAACACAATACATAATATTATAGTTTTAATAATATTATGAATTTGTAAAAAAAAAGTTTTTTTTTAATTAATATCTGTAAGTGACTAACTAACTATCCCAGCATCCTGCTCTGTTCTGACACATCTCGCGAGATTCATCTATATTCATACATCGAAACACGTCCGCTCGTCGATTTTCCCGAGTAGTCTTTAAGTTCTAATATCATAAATTGTTGATGTTCGTTAAAATCATAAAAATATAGTATTTCAACAAACCCGAGAAGCAGGAAATTCAACAAATTCAAAAACAGACGAAAATATAATTTTCTTGTTTTATCTCGATGGAATGGAACAGTTTATTTTAAACTTTGATTTAAAAAAAAAGAATATTGAACTTCTCGAAGTGGTTGTCACGCCAGCCTGGAAGAGAGGTGGTACTGGGTTACCTAGTAAAGTCTTGTTCGAAACTTTTCTCATTGCCTTTGGATTGCGAGTGTTTGTGTGTGCGCGGTGTAGGGACCACTACTACACGGACAGCGTACGTGCGATTGGCGCTACGACGATGTACTTATGGTCGGTTTTACGGAAAAACCGTATCGACCAAATGGATACAATTCAGAGATATTGTCGTGTTATCCCATATTTTCTAGGAACGGGATAAATCCTCTGATTGGAAAGGATTTCGGAGTAGATCGTTTCTGATACCGGCTACCAATTATTAGTATTAAGAATGTGAGAACATTTTAAGAGTTAGTTTGGGATTTATCAGTTGAGAGTTGTTTGACAAAAACTTGATAAATGTTCATGTTATTAAAAAACTTTCTCTATGCGTATTAATGGTTGATATGATTAATTTTTATGGTATATTTTGAACTGTATATCGATTATTGTTTTTTTTTTCTTTTAATTTTATGGTTTTGTGTTAAAATTTATTAACAATGGGAATGACATGTTTCAAGCTTTTGAAGGCATCATAAAATGTAAAATTTGATAATCCCTTACACAGGCGAAAATGTCATTCCCATATAAAATATTAACATTTAAAACTTCTAGGTTCTAGTACTCATTCGTATTAACTATTAGAATTTATTTGGTTTCTATATTTTGTTTAAATATTAATACATAATATGTGTGATTATTTTACCGTATATTTTTTAATTGAAAGGAATGTTGAGATGGTTTTGACACGCGGAAAGAATGAATGAAGAAAGAATGGCAAACAAAAAGGTTGTACTAACGATGTTATATTAATGTAAATAGAAATAGCGGAAGACCAAGTAAAACGTGGCACAATAAAAAAAATCGAATATGGAATGTCGCCCACATGAAGAGTCGGAGAAATCGAAGTGCATGCGTGACACGATGTACGAATGCTGAGGAAGCGAGAGAAGTATGTTAGTAAAGAAAAGTGTGGCAGTTCATTCGTTCTGCCTTCCGCTTCAAGGCGACGGCGTGATGGTTAGTTAGTTAGTTTAAAGCTTTTATGACGTACGTAAATACAATATTTAATAATTAAATAAAGACACTAAGTCATCTTAGTTATAATTACCTTGTGATAGTATAACCAAAGGAACAGTATACAGAAAATATGATTTTATTATTCAACATAAGAAGATCGTATAAAATTTTAATTAAGGTTAATTAATAATTATATTACAAGTATCATGAGACCTTTTCATCCAAAACTTTAATTAAATTCAAATTTAAATATTAAATAATTTTTAGGAGTACCTTATCGCTTCCGTTTTATCTGAAACGTGGTCCAGATTTTCTAAATATTACACGGCTAACCCTTCCTTGGCGGTAGCGACAGGATGGATGATTAGGGATGCTGTAATAAGGGAGGTTTACACCCCGAATATTATTTCCTTTTATCTCTACTAATCTCGGACAGCACGCATAATACGTGTACATCATTCTGTATTACTTACTAGGATTGTAGCGTCACAAGGGTTGCGGGTCAAAGCTAACGAATAGAAATTATAATTAAATTCGATTTATTATTTAATACCAAAGCCTACAAATGACGGTACAGGGTGACAATATAAAGACATTAGTTTATTACATGTTACAAAATGATTTTATATGAGTGACAGAAAAAAGTTGTTTTACAGACTTTAACAGTCTGCAACATTAGCGTGAATGGTAAAAATTTGGACCATGTATGGTTAGTTAGTTAGTTATTTAGTCAGAAAAAAGGGATTAGATTTTAAAAATATTAGGCAGAAATACTGAAATTGAACTTACTAACTAACCGTCACGCCGTTTCTTTGAAGGGGTAAGCAGAGAGGATAGATCGCCAAACCGTTCTATCCTGACATAACTCTCTCGCTTCTTCTACATTCACACATCGCGACATGCAGGCTCGTTGATTGTTCCAACTTCAAGCATGGTCGCCTTTCAGTATTGATTAATAAAGTAATGCCGTGTTATCTTAGGCCTTCCTCGACTTCTTTTTCATTCATTCATTCACATTATTTCACATTACTTGTATATATATATTTAATTCATTCACATTACTTGTATATATATATATATATTTAACCATTCTTTACTCATCCATTCGTTACATATGTTCAAACCATTTAAGTGACCCTTTCTTAATTTTATTTAGAACGCATTCATCCACCTTACATTCCTTTCTTACTTCATTATTAGGTATTCTATCAAACATTGTTTTAAGTTTCTTAATAACCTCATTTCTAGGGGATTCATCCTACTTTCATCACTCTTCTGCCAACTCTAAGCTTCACTTCCATATGTATAAAGACTGCCCGGCAGAGTTTATTCTGGATTCTTTCTGGACTTGTGAATTCTTTAAATTGTTGTCTTATGATTGGTCCTAGATGCGTAGATACGTTATCTTATATATAGGGTGCGGCAGCATAACTTCCTTTTTTCAAAACTTAATAAAACCCATTGTATGAATCCGAATTTGTTTTTTTTAATAATGTAGGCACATACCTAAAGTTTTGTTTTACTTAGTTTTTGAAGATCAAATCAGGTAGGTGACGTCCCCCATTTTCCATACACTGAGCAAACCGATTTCTGGCGTTTATCATGACTCTTGTCAGCATATCAGGCGTTATCTTAGCAATTTCTTCCTGGATGTTGGTCTTCAAATATGTTAAGGTCTCTGGACGGTTCACATAAACACGGGATTTCAAAAAATAGAAAAAAATCACAAGGAGACAAATCGGGAGAGCGGGTCGGCCAATCCAAATCGCCCCTCATTGAGATGAGGTGCTCTGGGAAGTGTTCCCGCAAAACAGCCGTCCCGCGACATTTAAAAAAGGAAGTTATGCTGCCATAGCCTGTCTAACATTTAATCTATAAAATGGCTTGATTATTTGATAAAACAAAAATAAACGTTTTATAACATACATAAACGTTATAAAAAATGTATAGTTTTCAAACTTACCTATTTTCATAAAACGTCGATTTCTCTGAACAAGTTTTTTTTATATATTTTATACAATACTGAATGCAATCTCCTCTGATGATTGGAGGGTAAGCCCTATTTAAATATGTATTAAGTTTCACTCACGAATAATATTGGACACCTACTGATTCCCAGAATATTTCAGGTTTACCGAGAAACTAAATTCAAATTATTCAAAGGTCACGATTACAAAAAGGTCAAAACACGAAAATAAATCTTTAAATTGAAATTTAAAAATGCACTTACGAATGAATGTGAAGTACATTAGTTTCATTAAAAATATTTGATTCATTTTATATAATACTTTAAAATTAAGATTATTATATGTATTATAGATTTTCCTGATGGTGAGTGATGATTTGAAAATAAAATAAAGGATGAATTCACTGATATTCAATCGCAGAAAAAAACGATATCTTTCCAAGGGCTGAATAATTTTAAGAATTTAACGGGCGCTTTAAGAATCAGGAGTATTCATAAATTGTTAGAATGTTTAATTTATTGCCAAAAGGGGGTGGTAACAGAAATTTGAATAAAGTGAAAGAAAGTTCTGTACATAATTAAGGAAGAGAAATTAAAAGGTCCTTATTATGGAAATTTTACCACTTGACTTCCAGAAAACTTAGGCTCCCCATAATGTCGAGGTTAATCGCTCTTGAAAATATATCGCCGCTGATTGAACCATTCATTGTTTGGATTTAAAGAGAATTTACCCCCGGAATAATTGTTTCCAAAATAAAATAATTTAATATGGAACTACGTAAAAATTAAACTACTGAGATTTCACAGTGGTAATAATGTTTAGATAGCATTGTGCTTTAACAATACTATTTTAGAAAAATTAATCAAATGTACTGAAACATAAATTATACTGACTGTTTCTTAATATTAGCGGTGGCGAAGTGGTTTCTGCATGGTTATATAAGTTATTTAACCAGTGCTTGGAGGAGGGATATAGAGCAGTTATTATGCCCCTGTACAAAAAAAAAGGATCGCGTATGGAATGTGAAAACCAAAGAGCTATTAGCATTTTGAGTGTCGTTTTAAAGTCTATGGCAGAACTTTAATATAAAGAGTAAAAAAATTGACGAGTGACAAAGTTTGGGATGTGCAAGGTGCCTTTATGAATGGCAGAGGATGTATGGATCAAATTTTTGGATATAAGAATTTATAATTTTTCAAGAGATAATAAATGAGAATTAATGCTGATTATTGAAAATTCTTGGAAGAAATCAGTGATGAATAGTTTTATAAGTATTAATCTCATACTTGTTCTGACCGGTTTCAGCAGCTCGCTGCCATCGTTTGTTACAATGGTTAAACCAACGACACGGCCAGCGGAATATATAATAGAAAGTAAGTTATTCACTCCACCGCCAAGTAATTCAAACTAGTGGTGAAATTTCTTATATATAAACAACGGTGAAAAGTTTAAACGCTTTATTATTGAAATTGGAGGGGTATGCGATTTCTTACTTTAACTATTAACGACTCTTAAGGGATACTACAATCTTAAAAAATCCAACCTCGAAATTAATTTTCTATATGGTATCCTCCCCTTGTGAGACTGATAGTTGATATCATGATGCATAGTATGAAAATTATATTATTTTATTTAATGATTTACGATGACGTTTAAATCATCGCAGCTGTCTTTTGACTCGCTTCCACATACCATAAATCGTATTTATTTTCGCCCGAGTATATTCGGTAGTGGCTTTTTCTGCAGGTAATCGGTTTGCCCGAGTTATCTCGGGTGTGCGCATTTTCTCAGGTAATTATCGCCCGAGTATACTCGGGCGTGTCCTTAAGCGGTTAATATCTAGTTTTACACCATTGTTCAAGAAACAATAAATACAATAAAAATGTGATTATGTGAAAACACGCGGATAAATAGTGCACACAACAAAGTTCAGACGGAAGTTCTGGACCAACAATCTTACATGTGTGGAGTAACAGGGCGATCCGCTATAAAATTTAAACTTTTACATTTTATTTTGTTCGGAAGTGCTCTTTGGATGGTGCCCATTTGTGAATATTGTCGCTCTGGAATTGATGACGTAAATTTTATTGTGGTAACTGCCAAAGTTTACCATCTTCCCCGGAAAGGGATGGAATCGACGTGTATGTAACGGAATTAACTTATTCCGAAACAAAATAACCGAATGGTGCTAAATTTTCGGACCCGAAAACGTTTTTCTGTAATATATTTCCACCCTATTCGAATATATGGTCAATAAATACAAAGTTTCTGTTTTTCTGTGAAACTTATCACTCAAATATAAGCGAATATTTTTGCTAACAGACCTCGTTACATAATTTTCATCTTTGGCTAAGTCTTATCGATTTCCTACTAGGTATGCTAGACTTCCGATCAATAAAATTATGATAAAACATCAAATTAGATCAAAGGTTAATTGTATCTCAATAGAGACGAAGATGCAAATTGGAAACAGAATATGGTGATCGAGGTGTTTACAGGACTTATGACCTGTCATTTGTTGGGTTAAGCGCACGCTTTATGTAATACAACAATTCCCATTTCACCTTTCTTACGACCACCATGTCTGACAATTTTTTCGAAGTTGTATATATGTTTATATGTAACACTAAACTTCACATAGATGTTCACTTTTTAAAACTGATTCGTAATCGAATATATAACTCTGATATTATATAATAATCAAATAAAAAGATGTATTTTATAACTACTTCCACATTTGTCTTTATTTTGACAGAGACCGGTTTCGACAGGCTCGCTGACATCGACAGACTGGTGACACTATTGCAACCGAGTCCTTTATATACATACAGATCAGGGGTGCATACATACAAATCAGGTTATATACATATAGATCAGTATCACCAGTCTGTCGATGCCATCGAGTCTGGCGAAACCGGTCGCTGTCGAAATAAATACAAATTTGGAAGTAGTTATAAAAAACATCGTATAATTGAATTGTTATTAAAAAGGATGCAGTCTGCACAGGACAGAGTGACATGGAAGCGAATGGAGGAGGCCTTTGTCCAGGAGTGGACGGGAATGGGCTGAGGAAGAAGAATAAGAAGAAGATTAAAAATGAACTTCCATCAAAAGACTTCAGTTTAATCATTTGATTATCTGATATTATGAATGACTTGACATAGTTTACCCAATTTTTGTCCCCAATAATTTAGATTTGGATATTTTTCACAATAGTGAGTCTATCTTCAGGATCCTATAATATGATACAATATAATGCGCGAAATAGTTTTTTTATTTTATTATAATATTAATATTTTAAAGATAAAAAATTAGTATATTTAAAATGTTTTTATAAATATTATGCCACTGTGGAATGGGTTGCCCCAGTTTGGTGGTATTTAAACCATGAAATTGGTAAATGTTCACTAAATAAATGAACAAATTGAATTTGAGACTAAAAAACACTTACCGCGATATTTTTTATGTTCGAGAGAATTCTGCTTTGGCTTTTTCGGGCGATCTTTTGAGTCGGTTGATAGTGACTTCAGAGTTCTTTTGAAGCGATTCTCGGCATCCCGGACCCTCCATCTCTGTAATGAAACAATAAAAAATATTCAAGTTAACAAATAAATACAACTAACATTACCAATTTTAACCCATAGCACCACTTATAAAGATGACATAATTTGTTCATAAGACTAAATTACACACAAAATAAAAATGGTAAAAAAAGCATAATTGTTTTTGTTCGTAAGCTAGATCATTATGGCTCATCCCCAGGTAGTTTGGATACACTAGTAAATTGTTCATATACACTAGTAAATTGTTCATATACACTAGTAAATGGAGCTGAATATGGTAATTAACGAAAATTGACGTGACTTTATACATTTTTAACAAATAACTATCCAGAAATATTGAAAAGTGTTTCTTGGAACTCGGTAAGAAATTTTATGACAATGATTACATAGTAAGGGGATACTAAATGATATTTTATAAATCAAAAATAAGGTATTTGAGGTAGGACGAAATAAAGTGTTTCTAAGAAAAATCTTCTTACAAATGATTTTACATATTTCAAGGTGACTAATGCTTCTAACTATTACCTATATACAAAATAAAATCGCCATCCTGTGTGCGTCGAAACATGTCATTCCCATAAAATATAATAAAACTTCTAGAAAACTGACGTTTTTATTTGTATAAATTATTTAATATGGAGTTTTCCATCATTGTTTCTTGAACAATAAATACTTTGAAAAAATGTTTTGAGCTGCCAGGGGCAGAGATGGCTACTCTCAATTGATAGTCAAAGTCGGGAGGATCTGATATGACACTGAGAGAAGAGATGTTATTTGTTAAGAAAATTGATATGAACTATGTTTTTGTCAACGGGAGAACGATATTGAAATTCTCTACATGACGTAGGTAGACTTTATATGAAATATGTCGAAATAAGTAAACTCTAATGAGTGAAATATTTATTTTCAGTATATTTAATCTTATGAAATTCCAGTGTTAATGCCTTTATATTATATTATTAAAAAATATTTTTTTTCGTTTAAGGGGGTATTCTAGTATAGACGCTCGAATTTAAGTTGTTTTATTTTTATTTATATTTCAACAATATAAAAAGTATAATTATAAAAAAAAGAAAACGAAATGCAAAAAGTTGCATGCCGGCAAAGTGGGGGCTCACAAAAAATAGTACATCCTGGTTAGCAGGATTTCAGTCCTTTGATGATTTTTAAAAATATGTATTTAAAATTCTTGAAGAAGAAAAACGTAGTTATCGCAATACGTAGAGAAATTAAAAAAAAATCACAAATTGCCGACGAGTGGATTTTTTTTTTCATCTTTCGAATTTTTTTTAAAAGTGTAAAAAATCTTGTTTTCAAAAAACCCTAGGCAGTGCGATATTCAAATATATAAAGAAGCATTGTGCAAAATTTCAAGTAACTCTTTTGATTTGAACTTGAGATATCATGCCAACCGTATCGAAATAAGTCAATTTTGGAAAAACGCGTTTATAGTTTGGTGTCGAGTTTCGCGCGATGGTGTGTTAAACTTATATTTTCTCAATCAGCGACTCCAGCATCATACAATTTTCGACCTTCCATGAAGTCGATTTCTAATGATTTATTTAGTACAAAAAAATTGCATAATATTAAAAATTTCATCACAGGTAGTCAGAGTTTGCAAGTCACCTATAGTTCATAGGGCCAGTCCAGACCGATTTAGTCGGTGCGTTACAAAAATAGCTGTAACTTCGAAAATATTCAGAATTTTATAGAATCCTTTTATAGCCATATTCTTAAAGGTCTCAAATTTAATAAATTGTAAAAAAAAACGATTCGTTCAATTTTCTGCACTAGAATACCCCCTTAACTACTAATTAAGAGTACACCTGTTTCAACACTTTTAATAATTTAATTGGGTCTTTCATTTTTATCGAACACCTATTTAGAATATAATTTAATATATTGTGTATTTTGTAAAAATCTATGAGCGTACATATTACGATGTATGAATGTAGATTACGCTCGAGAAGGCGGTCCATCCTCTGTGCCTACCCCTCCCGAGAAAACGGCGTGATGATGATGTTATTTAGATGGTTATTCTGCTATTATACCCGCTGTTTAATATATAAAAAAACATCGCAACATTTCTTGTTTAAAGACGCAAAAATATCGTTTATTGACATTTTGCCATAAACAGAGTAATAAAAATATTATGACGCCATTATAGAATTGAGGACGAGGTATAAAACTGATAAATTTACGATTCCGAGTGAGGTATAAACTGAAGAGAAAGAAAACTAACCCAATAATGTTTGTGTGGTTTCATCGGAAGATATTGTCATCAGAAATTAACTGTTTAATTACTTTCTAAGAACTGGGATAATTTATCCGATTTAATAATTAAATTTTCATGATATCAAAAACATTTAAAGTCTCAAATAAAATCTTTATAACCTATCTCAAATGCTAAGCCTATTCATGACATAAAAGCAGCAGAATTAACTAAATTATCATGAATTAATTTATTAAAACGTCTTTTTTATTTATCTTCTTCTTCTTCTTCTTCTTCTTTTTCTTCTTCCTGGTTGTAGACCTATGTGGTCTTTTCTCCAGAGTGTTGCTCCTCCTGTAAGGTAGACTCCCAGCTCTCCTTCCATCTTTTAGCAGGTCTTCCACGAGGACGAGTCCCATGAGGCTGATTATACAATGCAATATAGGGGAGTCTGGTGGTGTCCATTCTTTGAACATGACAGTACCAGTCCCTTTTTCGTTGTCTGCTCCATCTTATAATATCCTCAACCTCACATATCTCTATTATTCTGGTGTTCCTCACGCGATCGCTAAGTGTCTTGCCTGCTATCGTCCTCAGTGTCTTCATTTCGGAAGTCCTCAAAACATATTTGGTCCTTACTGTGTCTGCTTTTGCTTCGGCACTATATGTTATTATTGGTCTTATTACGCATGCTTTATAGATTCCCATATTACGCTTAATGGCCATGTTTTTGTTTTTAAATATTTTATTTATTTATTTGGGGTAACAAACAGCGATTGCAGTACATTAATAAAATAAAAGAATGAGGTCAATAGCATGTAACCACAATAGTAAATAATAAAAAAGAGATAACAATACATACAAGTTATTCGAAATTAAAGTTAAACTAGATTCAAACAAGTGAATAACAATAATTGAACAAAATGAAGTAATATGTGATAAACTAACTAGCTATCCAATCACCCCTTGATTTTCCCGAAGGGGTAAGGAAAAATAATGGACTGCCACACTTTTTTTCTGACATAGTTCTTAAATCGCTTCCTCAACATTCATACATTGTGTCATGCTCAGAAATATTATATAACAACTGACATTAGGAAATTATGGCCTCATCCACGCCGAAAAGTTATTTCGATAATTTTTTTTAAATTTTGCTCGTTCAAATGGAAAACATCAATGTCTCCAAAACACTAATTGTAGTCGTCACAAATTCGATACACTGCCGCGCTCTTAGCATAGTTAGTGCGATAAACAAGATGGAAAACTTGCCTCGCGGTGTTTTCGAGAAGTTTTATTAAATTTTATATGAAGCACATGTTTCGCCTGTCTAAGGCATTATCAAATGTTGCCCTAGACAGATGAAACATGTTATTTACATAAAACATAGTAAAACTTCTAGAAAACAGACGTTTTCATTAGTATTAATTATTTAATATGGAGTTTTACATCATTGTTTAAGAAACAATTTATATATCAACATTCATCTTTCCTGCTTACCCATTCACAAAAGTATATTCACGCAGTTTATGATAAGCTAAAAAAAAATATATATTTTTTATCTATATGATACTGTGTGACAAAATGTTATGAACAAAATAATGAATGAATCATTAAGATATTTTGGACACATGGAAAGAATGAATGAATATAGAATGGTAAAGAAAGCATACTGATGTAAACGGAACTAGAAATATAATAAGAGGAAAACGTGGCACAATCAAATCAATCAAATATAGAATAGCTGCCACGTAAGGCGACGATGTGTGTTCATGGCACGATGTATGAATGTAGATGTTTCGAGAGAAGTATGTCAGGAAAAAAACAATTTGGCGGTCCATTATTTCTGTCTACTTCCCCGGGAATACGGTGTGATGGTTAATTAGTTTTCAGGTTTTCTCACAAATTTCAATACTTTAACTTTAAAAAATATTATTAGTTCGTTCGGAATATTAAAAATCGTCCTTTATTAAAGCCGATGGTGAAAACTGCCGCTCTGACAGAATCTGTTACCACAAACACGGTCCATTCATTTATTGCGCGGGCCCTTAGGGCTAATGTAGTTTTGATGAAGTCACGTCCTGGCCCCGTGAATTAGTTACGCCCCCGGTGAGGGAGCCCACATACATAACCAGTTGCCAGATACCCGCCCCGAGATAACAACTCACGACTTACGGCGGAGAAAACGTTAACAAAACATACCTAATTGTAACGCAGACCATGTAAAGCCAATGTTTATTATTTAATATTGATGAAAACGTATGTTTTATAGATTTTTAGTAGATTTTATAAGAGACATGTTTCTTATTTATAGTGCCCTAATTGTATAATTTAACACTCACGACTTACGGAAGAGTAAACGTTAACAAAACATATGTAATTTTACCGCAGACCATGTAATCCCAATATTTATTATTTAATATTGATGAAAACTTCCGTTTTAAAGAAGTTTAAGTAGATTATATTAGAGAGACATGTTTCATATTAAATAATGCCCTAATTGTCTTTAAAACAACTCACGACTCACGGTGGAGAAAACGTCAACAAAACACACGTCATTTTACCGCAGACCATGTTACGCCAATATTTTTGATTTTATATTGATGAAAAAGGCCGTTTTAAAGGAGTTAAAGTAGATTTTATTAGAGAGGCACGTTTCAAATTTAAAAATGCCCTAATTGTCTACATAACAACTCGCGACTTTCGGCAGAGAAAACGTTAACAAAACATACGTAATTATATCGTAGACCATGTAAAGCCAATGTTTATTATTTAAAATTGATGAAAGCGTCCGTTATATAGAAATTTCAGTAAATTTTATGAGAAAGACATATTTTTTATTACATAATGCCCAAATTGTCTATATAACAACGCTCGACTTACTCTATTTCTAGATCCAGTTACATACGAGTAGTTAATATTTACTCGTAGTTAATATTTACTTTTTTGGCATTCTTAATTCATTACTTTTTTTCATAAGTCCTTACCATCTTTATAATTCATAAAAAAAGTCCACTTCGATAGATTTTATGAGAAAGATGTATTTTATATTTAAATGTAAAACATTGTTTAAAAAATAAAACTTCCAATAAGTAAACGTGGAGTGTAGCATTATTTTTGAAGAAAAATTGAATATGTTCCACTATTAATTATATAAATATGTGTAAACAATTTAATATAATAAAAAAACTAACTACCCATCACGCCGAAAGGATAGGCAAAAACAAAGGACTGTAACACTTTTATTTCTTTACATATTTCTTATAATTTTAATTTTAATGAATAGATATATAAAATAGTTAAGTTTTATTACAATTTCTGTGAGTGACATGTTTCGTTTTTATGCTATATAAAGTGTGTGATGTTTATAAATTTGCCGCATATAAAATATTAATATTACGAGTATATATGAAGACCCTTGCAAGGCAAAACATTTCATTCTCAAAATTTATTATTAAATTTTTTTAGAAAACGAATATTTTCATCAACATATGCGAAATTTAACGTCATTGTTCAAAAAACAATAAAAACAAATTTACTGGAGAAACTAAACTCAAAAGTGGACAAAAAACAGTTTTTTAATTCATAAAAAAAACGTTATTAGGGAATTTAACAGTGAACGCCAAAAATATGTCTAATATTTAATATTTGTTTATTCAATTTAACCGAAATAAATTAAATGTGCTTTTAAATATAATTATTTATTTGATAAGTTTTAACTGCGTTGCGCTAAAAAAATATACATGAAAAACTTTTTTTTCGAGAATCACCCCAATTTTTAAATAAGAAAGAGACCCATTAAAGTAATGAATTATGTTTAATTTTTAAACCAATTAATTCAATGGATTTTAAATGTAAATTTGCACTGGAAATATAAGATAGGGCACCGTAGAATGTGTAATCCTCTTCTAATGATCATTTGTGTGAAAGCGAAGTATTTTATGATATCTGTTAATCTCAGATCTGTTCATAAATCTTTCGCCCTACAGGTAACACTTGCGAATTCTTGAATTACACTTAAAATTACTAGATAAGCGTGTGTGTTAAATCATTTAATTATTCTGCCTAATTGAAAGGATATGGTAAACATAATATGGATAAAAAAATATCTTGGAATGTTTCTGAGATAAATGTTTAAACTTTTTTAATCGCCAAATAAAACAGATTTTTGTTACAAATCCACGTAATTCGAAATACGTTTTTTTTATTTAATTCAGAAAAATATCCTTACACATACATTTATTAAGTCACATCAACACCAAACATCAGGTAAATCGAAATTTTGAGTTTTTCAAATTTGGGTTTAAAGAAATCCGAGTAAGAAAAGAGCATAAAAAGAAAAGAACATGTTCAAAATATGTAACTTTAATACAATTGATTGAAATTTTTTCTTGGATGATGTATATTTGATAAAGAAAAAAATATTTACTAAATTTTGAATACATTATTAATATGTATAATATATATTTTTATGATAAAAATAAACGGGCTTTTGGATGCTTAAATAGTGAAAAGCTCGTGTGAAGGATTTTCAATATAGGAAAATATTATTTAGTCATTTAAGAGATTTAAAATTAAAATTCGTTTGGATACAGGGAAATAAAATATATTCTCACGATGTAAATGGAACAAGACAAAGCCGATGACCGAGGAAAACGTGGCACGATCAAATCGGACCAAATGAGGAATTGTCGACCAAATGAGGAATCGGAGAAATCGACGTGGGTGCACGACACGATTTATGAATATTGAGGCGTCGTGAGAAGTGTGTCAGGAAAGAACAGTGAATGGTCCATTATTTTTGCATTATTGTTAGTTAGTTAATTAATACAAATGAAATTATATGTTTTCTTTCACCTTGCTTAGGCATTATCAAATGTATGATTACCAAAGTAGACGTTGAACGATCGAAGTGTGCGCGGGAGATGCCTTTTGGTGGCGATGAGGTTCGCAACCCATCACACCGCGTCTCTCGCGATGGCGAAAAGAGAAGGATGGAGTGCCGCATCGATTAAAGTGTGGCAGTCCATTCTTTCTGCCTACCCTTTCGGGGAGACGGCGTGATGGTTAGTAAGTTAGTTAGTTAGTTTGTTAATTAGAAATGTCTTTCATTATGTTTCATTAAGAGTAGGAATTTTTCAAGTGCGAATGAAAGTCCATGAACAAAATAATGAAAGGATCATTAAGATTGTTTGGAGACATGAAAAGAATAAATAAATAAAAATGGTTAAGAAAGTATATGTTAATGACGTAAATGGAACTAGAAATAGTGGAAGACTGAACAAAACGACACATGTAGACATGGACACGTGGACATGTTGCCAGATTGGTGGACAATAGATGGACCAGAAGGGTGGTAGATTGGAGACCCCAATAAGTTAAATGAAACAGAGGAAGATCCTCCACATGTTAGTCCGATGACATTGGAAGAACTGCTGAGGATTGGTTGCGAAAGGTATAAGAGTGGAATACGTGGAGAAGTATAGGGGAGGCCTATGTCCAGCAGTGGACGACAACGGCTGTTTAATTAAGTTAGTAAGTAAAAACAAAACGTCGCTCAACAAATAAAATAAAAGAGTCGGTTAGTTGTCGTTAGAATGTTGTTCTTATAATATTTTAGTAAGGGCAGTTTTTTATGTCTTCTTCGAGAAATAAGTATTAGCATACTCAGGGTGGGGTACGTAATTAATGGTCCATATAAAATCGTGGGTTTCAACAACGTTTAATTACGTTACACACATAACACATATTTCAGATTATCAGCAAACTATTAGTGACGTTCGAACCTATATTTTATGGGCATATAAATCACGCATTTGATTAACAGTCGAACAAAATTCATAAATTCTCCAACACGGAATGTAACGAACAGAAATGTAATAACGGGTAAGTACTATTAGGATATTTCCTCCCAAGTTTCAGCGGGGGTAAAGTCTGCAATTATTACCCAACTCCATTAAACGTATCACAGGGCCGGTATTATCGTATAATATTAGATTACTTTATTATGTTTTGCATACGAAACAACGCATGTTTCCGTAAACTTTTCATATATAACACGAATTTGGCGCCACAGTCAAACTCTTTAATTTCCTGAACACGGAATTGCTTAAAGGCAGAGAGATTTGAATATTCTGGATCGTTCCGTCGGCGGATGTCGAAATATCATTTTTAACACGTTCGCCCCATGGGCCTGAAGTTTCAGCATTGAGAGCATTGACGACCTTCGTAACCGAGTGGTAAATGCTTTGACAACCACACCAAAAGTTCCGGGTTTGATTCCCAGAAGCCAATGTGTTTTGCTCCGTCACGCAGAACCAACCTGCCTTTGGTGATGCCAGTAGAAAGAGCAATTCGGACGCTGAATCTAATCATCTCGGATTTGGACATTTTTAGTGTCAGTGAGGCAGTATTCATAAAAAAAAATTACAAATTCTAGAAAGAGTACTGCCTCACTGACGTCGACATATTTGGATTCCTTCTGATATGTATGATTTTTTGGTCTCATGTTGTTTTATCTTATCTTTGTAACACCGTTTTGTGTCCAAATGATTCGCCTAAATGTTTTTCGTTTGTAATGTGTCATTTGTGTATCATGTATAAATAAATAAATAAATGTGATTATCACGTTGTCTTTGGTTTGGTGTAGAATTCACGTGACAATAAAATGGTAATATATTAGCTACCTATTACATGTCACAATAATAAATATTATAGCTATACTATACGCTTTACATCGATGTAAAGATATTATTTCAAAAATTATCTACTGCACTGAGCTGTTCTCAAAAGTAACCCAAAGTATTTCTTGAGGCTTCGTCAATATTTTTGAATATTTAATTCATCTGTTCTTATTATAGGGATGATATAAAACTTTTTTTTAAAGAGCTACACTGGTCCAAGAGTAAAGAGAGAGAAATTTATACATCGTATGACACAATTTCACCAGATTTGAATTTTAAGCATTATGTTAAAAATCCAATTTCCAGTGTCGCCCAAAGTGTTAATAGAGTTCGAGCTCTAGTTTCACACGCCTCATACAAATGTAATTTCCGCCCCTCCATTTTATACCCGATACACGCGCGGCTTCCGTGGTAATGAAAGACCCCACTGTTTGCCGGTAATGGTATGCCGCAAAAATTTACATATTATTTCACAGGTGGGGTTGAAAAAACTTACCCCCGTCTAAATTAATCGATTTCACCTGAAATTTATTCGCGCCGAGCGGATTGTCTCTTCTGATAGCCCTTGCCACTAAATTATTCGACTTTATCCTTCGTATAAGGAGATTTTTTGGTCATCTGCAAACTATTCTTATCTGCAATAAATCTTTCTATATCTAGTATGCTGTAAGAAAGGAGCTTTACGAAAACGGTTACAAAGAAATATTTTCCGTTTCAAGGTCTCGTACTTAAAAAGATAAATTTTAAAAATGTTACGTCTATTATTATATAATATTAGAGGAAACGCAATTCAATTGGTACTCAATGATATCGAATTAATATTTTTTCCAACTTATATTTATCAACTTGTTTAAAATATTATATGTTTTCTTCATTAAACAAGTTATCTCTTCTCCTGATGATAAGGGTATGATATATTCTAAATATGGAGATAGAATATAAACCCTCCAACGAAAAAAAAAACATATTGTACATAATTTTAATTTTAAATCTCTAAAATGACTAAATAATATTTTCCTACATTGAATATAAAATATTTCGTATTTTTTTTATAAATTAAAAATTTAACACATTTTTTTCGTATATTTATAGAAAATAAAATTATAGATGCCTTTGCTGCAAGTTATTGCCAACGTTGGGGGGACCTGACACGGCACCGAAAGAAGAAGATAGAAAAAATAATTCTTAATAAATATTCGGTTAAACAAGTTTTCAAATTATTTTATGAGAGATGTCATATTTCGTCATTTCAAATTTATCACCACAGAATAATCCCCCAAAAAATTGTATTTTAATACATTAATGCGAGTACTGTGCTTACATATAAGTAATCCTAAAACCGGCGACGTATGTTTAAGCTCACTGGATTACGCGAAAAAAAAATACCAAAAGCTTTTTTCTTAATAAAATAATTCGCGAGGCTTTGATGTCTTCTCGGAACTCTCATAAATCTCCTTCGTATCTTCGCGTGTCATCTTTCTGTTAGGAGCTAGGAGCTAACATGTAGCATTATGAATTTTGGCACACGAGTCCCAGCTACAGCGTGTACAAAAATCTGAAAGCCGTAATTTCGGTGGATGGTTTCACCCGCCCAGCACCGCGACCGGGCCGCTCGCAATGTCACGAAGTTTGCCTAATGGACTCACGAAGCCGGCGACAGCTGTAATAATGTTACATTAGCCAAAATTACACCACTTTTAAAAGCCATTCCTTTCTATTTGATGTAAACTAATGATAATTTATCAAACACCGCGTATTAAAGTCGCATTTTGTTTTTGAACGGCAACTTTCGAAAATGTCTTTAATTAATTTGCTGTACGTGGGATACGTACAATGCCCACGCAACATACTTTATTTGGATCTTTAAACGTGATTTTATAATACATATTAATTTATAATTAAAAAAAAAAAGATTTTGTCTTTTTTGTTCTTGTATATAACAGGTCGTTTGAACCCAATTACAAATTATTTTAGCTATTATACAATTTATTTAAGCTATTATACACTTTATTTGAGCTATTAAATTGATTCTTGACATGTGATAGGTAGTCTATCGCCAATCTATCGTCATTTTATTGTCACGTGAATTCTACACCAGAGCAATGACAGTGTGACAATTACACTGCCATCGCCGGGAATCGAACCCAGGAGCTTCTATATGGAAATCAGAGCTCTTACCACTCTGCCATGAATGTCGAAGAAAATCAACACTAATCTTAAAAGTCTTCAAAAACCAATACAGTCTTAAAAAATTAAAAATCATCTAAATAAAGACAAAAGTGGAATTAGTTAAAAAACATCGTTTTATTTAATTATTATTTAAAATGAACTTCCATCAAGAGATATTTGATTATCTTAAAAAATCAACACTAATTCCATTTGTGTTGATGTTTGTAAACACAATAAGTTTTTGAAATTTTATTACTGCAGTACCGAAAATACTGTCGATACCAACTAGCCTGGCGAAACCGGTACTGAGAGTCTGTCGATACCAGCCAGCCTGACGAAACCGGTCGCTGTCGAAATAAAGACTAACGTGAAAGTAGTTATTTAAAAAACGTCGTTTTCTTTAATTATTATTTAAAATGAACTTCCGTCAAGGAATTTCAATAGCATTATTAAATTTTCATTTATAATAAAAAATATTCAGGTGCAATAAAAATGGTTTCGTGGCTAGGGCATACTATTATGAAAAATTACATTATTTGAAACTTTATGGTAAAAATTCATTGTAAATAATAAAATTAAAAAAATTAAAATAAATATATTTTCATTATGTAAATGAATTTATTGTATCTTGAACAATGGTGTAAAACTCCATATTAAATACTTTTTGTAATACTAATAAAAAAACTCTGTTTTAGAGAAATTCTACATATGTTATTTTATGAAAACTTACTAAGGCACTAAGAAATGACATTTCCATACAAAAATGAAGCTTTTTTCATTTGTAGTATAATAATAAGATTTAAGAATTTTTACTTAATTAATTAAGAAAAAACAAACAGTTTCCTCTGTTTTGTTTTACAAAACATTTAAATGTTACAAAAAAGTTAGATTTAGGCGAAAATATAAATCAAAGGTTAATCGTGGAAACAAGTTCGTTTTTGTTTCTCATAAGTCGGTAAAGAATCTTTAAAAAAAAACATTTGAATAATTTATTTCTTCGAGTTGATTGCCGAGATAAAACGTGACTTATTTGTTTAGAATATCACCAGTTTTAATTTGTATAATCAACTTTTTCCTAGCAGGCCAACGAATATTTGATCTCATGTCCCCTCCGAGCTGAAATAATGACACAAGCATAAATAATCCCATTTTACGTGTAGTTATTGGGCCGCTTTGATTCCCCGGTTCACGTGGCTTAATTTGAAGGCTTCAATATACGAGATCAAAACAAAAAAAAACGCATTTGGTTATCCAATCATACGCTTCGTAAGATGGCTTAATTACATTTTGGAGTAAGCGTTCTATTTCCCTGGGCATTTGAAAACAAGATATATATTCGACATTTTGTTGAGAGACGTTGACACGTGTATCGAAATGTCAACAGGGTTATAAATACGCGTATCGGTGATTATGCGTATATTATTTTAAGTACCTACATATATTGAAGGATGGCAAAATTCGAATATCTGTGCTACATGTTGTTATTTAAGGGCTTTGAAATATTTTACATATTAAAACGTCAATATCTAAAAAAGGAAAACATGGATTTGTAATAAATTCGGGCTTAGTAATAAATTTCCTCGTAATGGCTAATGAGAACTTTGAAATACATATTCATATTGAAATCTAACATTATAAATGAGCTAAAAATATCCTATGAAGACCACATTTGTTGAAAATACAAATATAAAAGTGAAGTGTTTTGTTATAAAATTCTTATAATTTTAATTTTTTTTGGTAAATAAAATAATATACAAAATAAAATTAATCTCAAAATAGTCGCTTTTCAAAAGGAGTAAACTTTTGATCTTGGTTGGGGGACTTGAGATTTTATAGATAAAGCACTGAAGTCTGTCAAAAAATCGTGTAAATATATATTAGGTCCTTACATATGAAATCGGCGTTTTGCCGTACTGGCAACTTTGATCTCAAATATCTTCTCTTTGGTTAGGAATTCCAAATTCAAATTTATACAGCTATTTACTCAAGTATTTGTGTTTCGAAAATTTTAATTCATTTGTTTTTTCCTCAATTGTTTTTTTTCTTTGCGTCACTCAGTTAACAAAATGGAAAACTTGAAATATCGCGTTATTTACGAGTACGAGTTCCACCGTGGCACCAGTGCTGCAGAAACGGCTCGAAGGATTAATGATGTGTATGGCGACGGTGCCGCAAAAGAAAACACAGTGCGTTTTTGGTTCCAACGTTTTCGTTCTGGAAATTTCGACCTGCAGAACAAGCCCCGTGGACGGCCGGAGATCAAAGTTGATAATGAAGAATTGAAAGCTATTGTGGAAGCGGATCCATCGCAAACCACGTCCGAGTTAGCTGCAGGCTGCGGTGTTAGTGATAAAACTGTTTTAATCCACTTGAAGCAAATTGGGAAGGTGAAAAAGCTTAAAAGGTGGGTACCTCACGAATTGAGTGAAGCAAATCAACAAACGCGCGTTGACTGCTGCGTTGCATTACTCAACCGGCACAATAATGAAGGGATTTTGAATCGAATCATTACCTGTGATGAAAAGTGGATCCTGTATGATAATCGGAAGCGCTCATCGCAATGGCTGAACCCTGCCGAACCAGCCAAACCATGCCCCAAGCGAAAATTGACTCCAAAAAAGTTACTTGTGAGCGTTTGGTGGACTAGTGCTGGTGTCGTTCACTACAGCTTTCTTAAATCTGGCCAGACGATTACGGCAGATGTCTATTGTCAGCAACTGCAAACCATGATGGAAAAGCTAGCTGCTAAACAACCGAGGCTGGTTAATCGCTCTAGGCCACTGCTGCTTCATGATAACGCTAGACCACACACTGCACAACAGACGGCTACCAAATTAGAAGAGCTTCAATTGGAATGTCTAAGACATCCACCGTACTCTCCGGACCTTGCCCCAACAGATTACTATTTTTTTCGAAATTTGAATAACTTCTTGCAAGGGAAAAAATTCAACTCCGATGGGGCAGTCCAAACCGACTTCAAAGATTTTATTGATTCCCGTCCGAATGGTTTTTTTAGTAAAGGGATCGATGAACTACCTATGAGATGGCGAAAGTGCATAGATAGCAATGGTACATACTTTGATTAAATAAATATATATTATATTTTAAAAAATCAACTTTATGTTCCTCCCATACAAAACGCCAATTTCATATGTAAGGACCTAATATTAAAACAAATGTTCAGATAATATTATTGACGATTTTTCAATGAATTAAAACACTGTTTATTCCACTTTTGAGATCATTTTTATCGACATGCCTAACACTTTTATCGTCGCGTCGGGAGAAAGATATAAACTAATTTATATCATTCTTACGGTGATACAGGTGTAAAATTTTGGAAACATGTCGAGAAAAAATAAACTGAAAAGTGAAAATACAAGTATTTTAATGCACCCAAATTGTTTATATGATATTCAACTGATTTGAAGAAATAATTAAATACCAGTGGCGGTAGTCAAGAAATTTTGAATCAAAACCCCCAAATCTAAATAATCATGCCCCCGCATACACCAATAACCCACTTAATCACCTTCCAACAATGTTCACACGTAAGCATCTGACGTAAGACAACAACATCAGACGTAAGAGGAATAGTCACAAGAGCTGAACCTCTATAAGCCAGAAGAGGTTTTGATTCAAAATTTCTTACGCAAGCCGGGCTTCTGGGCTACTATGGGAGTACCGCCCCTGGTAAATACGCATATATTTTTTAGTTTTATTAATAAAATAACTATAATGCACTCATAATTGATCAAAGGTCCTTCCTGTACCATATCTCACCAAAATATGTTTTATAATATTGTATATCAAAATAATTAATTTCTATTAATTTGATGGAAAATATTTTTTGTCACTATTTAAACGAAAATAAACTCTTTTGCCAAAATAGAAAGAAACGCACGTCGAATCGAATCTTCCTCTTAAATAAGTGTCTAGAATAATGTTCCATAGACTACCACACCCCTTAGACGGGGGAAAGAAAATGCCTCCACGTGTGGTGTTAAACGACATAAAGCTAGTCAAACATTCCACCACAATGGCAAGAGAAAGAGAGAGAGAGAGAGTGAATGTAGATACTCGTTAGGACCACCACTTCTTAAGTAGCTTGCCATTAACACGACGAAAAATAAGAATAATAACAAAACAAGATTGGTGAACTTAAATTATTTCCAGGCGTACGAGTGTGTCCTTGTTTCGTGAATATGTTAGAAGAAAACAATTCTTCCTACCCGCTTTTCAATTCCACAAAAGAAATTTATTAAAAATAATGACGTGAAAATAGACACATCGGTTCTTATCGCCACGAAAAAAACTCAATTGAGTCATCTCATCGGGACGAAGTAGAGAAATACAATTGTGCCTTTCCTTCTGCCCGCAATATTGTTTTCCGAATCTATTAGGATTCGATTGTCGATGATAAAACATCGTTGCCGCAAATGGTATTAGGCGATCTGCGCGTTATCGCCCCTAAACAGAAGACGATGAAATAGAAATACAAAATACAGCGTGACCCGAGAAAGAAAACGAAAAATCATAAAAATAAAATAAATATTATTATACGAGTATATAATACTATGCGACTGAAAAGTATAATGCACTGAAAACATTTCAAATGTTCATAATTTTAAAATCCATTTGCTTAAATAACTGTCTAACCATCTTGTACCGTTTACGCTAAGAAGTATGCAGAAAAAATGGCACTTTCATATCCTTACATACTAGTATCTGATATCACGTGAGAGTTATTTTTTATACTGTATATATTTTAAACCATATACTGTCTACTGTTTTAATGATAACATACTCGTAAATGTCCCTATCTCATTTCGGCATAAATTACTTTAGAGTTTATAGCTCTCAGGTACAGTTAGTATATTTCTCTGATTCATAACGTGGCTGCGCATGCAAGCCAAAAACAGTTTTCGTTAAATAATCCATTGTTTTGGCGGAAACACTTTGATATTTTAACATTATTCACTGTTAAATTAAAAACACTGTTTTAATATCAAAAATAAACTCAATTTTTTTATATTAAAACAGTATTTTTAAATTAACAGTGAATAATTTTCTTTAAATTACAATGTTTTTAAAGCAATCAGAAGAATAAAAAATTTAGATAGAAACTTTTCTAAAGTGAATTAAAATTAGAGTAAATGAGTGTACTGTTTCCCAGGTTACTCTGTATTCGGTAGCTTCGCGAGTTTTTTCTAACTAGAAGCAACAAAGTAAAATGCCGGAAGGGTAAGAGGTGCCATCTGTTGACTGCTTTCCGAAACAAGATGTCCAACAGATGAATGGATTAGAGTTTCTATCACCAGACAACTGAAGGGCTGGCGGAAGTAGATTTCAATTTCGTAGGAAGAATTTGATTGAATATATATTTTACCACCATAATCTATTTTAGAAATGAAATATTATGTGCGACAATATACTGAAAAATAAAGTTATGTTGGACCATAAAGTAAGATTTTAATAAAATTGTATAATCAGATAAACAGAAATAATAGTTTCAACAAACAAATTTTGATTTGAAAAAGTACTATAATCAAATGATTTTACTGAAATCTCTAGGTGGAAGTTTATTTTAAATAATAATGAAATAAAACGATGTTTTTTTTAACAACTTACACTTTTGTCTTTATTTCGACAGCGATCGGTTGCGCCCGGCTCGTTGGCATCGACAGACGAGCCAGCGACCCAGGGAAAAACTTCGTTTAATTTAAAAATTACTTTGTTATTTTGCTTGAATGGTATTTAAATCAACGTATTCATTATTTTCACGTTGAATATATTCTGGTAAAGCTGAACATGTATATGGTAAAAAAAACTCTTTACTTATTTTCATTATTGAGCTGTTTTGATAAAATTGCCGTTAACATTATATAATTATAAAAATAAAAACTCGTAAAATAAAATAAATAAGTTTTAAAAAAGATTCCATCATTACAAAGTAACTGCTCTCATTTCATTACAAAGTAATTGACAAAAAAACTAACAAAACCATCACGCCGTTACCCCGCAGGGGTAAGCAGAGATAATGGACCGCAACACTACTCTATCCTGGCATTAATTTGGTCATTTGGTCATTTGGTATTAATTTGGTCATGCCATGTTTTCCACGGTCTGCCTCGTATACGTATACTTTGTTAATCATTCTTTCTCCATCCATGCGCTCCATATGTCCGAACCAACGAAGCTATCCTTTCATAATTTTGTACATAATGCCTTCCTCCGCTCTACATTCCTTTCTTAGCATTTGAGATTCTGTCGTATATCGTTTTACCACACATACGTCTTAGAGACCTCATGTCCACCGCATTTATTCTGCTCTCATTTTTCTTCTGTCTCATTTATTTTTCTCTTATCCTTTCATTGATTGATGGTTTAGGTATTAATTTGTATAACTCTTTTTTGTATTTATAATAGTAAACAAGATTGTTTACCTAATGGTTTAATTCGGATTTATTTTATTTTGTATAATACATTTTTGATTTATATAATATCATTTAGTATCCCATAACTATGTAATAAATTGTCATAAAATTTCTTAACGAGTTCCAAGAAACACTTTCCAATATTTCTGGACCTACCCAAATAATTATTTGTTAAAAATGTATGAAGTCACATAATTTTTCGATAATTACTATATTCTGCTCCATTTACTAGTGTATATAAACTGCAACGAGTTGAAGTTTCGTCACATTTGATAATGCCTCAGAAAGGGCGAAACATGTCATTCCCATAAAATATAATTAAATTTCTAGAAAACTGACTTTTTCATTCTTATTAACTATATAAATAGTAGTTACAAATTCGTTTCGCCTTACGAGGGCATTTTCAAACTGAACTCAGTAGCTGCTCGCTAAACAATCAATGACCAACTAACTAACTAACTAAACATCACGCCGTCTCCCCGAAGGGGTAGGCAGAAAGAATGGACTACCACACTTTTCTTTCCTGACAGATTTCTCTCGCTTCTTCAACATTCATACATCGTGTCATGCACGCGCGTCAATTTCTCTGATTCCTCACATGGCCGACTTTCAATATTTGATTTAATTGTTCGTGCCACGTTTTCCTCGGTCTTCCTCTATTTCTGGTTCCATTTACATCATAAACATATATTTTTTTTACTATTATTTTATCATTCATTCTTTCCATGTGTCGAAACCATCTTAATGATCTTTTCATTATTTTGTTCTTGACACCATCATTCGCACCGCATTCACTTCTTTTATTTTCATTCGACACTCTATCATACACAGAGCATCTACACATTCGTCTAAGAGATCTCATTTCTACTGCATTTATTCTACTTTCATCCTTCTTTTGCCAGTTTCATGCTTCGCTTCCATTAATCCCAATATCAGAGAATTCTTTAGTTTGCGTACAAAATGTATGTAAGCAAATAATTAACATCATGCTGGTTAGTAATTATGAACAGATACACGAGGGTTAACTAGACCAGTGCAAATCTCCTTGTCGGAACCACTTAAGGCAAGCGCCTAACACAAATCTGCAATAGAGATCCGACACAATGCAACTAACAATTATTTCGCCCTGTTAGGGCATTATCGGGCGCATCTCGAATATAGTGTGCGGTGTTCAGATAATATGTGGGCAGGTATAACTCACCGCAGGGCTCGCCGGCACCGTCGGGCTATACTCCGAAGCGATGGCCGCCTCCCTGTACCGATCCGCCTCTGGCCATCTCTGTAACCTACCCAGCGCTTCACTCATAAGCGCGTACAATTTCTGGGAACAAAAAATATACATTATGAATTTAAATTTGCAAATGAAGCACTCGCTTTGCTAGTTTGACACGTTACAAAGAAGAACAAGAGAAGCCAATGTCAATTTTATACATTATAAATATAAGATAAAGATGTTTTATTAAATAAATTAATAATAAATTGATGAATAAATTAATGCCGTTGAAATAAGGTCAATAAGAAGAATGTGCGGAAAACTATGTATGATAGAATATCTAATGATGAAGTATTATAAGAAGCCAATGTAAGGCGGATGAATGCGTGATAAATAAAATAAAGAAAGGGTCACTTTTATGGTTTGGACATATGGAACGAATGGACGAGGGAAGAATGGTTAAAAAGATATATGGAAGTAGTATGAATGGGAAAAGAAGTCGAAGAAGGCCAAGGAAGACATGGCATGACCGAATTATTCAATTACTGAAAGCCGACCACGTTCGAAGTAGGAACAATCGACGAGCGTGCATGTCACGATATGTGAATGTTGAAGATGCGCAAGAATTATGCCAGGGTAGAACAATGTGGCGATCTCTACCTATTCCTGAGGGAAAACGACGTGATGGTTAGTTAGTTAGTTATTTATTATTCAAAAATTAAAAAAAAACTAACTAACCTACCAACTATCGCGCAGTCTCATCGAAAGAGTGTACAGAAATAATGTACTGCCTTAATTACTCTCTCGAAACTTGAACATTCACACATCGTAAAAAGCATGCACGTTGATTTCCCCGACTTCCCACGTGGCCGACATTTATATTTGATTGATTTGTTCATGCCACATTTTGTAAATACCACTGCAAGAATTTAATAAAATAATAATAATAAATATAATGCATACTTCATTGTTTTTGCGTGAAATTGAACCATCTACCGGATTTATGTGATATATTTTTCTCTTGCTTCTTCAAGAAAGCGAGATGTAAAAATTGTAGCACAGAAAATATTCAAATACGACTTAAAGAAACCACGACTCTTAAAAGCATTATAAGCCAATTATAACATACAAAGAGATAACCACCACCATAGCAAGAAGTGTCCATAAATAAATGAAAACTCACAACGATCCATTGAGAAGCAAATGCTTTGTTTGAGACTCCATGACAAAACATAAATTGAAGTGGAAATGGCTAGACATACTCGTATAGCCAGATAGGGCAGTAACAAATGAACATCCGGAATACTTAAACGGAGGCCTTAGACCAAGTAGACCAAGAAAAGGAATATCGGTAGACCACCTAAAAGTGTGTACGGCGGGACATCGAGGGAGAGTAGCGTAGCTTAAATGTGGTCTGGGTCCCCCTTGGTTGCAAATATCCATATATATATATTTTTAACGTAAGTCCCGCATAGACGGGGGACGGGCCTAGGGAGTGCACGAGTGAAGCTGACGAAAAGGCGCCGCTGCGCCTATAACAGCTTCGGGTAAGCGGAGGTAGCCCGCTATGGCTCTAATTATTAAAAAAACCACCTAAAAGATGGACTGTGAACATAGCCCGAATATCTAAAATGACTGCAATGCGGAAAGAACAAAACAGAGACGAGTGGAGAAAAATGAAAGATGCCTTTATCCAACAGTGGACTGAAGAAGGCTGAAGAAGAAGTTTCTAAGGATTAGTTAATTTTTTTATTTTACCTGCGGCCTGTAGTCCGGGGGTCTGGCAGCTAATGCCTGTTGGTATTCTTGCAAGGCGCGCCGACTTCGACCCTGCGCAGCGTGCAACGCGCCCAGGTGTTGCAGCGCCGCCGTCCGCGCATGGGCGTGTGCGCGCGCATCCCTCACGCCGGTCCCGTCCAGACGCGCTGCGCGAGAGAGCGCCGAGGCCGCTTCTGCGCAGCGTCCGAGCGCGGAAAGTGATGCGCCCATGTTTACGTACGCCACTGAAAAAATAAAAACGAATATTTGATAACACCACATAAAAAATGAAAAATGTATATATTGTATTGTGTAAAACATTTGAATGAAACATACAATCGGGTGGTGGTCTAGGGGATAAAACGCTTGACTCCTAATCTAGGGGACGTGGGTTCGAGCCTGGACACGACCAGATTCCTTCCTCATAAAAATGAGCTATTTTCTGCTCATATTGAATTGTAAAATAAATTCTAATACCATTGATTTAATTCTTCGATGTAAGTCTTAAAAAAAAAAAAAAACATTACATGAATATTATATTATATAATCGTAGACTCAGTATAAAAACAATGTAACCCGAAACGTTGCGGTTTTTAGTTATTTACTTGGACAGATTGTTTGCTCGTCGAAGCTTTCCAAATATTATATATAAATTGGTATCTTAGAATATGATTTATGTAACTGGCTAACCATCACGCCATAACGTCGAAGGGATTGGCAGAAATTATGGACATACTAGTTTCGGTTCCTCAACATTCATAAATTGTGTCTTGCACATACTTCGATTTCTCTGACTCCTCAAGTGGCCAACACTTAATAATTGATTTGATAATCGATTGACTTGATAATGCCGCATTTTCCTCGGTATTCATCTACATTTTTTCTGTTAACATCGTTAACGTATACTTTATTAATCATGCTTTCTTCGTTCATTTTCTCCATTTGTCCAAGTCGTCTTAATGATCCTTTCTGCATTTTGTTCATAACACTTTTATTCACACTACCTTCACTTCTTATATTTGCATTTGACATTCTATAATATTATGCATTTTGTTCATTACACTTTCATTCACACTACACATATACGTCTTAAAAAAAACATTTCAACTTTTTTTTTTCATCCTTTTTTGCAATATCTATGCTCACTGATCAAAATTTGTTTGTCGTACTATTTTACATTAAAATTTCGTTTGAAATTTGAATGTGGTAAATTTAATAAAATGGATAACGCTAATAATTATAATAATAATTAGGTTAATTTGTATAGCGCCGTTTTCGTGAATAGCTCACCTCAAGGGCGCATGAAGGATAGCAAAGTTAATTCATAATAGTAAACACGATTGTTTAGTGGTTTTACTTAGATTCTATATCCTAAATCCATGTAAAACCACTAAACAGTCGTATTTACTATTATTAATTAATAATGGAGTTTTACTAAACTAATATTTTAACCATCGATAAAAAAGTTTGTAAAATTAATACTGCATGTACTTCTTACATTTGCAAATGACATTCCATCAAATACAAATTTACCATATGACGATGACATTGGGCTAAAGATCTCAATTTTACCACATTATTATTATTATGTAAATGATAAAGCTATCATGGAGTGCCGCATCGGTTAAAGTGTGGCAGTCCATTCTTTCTGCCTACCCTTTCAGGGAGATGGCGTGATGGTTAGTTAGTAAAGCTATTATATTGATTCTCATGATATGTGATAGGAAGCTGAACTAGTGAACAGTGTGACAAACACATAGCCATAATCGGGAATCGATCCCGGAACCTTAGGTGTCGCAGACATAGCACTTGACACTTGGCCGCAAAGGTCGTCAACTTATTGTTGTCATATTTATATATTTCAAATATGAAAACATTTTAAAACAGTGTGCTCAATTAATTTACTGTAAATGTTTGTTAATGCATACACATTTATTATCGGAGGATTAATTTCGAAGTCAGGGAATAAGAATAAACGCATTTCTCTGTTTTCTAATACGAAACGTGACGTCACTTTCGTGCATGAGATCACAATCAGTCGAAACGAAGGGGAATGGGGAGCACGAGATTTCGGGGTCCATTACTGGAGATTAAAAGAAAACAACCCTCCCACCGCGTCCCGACGCCGGGCGATCGTCTACAAGTCGCCACTGCGGACGTGCGGGGAGCCAAGCATAGGTGGTCAAACTGAGGTATAATAATTCTACTTATAATTCAGATACCAAAATATTACAACACTCCATAATAATAATTATATAAACAATTTTCTCAGAGTTATTCTCGATTAATCGAATGTGATTTATTTTACTTTCATCATCATCATCGTCGGCCTATATCCGTCCTCTCCTAGACGAAGGCTTCTTTTATATGCTTCCATATCTGTTGAACCTGGGCAACACATGAATACATGTCGTACCAGTGGTCTCTTTAACGTCGTCTTAAAATAACTAAGAACCTTCTTAGAGAAATAGAAATGCCAGCCCTACGCTCCATTGCAGGCAAAACCCTCAGACATCGGATCAGAAATGAAACGATAAGGTCTGTTTGTGGTGTTGAGGACAAAGTAAGACGGGAAAGAAGCATGAGGCGCTTTTGGAGAGACCACGTGGACCGCGTGAAGAATACAAGATTTGCAAAAATTGTTAAAGATGAAAACCTAAGCAGCAAGAGATTACCAGGAAGGCCGCCAAAGAGATAGAGAGATGGCTGAACATCATCGTCCCAGGACAGCCCACCGTCACAAATAGGTCATACGACCTAAATAAGGAAAGGTAAGAGGAAAAATAAGAAGTATATATGTATAACTAAAACATATAAAACTATTTAATTCATATTTAAGGTGTAAATTTTACAAAACATTTTATTTTAAAAGAAATAAATTTGCAAATAACTGTGAAAGTTTTTGAGGAATAAACTAAAATAAACGCGCGTTTTCGATACTGTACCCACGTTTACAAAAAAAAGTTTTCAGACCCCTATTCAACATTGATAGCCCACTAGCACTTTACTAGTAAATCTAAGCAAACACAATTTCCAAACCACATGCGAGAACATGGGATGTAAAGTATACCTAACATGGTGTTGGCATCCCAATACATCCTCATTTATTAAAATTTATATTAAACATTATCTTGTAGGAGGTTTATATTTTTTTATAGAATGACTTGTATCGCCATGCTTAGCCATTATCAAATGATAATGTCAAACACAACAAAATATTATAAAATGTTTTTCTTCTATGTTCGCCATACTTTGTGCGGATGTTTTATTTGTCTTTTTTTTTCTTTTATATACTTAGTATATATTCGTTTATTTAATAAAAATAATGGCGTTGAAATTGTGCATGTTAATAATAGAAATATAACTATGAACAATCTCAAAATTTTGAAATAAAAAAAGCAATTATTGCAAAAAATGCAATATTATTTATGATCAAATAAATTTAACGTTAAGTCCAATTTGTGATTTATTTCATTTGTTGTAAGTAATTACCTAAGAACTTAAAATTATTCTTTTAAATGTTAAATTAATTCATAATATTTGTTATTACAAAATCATAAACGTTACAAAATAAATCATTACAACATTTGTCAAAACTGATCATATTTGTAAACAATTTTATAATATTATTAATATCTTTATAATATCAGTGAGGAAGAACCGGGTTGTCCGAAACATGTCTAATATTAATTATATTTTTTTTAAAGCTAATGTTGTAAATACAAAGTATATAAAGAAGAAAAAGACAAATATAATATTCATCTTTGGATAAATATAACTGCACTTATGTGGAGAAAAGAGAAGCATGGAGTGCTGCATCGGTTTAAGTATGTCAGTCAATTTGTTCTGCCTGCCCTTTCGGAGAGAACGGCGTGATGATTAGTTTGTTAGTTAAGTATTTATAAACTTTTCACAGACATGTGGTTATGACACAACCTTTTTCAAAGTTGAATCGACCGAATTATAAAAAAAAAAATTCTCATTATTTACAATAAACTGCTAACATAAAAATTTAAATAGCATTTTTTTTATCATTGAGATTAAACACGTGGAAAGAATGAATGATAAAATATTAAAGAGAATATATTATGTAAACGACTTAAACGGAACTAGAAATTGAGGAAGACCGAGGAAAACGAGATAAATCAATCAAATATCAAATGTAGGCCACGTGAGGAATCGGTGTGCGCGTGTGACACAATGTATGACATTTAAGGAAGCAAGATAAGTATGTCAAAAAATAACAGTGTGGCGGTGTATTCTTTCTTCCTACCCTTTCGGGAAGACGGGCTGATGGTAAGTTTTTTATCAGTACAAAAGTATGCTGATTTGTAAAGATCCAGTGACCAAATATTTCCGGACTTTGAGCGCGTAACCTGCAGGGCTATTAAAAAGACACCCTCAATTCCGAAAGAAACTTTGCGGTTGGAAGATTAAAAGGAAAAAAGAGACGCACTTTCGTAAAGGTAAAAGAGTATAAAGACAATTAGCCACACGCCCAAGACCTTAAAAATTCATGGGTACTGAGGTTACTTTGGCATCATTTCCGCGCATGCTGCGAAATTTGTTAAAAATTTTAAACCTCCATTTAATTTTATGGATGAAAAGGGTTCCTATTTAGTAGCGAAATAAACATAAACGTGTTTTTACTTATTAATACATTTTTCCACTTATATATAGACATGAAACAAGGCTGCAGTCATTTCAGAATGCTTGAAGAATTCAATTTGTAAAAACCCTGACATGAAGAAGCAAAGTGAGAATTTATAAGACTTGTGTGCAACCTATCATGACATATATGATCGAGTGCAGAGCGGACACCACAATCACAAAAAAACGTGTTCAGAGTTTCAGAACAACCTCAGAAATATATCTGACAAGACACTGCTAGAGAGGATAAGGAATACACGGATAAGGGAGATATGCGAGGTCGAGGATGTCGTTAGGTGGGGAAGGCAAAGGAGAAGATACTAGTATGCACACGTGAGGAGAATGGATCCATCATGACTCCCTTCATTGTGTTATACGGCAGCCCCATGGTAGGCGACCCCCAAACAGACCACCAAAGAGATGGATCGACAGCTGGGAATCGACTTTGCAGGAGGCTAATTCCTCTTAAGAAACAGGCCACTAGGCCTACACTAAGAATAAGAAGAAGAAGAAGAAGATATTTAGACATAAAACATATTATCTTAATTTTAGTGAAATAATTTTTAAAAACAATTAAACCGACTTGAAGCATTAAGGTATAACAATATATACCTATATGTTAATTTTCATTTCTTCCTTATTCGCCTTAACTTCGTGTTATGGATAAATATCACTACACTTTGTATTTTGACAACAACAATGATTAGATATACATACATAGTAGTACAATAAAAATTCTTTTCTGTTATTTTTCAATAAATGTAAATGTCAACGGATAATCAATTACTACCATTCAATTAAACATATAATTATTTTTTTGATACAGGCTGTAAAGAATCTGTACATGATCAAAGTTATTGAGATAATCAGAATGAAAATAATTTTTTTTTTTTTTTTTTTTTAATTTAAATTAACCACCCACAGGTGAAAATCCAGGATTCGTATACAGATATAAGTATACATTTCACAAATATTTGTAAATATTCTGGTCAATTATTTGGCGTATAAAATAGGAGTGGATACTCCAGGCGACTTCTAACAGTGCGATAGGAGGCAGTAGCCTCTTCGCATTGTGTTAATAAAGTAGTTTGCTAAATGCTAAACAATCATTCTTCATAGATGGCGTTAGTGGATGGATTGTATAGATTAATCTTAAAAAATTAATTAGTACAATCAAATCTACATAGATGGCTAACTGGAACTGCCACGTGAAGATAAGTATGAATTTGGAGTATATATACAACTTCCAAAAATGTATCATACATGATCATAATAACAATGGTGGAATGGGGAATGTTGTAATTACATAAAGCGTGCGCTTAACCCAACCAATGACAGGTCATAAGTCCTGTAAACACCTTGATCATCCATATTCAGTTTCCAGTTTGTTTCTTCGTCTCTATTGAGATACAATTAAAAATGAAAATAATTTTACTGTTATTTTGTCAATAAATCTAAATATTAAGAAATAATCAATTACTGAAATGAAAGGAATAAGCAAATGTTCAAAGTTGATGATATAATCGAAATAAAAATAATTTAACTGTTATTTAGTTAATAAATTTAATTATTAAAAAATTATCAATTAACACAACTTTTTTAAAAATATCTACATTCAGATAAAGCTTAAAAAGAATCAGTTAATGATAAAAGCTATTGAGATAATCATAATAAAAGAATTGTAATGCTATTTTGTCAATAAATCTGAATGTGTCATTATACGTCAATAGAAAATGGCGATCGGGTCCTACATTTCATATGTACGCCATAAAAACGTTACTGAACCATTTACCGAAATAAAGGTAACATTACATAAAAATCAAAGCTAATACCGCTCTTTTGTAAGACTTAAAGAGAAAGAGAGAAAAATTCCCTTCAACTTTTTCCTAGGCAGATCTTTACGTGGGGGTATGATGACGTGGTCGTTTGGATAAGGGAGGTTGGGGGTGCGTGGAGGGAAGGTTATATGGCGGAGCTATTCGAGGATAACATAACTTTTCGTTTAGCATTAAGTCCAACCCCCAAACTCCAGGGTCTGTTTTTCGTTTTTGTCTGTATTTATCACGGCGCACAGGCGCTGTGCTCGGAATATCGCTACACTACTCGTGTACCAATTGTGATACGCAATATGAAGTACGTGAAGCGGAAATAAAATCATTTTAAACATTAACCTATATTTTGTATGAGATTTGCCTCCGTTAGTCCGAATGATATCCCTGCATTTGATATAACTAACTTCCTTACTAACCATCACGCCGTCTCCCCGAAGGGGTATGCAGAAATAATGGACTGCCACACTTTTCCTTCCTGACATATTTCTCTCGCTTCCTTAACATTCATACATCGTGTCATGCACGCGCGTCGATTTCTCTGACTCCTCACATGGCCGACATTTAATATTTGATTTATTTGATCGTGCCACGTTTCCCTCGGTCGTCCTATATTTCTGGTTCCATTTACATCGTTGACAAATATTTTTTTTACCATTCTTTCTTTATTAATTCTTTCCATATGTCTAAACCATCTTAATGTTCCTTTCATTATTTTGTTCATAACACCATCATGTGCACCATATTCACTTCATATATTTTCATTCGACACTCTATCATTCTTGTAAGAAATCTCATTTTACTGCATTAATTCTACTTTTATCCTTCCTTTGCCAGTTCCATGCCTCGCTTCCATATCGGGTCATATCTTAGCTAGGGTCGGTAGAAGAACACCATTGTGCACTACCATTCTAGATTTTTTGGATAGATTTAAATAAAATCATTTTAAACATTAACCTATATTTTATACGAGATTTGCCTCCGTTAGTCCGAATAATATCGCTGCATTTGGTATTGTTTGGCTAATTGAATTTACGTTGTATTTATGTACGATATATCACGTACCTTAAGTAAGGTGCGCTAATAAGCCGGGTGTTCCATAAATATACAACATCGATTGTAATTAATACGAATGAAATTTATTTGTTTCTTGAACAATAATATAAAGCTCCATTATAAATAATTACCATTTTCCTTAGAAAATGGAAAGCTGTCATTCATATAAAATATATTAAAACAGAGTTTTTATTCGTATTAATTAAAAATAATGTAAACTTAATTTAACATGTAACGATTTGTGTTGTTTCTTGAACAATGGTGTAAATTGTTTCTATATTCACCACAACTTTGTGTTGTAGATGTTTAATGATTTTTTTTATATACTTAGTATACAACACTCACTTTATTAAAAAAAAAAATTAAATACCAAATATCTTTCGGACACACAAGCCCTTCATCAGTGATATTATATAAATATAATATCGGTCGGTCTAAGAGCGAGGTCGACAGCCGTATACATCAGGCTAGGCTTGCATTTAATAAAAGGTCGAAAATAATAGAGTCAAATAATATAGACCTAAAACTGAGAATACTCCTCATCAAGACCTATGTATGGAGTGTCTTGATGTACGGCTGCGAGACATGGTGCCTATCCGAAAGGGATAAGCGGAGACTAGAGGCTTTTGAGATGTGGTCTTATAGAAGACTCTTTGGAATTTCCTGGAGAGACCACATCACGAATGAGGAAGTTCTTCAAGGAATCGAAGGAGGAAGGCACCTGCTCAGGACCTTGTCCGAAAGGCGTGCAAGATGGATCGGCCATGTAATACGTCAAGAAGGTCTCTTGCATGCCATAATGGAGGGTATGATCGAGGGGACAAACTCTAGGGGACGCCCACGCCGAGAGTACCTGGAGGACCTGTTGGTGGACGTACGCTGCTCATCATATGCAGATTTCAAAAGAGCCGCACAAGACAGGGAAAAATGGAAGAGAATAATGGAGGAAATTGCTGCAAACCAATCCCAGGATTGAAACCAGAGAAGAGATAAATATTATAAAAAAAAACTTATGGAAATGTGGTCAGTTTAAACAAATATTAAAATGATTTTGAAACATGTTTGTTGTTTATTTTTTATTTTTTAATAAAGTAGATAAAAATACATTTTTAATCCAAAATTTTACAACTTGTTAAACATTATAATAAACAATGTTTATTTCTTTATAAAAATTACTTTGTTTAGTTAAAAACAAAATTAAAAAACAAATTAGTTTTCAACATTATGTTTAAAAAATGTTAGTGTTGTTTTCACATAAATAAATATTGTTCAATGAATCCGCAACACAAAGTAATGGTGAATATAGAAGAAAATATAATTATAAATATTGTTACTTATTGTTTTTGAACAAAAATATAAAGTTCCATAATAATAAATTTCAATTTTCCGTAGACAATGGAAAGCTGTATTTATAACAAATATATTAAAACTTTTAGAAAACCGAGTTTTCATTCGTATTTATTATAAGTAATTTAAACTATAATAATTTTAAGATGTTACGAGTTGTATTGTTTCTTGAACAATGATGTTGATTGTTTTTTATTTTCGTCATAACTTTGTATTGTAGATGTTTCTACTTCTTTAAGTGCCCTGTCGGGTCCCCTCAACGTTGGCGATCACCTCGGCGAACCTGTCCATGTCCTGCGCCACTCGGGACAGCACCTTTACACTTTGGATGCCGGTCCACTTCCTCACGTTTCGCAGCCAGGACATTTGTCTCCTATGTATGTAGATGTTTAATGTTTCTTTTATATATAACAAAAAATAAGATCAAAACTATAATTAAACTCCAAGAATACAAATGTTTCATTTATATTAATTATGTAACGTATTGTTTAATTTTAACGGTAAGGAAACAATGACGTTATCCTGGTCTAAAATAATAGTGTACAGGAATTCTTGTAGACTATTTGAATACGACTTGAGCACATTTGCAGATGAATATATTGATTTTCCTTGTACTCACGCGCTAGAGATGGCCTGAAGTGGATCGCTCTCTCGAAGCACTGGATCGCCTCCTCGTATTGTCTCTTGGACTGGAGAAGCACCCCCCTGTCGGAAAAGAAATATTACGCATTAATCAATTGTTACATTTTGATTCGGGTTGGAGCTATTGAGGGCGGTAATGAATCATCAATAACAATACGCTGGAGGAATAAGAATAAACGACGCCTTTAGAAATATATTTTAGTGCAAAATAATGTTTCTAAACTGGGAGATAATACGAGAGCGAGCTGTATTACTCATCAGAACTAACACTACTATCAAATATGATAAATCGCTGTTTTACGGTTTGTTTCTTGTATTGGAAAAACTCGAATAAAATAAATACTTCGAATATAAGAAAAATAGGGAATTCTTCTTGATATATTAAATTTGACATTTGATATATTATTGTAACACCTGATGATGTCAACATAGGTTGATGAAACAGCTGTCGCGTAAAATAAAATACAATTGTGATACAAAAAACAAAGTAATTTAATTTAACAGTTTAAAATGTTAAGGTATCATAGTGTTTCGGCCAAAACAATGGACTATTTAATAAATTAAAAAAACTTTTCTTGTTATTTTTCACCTATTTATATATTTTTTTATCAAAACCATACGGTTTCGTTTCCGTCGGAGCCTTGTCAGAGTTGCACAACATACTAAATAAAACATTTTATTTTGTTTATTTCGTATGCTTGTTCGTTTTGATTAATTAAAAATAAAGTAATGAAACAATAAGTAGGAAAGAAACTACTGTTTCTTGAACAATGGTGTAAAACTCCATATTAGATCATTGATACGAATGAAAACGAGGGTTTTCTATAAGTTTTATTATAATTCATGGGAATGACATGTGTCGACTGTCTAAGACATTGGGAAATGTGATAATGCCTTCGACAGACAAAACATATCATTTCCGTAAAGTATAATTAAACTTCTAGAAAAGAGACATTATCAATCGTAATAGTAAAATCGAAAAGTGCTTCATACGAAATTAATCAACAATATGGTATGGACTCATGGAAACCATTAATGAAGAAATAATGATAAAAAAGTATTTGTTATCTACAGACAGGAGCCAATCGGCCCAGACCAAGGAAAGAATGTCATGACCAAATTAATCAAATACGATTCGAAGTCAGAAAAATCGACGAGTATGCATGTTACGATGTATGAATATGGAGGAATCTAGAGAGGTATGTCAGGACAGAATGGTATGGTGGTCTATCCTCTATGCCTATGACTCCGGGGAAACGGCGTGATGCTTAGTAAGTTATATTCTTACCTAATCGACATGAAAAATTATAAGTTTTCGCAAATTTCTTAATTCACCGTTAATACAGTAATGAAAAATATTTTATTTCTAAGGCTTACTCACTTAAAACAAAAAATATTTTTTTATAAAAAAAATGTAAGATCTAAATCCCAGAATTCTCCTTAGGTTTTATTTTCCATATCTGTTCTTTCTGTGTTTTATGGCACTGTAAATCTCGAACTGAATCTATGTTCTAGGAATACGAACGTCCTTTCCACAATCTAATATGAAGTTTACACCCATCACATCTGCTAGGAGTAATACATCAGTATACTTTATTACTCAAAAGCCTCTAACACCATACAACATTGCGTGTTTGGGTTATATAATTAACTGTGTAGTACATCTCACACAAGCTTTAAATGCGTTTAACTACTTTGAACATTACAAATAACTTATAACATAAACCCTTTTATTTTTTGTTTGATATAATATACTATGTATATAAGAGGCCTACCATACACACGAAACTGTTTTATGATACCGCTCTGCCTTTTCATCAGTTTTCCATGACCAGGCGGAAGTGTAAAGTAAACTAATATTTGAGAATGGAAGAAAGCAGAGGGGGTCCCAGACCACATTTCATCTATTGACTCTTAAAAGATTACTCAACATTTCACACTGTTTTATGTATACAACTTATGATTTGATGATTTGATGATGAACAAAAAAACATATGTCGTATATTTTCAAGATAAAAAATAAAACAAAATACTTAAATTCAGAATTATTGAGTCAGGATAAGAAAATATGCATTAGAACTGAAGAAGTAAAACATTAGTTATCACAGCAAGGATGAGAAGGAAGGAAGGAAGGATACAGATTATAAAAATATATATATACAAAAATAAATGTTTAAGCCAAGTGGTGAGGAGGATAAATGAAGAATTTCATTTTATTATAGCCACTAGATGTTAACTATTTTTTTTAAATATAATGTGCTTTGAAGACCTTTCAACAAGTTAACAATCTTGAAAAAAGATAGTTCAATTTCAAAAACAATTAACTATTAAAACTGTTTTCTGATCAAAAATTACTTCACTTAAGACTTAGGACGCTTCAAAAATAATAGGTGACTAATATTTATTATCGAATTTTAAATACGAATAAATACATACTGAGCCAAGTTGCAAAGAAGTTGACTTTGTTGGCTTTATATTATTGTTTACAAATAAGTACTATTACAAAGACAAAACAAAATTAAACTTGGTATCCTTTTTCATCCCCGAAAGTGTATACGCTGAGGTTGGACAAAAAAACTGTAGACAGACTGGTAACACTATTGTAAACTTAGTCCTTTATATACATACAGATCAGGGGTGGTAAACATGATTCTATACAAAAATAATCTTCATATATTTATGTAAAATTTTTCTGAATTTAACTATTGGTATTACAGGTATTCTTGGAGGTTCGTGTTTAATACAATGGGTTTTAATAGTGATAGTAATAAGAGATAATAAAAATTAAAACCCATTGTATTCAACACGAACCTGTAATACCAATAGTTAAATTCAGAAAAATTTTACATAAATATATGAAGATTATTTTTGTATAGAATCATGTTTACCACCCCTGATCTGTATGTATATAAAGGACTAAGTTTACAATAGTGTTACCAGTCTGTCGATGCCAGCGAGTCTGGCGAAACCGGTCGCTGTCTAAATAAAGACAAAAGTGGAAGTAGTTAAAAAACATCGTTTTATTTAATAATATTTAGATTTCCAATTGTCGAAATGTGAAACGTAGATACGCCTAGAATGACCTTATGACCCTCTTGATAATCGTGTAATAAAAAGGATAAAGAGGTCATCCATTACGAAGCAATTTTCTCAAATGCCTACCAACAGATGAACACGCGAACTCCGAGAAAATGAGAATAATTTCACCCTAGAGAAATATTCTACCAGTTGAATGGCGCCTACTGCAGCCCCGGTATTATTTCTTATTATCGGATTCGCCTCAATTCTTACTATATCTCGTTCGCTTGATAAAGATTTATCAGAGAAATTCCAGTGTGGGAATAAAAGTGTCATTCTCTGTCAGGGATTTGCACTGATTTTTTCAGACCAACACAGAAAATGCTGGAAAAAGGTTCTTTTGTTGGTAAAACCATAAGATATCTCTTTGTTTTTTTTACATATCTGCTAGTTTCTATGAAGAATGTTGTTTACAAATTTGAGTCTTGGTGTGTTACGGAATTGGTTGAATATGTTTTAAAATAGTAAAAATAACTAAGTCAAAGAATCTGCAAATATCGATACTATAATGAATATTCGGTATTTGATCGAGATTCTAGTGCAATTGGAAGTACATCTTTTTATGGTCTGTCGATGCCAGCGAGCCTGGCGAAACCGGTCGCTGTCTAAATGAAGACAAAAGTGGAAGTAGTAAAAAAACATCGTTTTATTTAATTATTATTCAAAGTTATTTAATTTTACCGTTTATAATCATAATTCTTTATTTATTTAATTGAAATATTACACATGTACGTACATCGCAGACAATATTATTATCATCAATAACGACCCTACATAACTGACGGAAATGCTTAAAGAGTTGAACGAAGCATCTAAAAAAGTTGGCCTAAAATGAACCTCACTAAAACCAAGTTGATGATGTCACAACCAGCACAAATCGTATTGGACAATGCCAGCATTGAATCTGTCGGTGAATACATTTATTTAGGTCACAAATACAGCTTGGGCGAGATAACCAGATAGCAGACCTGAATAGAAGAGTCGGACTAAGCTGGGCAGCATTCAAAAATCTCGGTCACATTTTGAAAAATCCGAAAATACCCATCAACTTGAAAAGGAGAATGTTCAATGCCTGTGTTCTGCCAGGGTTCACTTATGGTATTGAGGCAGTCCATTGTTTTGGCCGAAACACTATGATATTTTCACATTTTATAACTGTTTATGCAAAAACTTTGTTTAATATCACATTTATTTTACTTTAGGACAGCTGTTTCATCAACCAATGTTGACATCATCAGGTGTTACAAAAATATATGATAAATATAATATATTATATGTTGACATCACCTGATGATGTCAACATCGGTTGATGAAACAGCCGTCGTAAAGTAAAATAAATACAATTATGATATCAAACAAAGTTTTTGTATTAACAGTTACAAAATAAAGTGCTGCTAAAACAAAATAAAAGTGTTTTAAATTATTTTTTAATCATTTTTACCAAATGTGGCAAAAATAATATTTTCTTTTAGATTACATGTAGAATGTGAGAAAATAATAAGTAAAATATATATAAAGTAGCTATGGAATAATTTTTGCAGTATATTTATGAAGAACCAGTTTCCAGCATCATAGCTATAATTTGCCTAACTAAATTATTCAGCCTTTACTAAATGCCCAAAGCCTTTAATGAATATTTTCAATTGAGCATTTATGCCGGGAGCCCAAAAATACACCACCAACGGTTAACTTTGCGGAAGCGAACTGTGCATAATTATGCATGCATTATAACCCCGGGGATAACCCAACTTTACTCGATTGTAGTCTGAGTTCTCAATTGTCCCACCACAACCCTTTAGCCGGTCTAGCTTTATTGCTAATAAAACCATTCTTTGAAATGTTAATAGCAGTGTCAATAAAATCCTAAGACTGAGTTTTAATTGGGCTTCACTTACTTGGATGGAATCACAAATAGAAGAAAATTGAGTTATGGTTAAAGTTTCGTTCTTAGCTATAGAAATTAGATTTAGAAACCTTCAGACAGTCTGAATAAATGTGAACAAATTTTGAACAAATTTAATACAAGTGTGTGGGTGGATTCCATTTTTTTTGGTAAACAATATATACATTTTTCTTAAATGATCTAAGTCATACGTATAGAGGCGAAGCATCGAACTGATAGAGGAATTATTACAGTGATGTATGCCAGAAAAAAGTATGATAGAATTTCAAACACTAAAATTTTGACAAATAAAAATATATTTATTTTAAATATTTTTTGTGTAAGAACACAAATGTTCGTGTCTTCGACCGGTTTCTGCACCAACATTTGTGAATTTTAACAAAGTATATATTTTTATTGCATATTTTTTATTTTGATTAAATACAATAAAATTCTACCGTGAAAATTCAAATAACAAAATTAACGAAAATGCAATTGAAAGTTGCAATTTTCAAACACTGTTATTAAATATATCACCATATATTTTTATGAGATTGTTGCGGCAGCTGTTTTTTCTTCACATAACCATGTCTAATCTTATTAATGAGTTTGGTTCCAAATGTAAATATATACCCTTTTTAAATCTTTAGTTCTTTGTAACACTTGATGATGCCAACATAGGTTGGCGAAACAGCAGTCGCGACAATCTCAAAAAAAAAAAATTGTAATACGTATAATGACAGTGTTCCAAAAATTAAAACGTGAAATTTTGTTGAAGCATCGTAATTTTTAGGTAAAGAAATGAATTATCTACAAAAATAATATAAACAATTTTAGATCTGATAAAGTTAACTCTAGAAAGAAATAAAATGATTAAGAAACTAGAAGAACAAAAGAAATGAAACAAAATATTTATATTCTGCTCCATTTACTAGTGTATATAAACTGCAACGAGTTGAAGTTTCGTCACATTTGATAATGCCTTAGAAAGGCGAAATATGTCATTCCCATAAAATATAATAAAACTTCTAGAAAACTGATGTTTTCATTCGTATTAATTAATAATATATTTAGCCTAGGAAAATTTCGTAGCGGTGCGACTGTGGCAGTCGATCCTTTTGGTTTACCTCTTTGAATAAATGTCGTAATGTTTGGTTTGTTAATTAATTCACGTTCGAAGAATTCGGTACATGCGTATACAAAAAAACATAAAATATTTTAATATTCAAATTTCGAATCGTAATAATAATTTTCAATATAAAATACGATGACAAGCACTTAAACAGTCATTGGTTGGAACAGATAGCAATAAATCCACTGTTTTAAGAAGCTCTCGATATGAAAATCTAATCTAGTGGCATGTGCTGTTAACACCCCATCAAATGGTGATTCGGCAATTGGCTAAGCGATAACGGATATTAGAGGAATATATCGGCTCGTAGGAGAACTTATCATTGTTCTATTCAGACAATTGTTTCTGATCACGCACATCCCTAAACATTTATCTACAAGGTGTTTAAAAGTGCTAACCATAAAAAAAAATTCAAGAAATTTCGATAAACTGAAATGGATTAACTTGTTCAACGCTAAGGCATTAACACTGTGGAATTCCATAGTAATATACTTAGGAAATTTAAAAGAACATTGTTTAATCCACTAATTATTAAAAAAAAAAAATTAAAAAACACGACATGTTTTGGAGGATACCTCCATCTTCAAGTTTATGAATAAGAAATATTAACTTTTAAATATTTACTATTGCAAAAATATGTATTTATCTTGTGGAAAAAGTTAAGTACTTATAATGTAGTTGCTATGTTTTATAACCTAATTAAATAACACGTTAATTCTGTATTTTATAAATTACGAAACAATTATTCGAATACTGTTTGATATGTTTTGTGTAGATCAGTGATTCCCAAACATTTTTGTCCCGTAGACCCCCTGCCGAATTTTTTTATTATATGCAAACCCCCTACTTCCGCAACATTTTTTTTTTATAAATTTATCTGAAATTAGCTTTTGAAGCTGACACAGAGCATAATCAGACCAAAAGAAAAAATAATCTGGAATTCGTTGTCGACCTTTTTTTGCTCATTCGTGAAAATCGAACCAGCCGCCGCAACATTCTCAAAACGCGTAATGTCAGAAAAAATCCTTAAAAATGATTAACCCACAACGGGTAAATTCCAGTATTTGTCTACAAATATTTGTATACATTCAAAATGATTTATATATTATTTAGTGAATGCGGTGCGAATGAAAATGTTATGAACAAAAAATGAAAGGAACATTAAAATGGTTTGGATAATATGGAAAGAATTAATGAAGAAAGAATGGTTAAAAAAGCATACGTTAACAATGTAAATGGAAATAGAAATAGCTCAGGGAAAACGTGGTACTCTCAAACAAATCAAATATTGAATATCGGCCGCGTGAGGAATCGGAGAAATTGACATGCGTGTATGACACGATGCACGAATGTTGAGAAATCGAGATAAGTATATTATTTCCGCCTACCCCTTCGGAGAAGCGGCGTGATTTCAGTGAGTTACTAAAATATTATTTATATAGTTGTTATTGTGGAATAGGTGTGAGGTCCCAGGTTCGATTCCCGGCGATGGTAGTGTGTATGTCACACTGTCTTTGGTCTGGTGTAGAATTCACGTAACAATAAAATGGCGATAGATTGGCTACCTATCACATGTCATGAGACTCAATATAATAGCTAAAATAAATTGTAAACAGTTATTGGGTTTAAACGACCTGTTGTATACAAGGAAAAAAATTAACTAACTAATTAAACATTACGCCGTCCCCCGAAAGGGTAGGCAGAAAGAATAGACTGTCACACTTATTCCGATGCGGCACTCCATCCTTTTCTTTTCGCCCCGCGGGAGACGCTGTGTGATGGGTTGCGAACCTCACCGCCACTAACAGGCATCTCCCGCGCACACTTCGATCGTCTTATATCCACAAAATAAATATAAACAAATAATATAAAATACAATGGTATAAAATAAAATAACAAAATAAAAATAATTTGACACAAAATTTTATTTTTAGATGGTGCACATATTGTCTATTCAATTTATGTTGCACGTATTCATCGTTTTTTTTAATTAGATTTTTTATTATTTAAATATACATTAGTTTATACGACATTACAAACACCCTGTTTAGAGGCATCGATGTTCTAAATCGGAGCGAATAGATTTTATCAGCGGGCCATCCCACCCTAATACCGCCTGCCTGACTTACAAGAGTTGAACTTCATTTTCGTTATCGTAACGGGATCCACGATTCACCCAAGGCCATATTACCGCATCCCTTATTCCGCGAAACTCTCACTAACACAGGTAATGTGTCAAACTCTTTAGGATAATAATTATTGGAATCGATTCGGCGTCGTTAGTTCCCTTATCGGATCACAGGCGGCAGTAATATCGGGAACTTCGTGAGTTCGTAGATAGTAAATTTCACTTCTGATTTATACAGAATCCAATTTCCCCGATCTTTGGATATAGTGTTCTAATACTTAACATAAATTGAAATTAAAAAATAAAGGTAAGGCAGGATGGAAAAGGAAAGACAAGTAGAATAATTCACCCGAGAAGAATATGCAGCAAAACGATGTATGATAGAACCAAATACCAAACGATGAAATAAGGAAGATATACGAGTATGTATGGCAGATAAGTACATACAATTAAAACAGCACAAAAAAAAGACAATTTTTCAAGAAATAAAAAACATTTGTTTTCAATTGTTTATTGAAAAATGATCATATTTATTTCAATAGAAAATATATAGTATTGTTAAAAATGTTTGTTGTTTTAGTTTTATTTATTTGATTTAAAAGATAATGGCTCATTATTTTAATTTAGCATCATTATTCAAAAAAACAATATATATGTTTATCGTTTACTGAACAATGATGTTTAACTCCGTATTAAATAATTCATGCGAATGAAAACATCTCTTTTCTAGAAGTTTTATTATATTTTATGTCAAAAACATGTTTTTCCTGTTTAAAGCATTATCAAGTGCCAATTGATAATGCCTTTGACGAGTAAAGCAGATTAAAAAAAATACAATAAAACTTCTAGAAAACAGACGTTTTCATTCGTATTAATTTTACAAAATCTCTTTATTTTACTTTTGAGTGAAAACGATGTTTTAATTCCTAAAAACAACCCACATAGTTAATCCCGTAAGTTTATCAAAAATAATACATATTTGAATTCACCTACATAAAAGTAATATTTCAAGTAGTATTGTAATCATAATATAATAACTTTTTAATATCATGTTTAATATATATTTTTTTGATCAAAAATAAATATTGAAATAAAAAATATTATATAAAAAAAATTACGTAATAAATATGTAAACCCCATCCGTTCGCGAAATAAACAAATAGAATCAATTTTTTTTAAAGTAAAAACTTCATGTTTCAATGAAAGTTTTACCGGCTCGGGAAATGTGGAACCCCATTTACGTAAATGAAAGCTCGGCTGTTTAATGAAAAAAAAAGTGAAATACGGCTAGAACGCGGCCATGTAATTGCTTTGCAAACCAGATACAGGATATTAGAACTTTCAGATTAAAAATCGCGATCGAAATGTTTTTTTCTACAAGATTGATTTAGTGAAATATATTGTAACATGGTATTTATAAAACGTGTCGATTAATTCAAGCGTTCAATTATAGAAATAAGATTTTTTGGACGAATGTTTGATTAATCTGTATGGGGAAGAGTTCCAAATGCAGTTGAAATAATAATAATAAATTTCTTCTACGTTCGCCATTACTTTGTATTGTAGATGTTTAATGATACTCACATTTAATAATAATAAAAATATCAAACATGTTTCGGACTTCGTCAGTGATATTATATATAAAAAACTAAACAAACTAACTAACTAACCATTACACCGTCTCCCCGAAAGTGTAGGCAGAAAGAATGGACTTCCGCACATTAACCGACGCGGCACTCGAGACGCGGTGTGATGGGTTGCGAACCTCATTGCCACCAATAAGGATCTCCCGCGCACACTTCGATCGTCCAACATCCGCACACATGATATTATATAAATATTTAAAATATTATTAAATTGTTTACAAATATGGTCAGTTTTGACAGATGTTATAACGTTATAACATCTTTCAAAACTGACCATATTTGTGAACAAGTTTATAATATTTATTAAATATCACTTATGAAGGGTTGGTTAATCCGAAACATGTTTGATGTAATTTTTTTTTAATAAATGTGATTGTTGTATACAAAGTAAAAAAAACTTAATAATAAAAATAATAATTATAATTATTTTGAATCGCTCTTTACAACATTACAGCGCGAGCCAGATCGATGTAAAGGGTATAGCTATCATATTGATTCTCTTGACATGTGATAGGTATCTAATCTATCTCCATTTTATTGTTTCGTGAATTCTACACCAGGCCAAAGACAGTGTGTCAATCACACTGCCATTGCCGGGAATCGAACCCGGAATCTTCGCTGAGGCAGTCATAGCTCTCAACACTCGGCTACGAAGTGAAGTGTACGTTATAAAAAAAATCATGAAAGATTCATTATGGTGATTTTAGAACATGAATTTAACAAATTAATAAAGCAAACGAATAATAAGATTATAATGTAATTTGAATATTTTGAATTTTTTCATAAAGCATTTTTACTAACTTACTAAGAATCAGAAAGTACCACCGCACTGTTTTTTTCTTGACATACGTCTCTCGATTCCTCAACAATCATATATCGTGTCGTGCACGCACGACGATTTTTCCATCTCCTTGCGTGATCGTTTCGATTTATTTTATCGTGCCACGTTTTCCTCTGGCTTCTTCTTTTTTAGTTTCGTTTACATCATTAACATATACTTTCTTTGCCATTCTTTATTCTTTCCATGTATCCAAACCACCATTCATGATTCTTTTATTACACGTTGTTGTTGTTGTTTATTAAACATATTCAAACAAATATTCGATTATATCGTTTTTAATATGCTCACATATTATTCTTATGTTTAAAATTATAAAAGTATAGTGTTCCCGAAAAGCCAAAAATAAACTAATTTAAAACTGTTTGCATGAACATCATTCAAGGCAATTGCGCAATGCATAAGAGAAAACGTGGAGCTGACTTCGGCTGACCTAGGGGCATTATTTCAGATAGCAGGCCACCTCGCAACGGGGTGTAATTAGCGATAAGGGCGGCTGACCGAGTGCGGGGGATGGTGGCCAACTATTTGCTCGGTGGCGATAATCAGTTAATCATGGCAGCGTCCCCCAAAGCTATTCCAACTCCGCCTAGCTTGGAGAGCCGGGAAGTTAGGCAATATGGGGTCGTCTCCGCTTTGAATCTGAATCGTGGTTTACATTCATATACCAAAGTCAAATTTATATTGTAAAGCAAAATATTCCTGCAGTATGCTGATCAAGTAATTATTATTCTAATTATATACAAACATAAATGTATTTCAAGATATTAATTAATTTGAAAAAATACGAAATAAAACTTCAGTTTTCTAGAAGTTTTATTATATTTTATGGGAATGACTTGTTTTCTATTGATATGGCGTTATAAGATTATTATTAATGTTCAACAAATAAATCGAACACAGATTTTTAACTAATCAATGTTGTTATTTGATGATCGACTCAGAAAATGGCAGCGAGCTGTCGAAACCGGTCGACACCATAAACCTAAGTGGAATTTAACTCAATATATATTATTAAGAAATTTTTAATTTTTATTTTTATAACTGGTAAAATTTAAAACACTGTTATATATCACAATTTCTTTTGATTTACAGAGTGTCGCTACAGCAAAAACTCAGTTTTATTGTAACACCTGATGATGCCAACATCGGTTGGCGAAACAGCTGTCGCGACACTCAGTAAATATAAATAAATCGGGTGGTGGTCTAGGGCATGGGTCGGCAACCTGCGGCCCGCGGGCCGCATGCGGCCCGCGAGACATCTTGGTGCTGCCCGCGAGATTCTCGCCGCAACGCACATGACGGACGATATTATACACAATCGAGTGAAAGGAAGCGAGAAAGGGAGCGAAGAAATAGTGAAGTTGGAGCGAAGGGGGAGCGGGGGGAAAGAGAAGGAAGGCAAGAACGCCACACGCACCTCGCATGATTCCGCTGTCGACCGCCAGTAACACTACTCGTTCGCTCGCGCTGCGCTAACTACCCACCCACGCGGCGTTTACATTCGCTGCAAGTTTTATTTTTTTATAAAATCTGTTTTGTGAATTCTCTTAGTGTTTTTGGTAAGTACCTACCTACTGCATGATAATAATATTATTCCTAAGATTACAAGTAATGAATATAACAATGCAATATTAAAGTATCCATGAGTTTACGACAGTTTAAAAAAAATTACAATGATAAACTTTTTAAGACGAGGTGCACTATGAATGTAATATTTTTATAAGCCTGAAAAACTCCATACACATTAAAAATAGCTTCCGAGAAAAAATAAATACCGCCAACGGGACTCGAAGTTACAATTGCCTTTTCTACAAAAAAATAAAATTGGTAGGTTCAGGTGAAAAAATTAATAAGAAATAATTGTTGAAAAAAAAAAGCAATGACTGTTGAATGAATAAATACTTGTATGTTACATATTTAGTTATTTGGCGGAATGGGAATAAGCCGACGTTGCTCAATGGCGAGAGCATCTGACCGGCAATCAGAAGGCTGCGGGTTCGAGTCCCGTCGGCGTTATTTATTCTTTCTCGGCAGATATTTTCAATGCGTATGGAGTTTTTCAGGCTAATAATTATTGCTTTTAAAATTTTCACAACGATAGTATTTGTTTACTCGTCAATAAAGGTGTACTTTAGGTATACTTGACATAAATTTTACGATTTTGTTTTTCGAATAAAAATATTGCTCACTGGGGGAGTATTTATTTAAGGATTTTATATAGGACAAAACTATGACTCTTTCCGTAAAAATAAATACATATTTTTATGTTTCTGTATTGTTACAGATTTATACACCCAAGATGGCTTCTAAAAAAAGGAAGATCGTTGATGAAAGACGGATTTTTAATGAAGCATGGACAAATTTATATTTTTTTATCGAATTTAAAGAAAAACCACTATGTATTATCTGTCAAAAGAGTATTTCCGTAGTAAAGGAATATAACCTGAAGCGACATTATGATATTGAGCACAAAACTAAATTTCAGTGTCTTGAAGGGGAATCTCGAAAAAACAAAATCATTAACTTGAAATCGTCACTCAAAAATCAGCAGAATACCTTTAAAGTTGTAACAGACAAAAGCGAATCAGCTTTTCGTGCCAGCTACAAAGTAGCAGAGATAATTGCAAAGCATTGTCGCCCATTTACTGACAGTGAACTTGTAAAAGATTGTGTCTTAGCTATCGCGGAGGAAGTATGCCCGGAACAGAAAAAAATGTTTGAAAACGTTAGTCTCTCTCTGCTAGAACTTGCACCAGACGCACTGAAGACTTGGGTGCTAACTTGCGTGAACAACTTAAGGATAAAGCGCAGTATTTTACTTACTTCTCTCTTGCGATGGACGAAAGTACGGACGTGTCGGATACGGCACAATTCCTTATACTTGTACGAGGAATTGACGAAAACTTTTCTGTTTATGAGGAGTTATTAAAAATGTGCAGTCTCGAAGGAACTACAAAGGGAGAGGATTTATTTCACCACTTGGACCAAGCTCTGATTTCGTGTGGCTTGAGCTGGGATAAATTAACTAGCATCACCACGGACGGCGGAAAAAATATGAGCGGTCATAATAAAGGTGTTGTCGGAAGAGTCAACAGCAAACTGCAAGAGTTTGGATCGGAAGTTCCATTTACATTTCACTGTATTGTCCATCAAGAAGCATTGTGTTGCAAAGTTTTATCGTGGAAAGAAATAATGGATACCGTTGTATCTGCTATTAATTTTATAAGAAAAAATGGGCTTACTCACCGCCAGTTCCAAAAGTTTTTGGAAGATGTAGAAGCTGAATATGGTGACGTGATGTATTACTGTGAAGTAAGATGGCTAAGCCGAGGAGCAGTACTTCAACGATTTTTTTATTTGAGGAAAGAAATTTGTAACTTTATGGAGAAGAAAGGAAAGGCAATACATGAACTTTCCAACCACCAGTGGGTTGTAGATCTTGGGTTTTTAACTGATTTGACTGCCGAACTGAATATACTCAATACACGTTTACAGGGGAAAAATAAATTGATATGCAATATGTATTCAGATGTTAAATCATTTGAAATGAAACTAACATTATTTATCGAGCATATCGATGAAAGGAAACTCGATCATTTTCCAAATTGCAAGAAAGCAGTAGAAGAAGCTGGAATGAATTTTGTTTGGCAAAATACTAAAATGAAAAGTGCATTAATGCAACTACAAACTGAGTTTGAAAACCGGTTTGCTGATTTCAAAAAGATCTCACGTAAGATGGAGATTTTCGAAAACCCCTTTGCAGTAGATATCGGTAATGTACCAAGCGATTTGCAAATCAACGTGATAGATTTGCAAAGTAATAACACACTTAAAATGGCTTTTAAGGAAAAAACTAATTTGGTGGATTTCTATGGGAGTTTGCCTTCTGAAAACTACAAGGATTTAAAAAGGTTTGCTCAGCAAATAATAACTATGTTTGGTAGTACATATATTTGTGAACAAACTTTTTCAATTCTGAATTATCGAAAAAACAAACACTGTTCTCGGTTATCGAATTCACATTTAGACGCAATACTACGCGTCTCTACTTCAAAAATGCAAGCTGATATTAAAAAACTTGCAAGTCAAATGCAATCACAAAAATCTCATTGATTTTATTAAATACAATAAATGTCGTTAAAATATACACTTAGCGTTTTATTTTTAAAACTAAAATATTTGTACATAAATATTGTATGTATACCTACATGCGGCAAGTGCGGCCCGCACTGATCCCCATGAAAAATATTTGGCCCTTTTACAACAAAAGGTTGCCGACCCATGGTCTAGGGGATAGAACGCTTGGCTTCTGATCCAGGGGACTTGGGTTCGAGACTGGACACGACCAGATTCCTTCTTCATAATAATGAGCTATTTTCTGCTCATATTGAAGATTGTAAAATAAATTCTAATATCATTGATTGAAATCTTTGGTATTAGTCTTTTTTTTTTAATAAATGAATATAAATTGTGACATATGACAGCGTTTTAATTTTTAACAGTAATAATGTTGAAAGTAAATTTTAAGAACATATAATATGTAAAATGTCTACTTTATGCACATTTAATAAATAATTTTGATAATTACAGTTACTTTAAATAACGAGGGATACGTGGAATAAAAATTAGATAAACACAAAAGTCCTTATCGTTCAGCTGAAAACGTGTGCACCATCAAGAATAACATTATCTTTAATGCTATTGTTTCTGTTATTTAATTTTATATCATTGTTTCTTACATTATTTGTTTAAGATTTATTTTGTGGACGTTGGACGATCGAAGTGTGCGCGGGAGATGCCTTTTGGTGGCGATGAGGTTCACAACTTATCAAACCACTTTTCCAGCGGGGGCTAAAAGATAAGGATGGAGTGCCGCATCGGTTAGAGTGTGGCAGTCCATTCTCTCTGCCTACCCCTTTGGAGTTCGTTATTTAGCTAGTTAGTTAATTTGGATAAAACGAATAGATTTTTTTATATAATATGTATTTTGTTTTTAATAAAAGTCTTAAAAATTAACTTTTTTTATACACTAGATTACGCCTGTTTTTTTAAACTGTGATAAAAAATAATTAGTTCACTTATATATAATATTTACTGAGAGTAAGATGAGAATCTATTAAGCATACGTAAGACCAATAATAACATATGGCGTCAAAGCAAGGGCAGTCACAGTAAGGACCAAACAAGTTTTGAGGACTTCCGAAATGAAGACACTGAGGACGATAGCAGACAAGACACTGAGCGATCGCGTGAGGAACACCAGCATAAGATAGATATGCGAGTTTGAGGATATTATTAGATGGAGCAGACAGCGAAAAAGGGACTGGTTAGTCATGTTCAAAGCATGAACACCACCAGACTCCCCTATATTTCATTTCATAATCAGCCTCATGGGACTCGTCCTCGTGGAAGACCTCCTAACAGACGGAAGGACAGCTGGGAGTCTGCCTCAGAGGAGGAGCAACACTCTGGAGAACAGACCACATAGGTCTACAATAAGGAAGAAGAAGAAGAAGATATATTTACTGACAATTAAGTGTAATGGAACACATTTTTTATATGTGTTACACCTGTGAAAGTAATAATATGTCCATAAATCATTATATAATGAGACATGCGATAACCTCTCATATTGTCTCAAACTTAGTTTCTTCAACGCGATCGTGTTATGTAATCAGATAATTACACAGAATATCAAACTCCATAAATTACAGCCAAAGTATGAATCTAGCCAACTAGTAAATTTCCTTTGTTTTCCTATTCAAATTTCAACCATTCACCGGAAATCCCCACGATTCCCAGGTAACACAGAACAAACACGTGTACGTAGGTGTACTCACAGGGAGCATGCTAAGTTTATTCGCTTCAAAGAACAAGTTAGTAGTAAGTGCAATTACCAGCGCGATAGAAAATCGGCCAGTTCACGTATTGGCGTCGGTAATTCGCCGTACTTTATAGCGCAAGTTTTCAAATTAAGATCCAAGATACTTGTAGAAATATCATTGTTCGCTGCAAGCAATGGAGAGCCAAATCTATAGATTTCCCAAATTGGATTTGAATTGCAACCTGAGTTGCATGAATGTAGGCAGATTGCTCGAATGGGAATCTCAACATTAATTATGTACGCTTTGATTGGTATGCAATTGTTTGGTTTGCAAAGCTCTCACAAGGTGTAATGATATATTTAATTAAGTGTACAATATGTCAATAAGCCTTTATATCATACACCTACATTTAATCCAACAAAATAAACATGTTTACCTCAATGAAATATATCTCGTTATGAGTTCATTTCAAAGTTTTTTTGTTATTGAATAAATACGAGAGCTTGTTAATGAATACGAATGAAAAAGTCTGTTTTATAGAATTTTATAATATTTTTATAATGACATGTCATTCCTTTTAATTATATAATATGGAGTTATACATCATTGTTCAAGAATCAAAAAATACGAAAATTTGTAGTGGCTTATATATCTTTTACAAAATTGTATGATATACCTCTCTCAAGATTAAACTTTATTTATTAATCATGTATAGTACGCTCACCAGTTTTTTCGACTTTTAACACGACGGCCTTTTGTAATTTATTTATTTAGTAATAACATGTTTTCCTCGACTATTCCTACGTAAAATATTTGTATTTTTATACCCCTTTCTTTTCTTAACCATTTGTTAGATATAAAATATAATGAAAATGCATATTATTGATTTTTATTGTTGTTGTTTAACCTCCTTACATTATTAAAGCGCGAGCCAAATCGATGTAAAGGGTGAAAAAAAAAAATATCAAAGGAAATATACATAGAACCTTATAAATAGGAATACGCCAGTTATTTCCTTGCTGCCTTTCTCGTAAGGGTATTCACGAATTCACCATAATTGCATCCAAAGAGGTCTATCTCTTTTGCAATCTCATTATTACTTATCTGCTGATAGAATCGCAATAAATAAATAAAAATGTAAATAAAAACATACTATGACTAAATTCCAATTGGAATGCAATTAACATAACAATATAAGGGTGAAATTCTTACATTTATTCTAGTACATATTCATATTATTAATTTTAAGTATTTATTTTTATCATTATTATCATTAAAGTCTAAACTCATGAAAATTATTGTATATTACGAGTATCATAAGTCTATTTTCAAGTTATTATTATAATAATATCTTCTTCTTCTTCTTCTTTTTGTCCTGTCACACCTCCGTGGTGCATAGGGCCTCAAGGAATCTTCTCCACCCGACTCTATCGCATGCCTGATGCTTAACATCGTCCCAAGTGAGACCTGCCGCCTTAACCTCGTCCTGCAGGGTTCTTCTCCAGGTGGCTCTAGGTCTGCCTCGCTTTCTCTTTCCCCCCATAGGGGACCAGTCTAGTGCGCCCTGAGCGATGCAGGCTGGGTTCCGTCTCAGAGTGTGACCGATCCACTGCCACTTGCGCCTAGCGACTTGTTCTCTAATTGGCTTTTCGCCTGCCATGGTCCAGAGAACGGCATTTGACACTGTTTGGGGCCAATAGATTTTGAATATTGAGCGAAGGCACCTATTTATAAACACCTGGAGTTTACCAATAACGTCTGCGGTAGACTTCCAAGTCTCACATCCGTACAGCAGTACGCTTTTAACGTTACTTCTGAATACTTGGAGCTTGAGCTTTCTCGAAATGATACCGGAGCGCCATACAGGGCGAAGCATAGCGAAAGCTCCCCTTGCCTTGTCAAGTCTGCTGGCTACATCCTCCTCCGTACCTCCTGAGCCTGCTATCATACTACCGAGGTAGCAGAAGCTGGTCGTGGTCACAAGGGGGACACCGTGGAGCAAGATTGGGGTGGAGTCATTTGTGGACACTCGTAGGTCTACTGTCTTGGACATGTTAATCTTGAGACCTACTTTTGCCGCTTCCTCGTGAAGTCTACAAAGTTTCCGCTCCGCATCCACCCGGTTTACCGAAAGCAAACAGAGGTCATCAGCATAATCCAGATCCTCCAACTGGGTATCACGCATCCATGGAATGCCACGGGGACCGTCGAAAGAACGGCGCAACACATCCTCCAGAACCACTATGAAGAGCAGGGGTGATAGTAGACATCCCTGTCGCACTCCCGCACTCAGTTTGATGGCCTCGGAGAGTTTGCCCTGGTGCACTACACGACAAGAACAACCGTCATACATTGCCCTGATGATATTCACAATCTTCTGTGGGACTCCTCTGCTAATGAGAGTTGACCAGATTGAAGTCCACGATAATGTATCGAAGGCCTTTTCAAAGTCGACGAACGTTAGGTACATGCTGTACTGCCATTCAGAGGCCTCTTCAATTATGATGCGGAGTGTATTTATGTGCTCAACGCAAGACCGGCCACTTCGGAAGCCAGCCTGCTCCTCTCGCATACCTCCTTCGAGTGCACTAGTCATTCTCCTCAGTATAATTCTCGCAAGGATCTTTGTCACCACGGAAAGGATAGTGATTCCCCTCCAGTTGTTACAGTTGCTCAGGTCTCCCTTTTTGGGCACTGTTACAAGGAGTCCTTCCTTCCAGGCGGGTGGCAGCCTCTCTGAGATCCATATGCGTTCCAACAGAGGGGCCAGGATGCTCGTTGAGGAGGTCTCGCTTGCCTTGAGCATCTCAGCCACAATCCCGTCACTGCCAGGAGCCTTATTGTTCTTTAGAGAGCGGATTGCTGACATTATTTCGGTTTGCGTAGGAGGGTGGGTAGCGATTTGCAGCAAGGGCTGATTGGGTTCCTCCGTTTGTGGGGCAGTTGCAGCGTCTGGAACATTGCTGAGGTATAATAATATAATAATATAATAATGATTTATAGAGCGCCATTTTTACGAATTAATCATCTAATGGGCGCTTATTAATATTATTATAAGTCTATACTCACATAATTAATATTTTATTATAAGTGTAAACTCAGGTAATTAATCATATTATTAAGTAAGTTTATACTCATGGAATTACTGTATTATTGTGTGTTTAAACTCGTGTAATTATTATCTTATAATAAGTCTAAACTCGTGTTCCATGTCGTAAAGTAAACAATATTTTACTATAAGATTTAGAAAGAAAGCTTTATTGACTTCTAGATTTAAGCCGATTCGTTCAAACAGAGAAAATTTAGCACAGAACAAACGGGGAGCATCACGGTATAACGTAGTTCCGGAAAAAAATTGGAAAAATGCTTCTCCGTACTTCACCGAATTTACGATAGGCTATTTTCTTCCTACGGTACTCATAATAGCTGTAACCGGCGGTCGAGGCGTAAATAGTGAAACTTACGGCGGGAATAACAATGAAAAATGTTCTCCGCGAGACAGGAATACCTCACAAACACGTACACAGGCAATCAAATATTTACCACATATCTTAGCCCTATCAATGATTGATTCAATCAAGTAGAAAGAACAAGATTTACGCTCTACCAATTCAGGTTTTAGATGACATGTTATACTTCAGGGTGCAGAAGTTATCTAAGAAAGTGAATTGCATCATAATTCTGGATTTATACCTTTTATTTATTTACGTAATACGAGTATATCATTCTTTAGATTAATTTATAAGACTTTTCATGTTTTCTTTCGTTTGATTGGTTTATTCCATTAGTTCAAATGAATCAAATACATTCTTTATTTGATATGATAAACATATTTTCTAACTAACCATCATGCTGTCTCCCAGAAGAGGTAGGCAGAAATAATGGACTGCCATACTTTACTTTCCTGACATATTTTTCTCGCTTCCTCAACATTCATACATCGTGTCAAGCACGCGCGTCGATTTCTCTGACTCCTCACGTGGCCGACATTCAATGTTTGATTAATTTGACCGTGCCACGATTTCCTCGGTCTTCCTCTATTTCTAGTTCCATTTACATAGTTAATACATACTTTTTTTACCAGTTTTTCTTCATTCATTATTTCCATGTGTCTAAACCATATTAATGGTACTTTTATTATTTTGTTCATTCGCACCGTATTCATTCCTTATGTTTTCATTCGACACTATCATACACAGAGTATCCACACATTCGTCTAAGAGATCTCATTTCTACTGCAAATATTATATATTTTTTTCTTCATATTTTACATATTTTCCACTTGATATTATCCATGTTCCTGTAGACAGAGCAATTATATATCCTACGATGGAATAAAAAGAACAATTATTCATAAGTACGTTTACAGTTTATTTTTAATTAGTTTTTGATAAACTTAAGGCTTTAACACTGTGGAATTTCACAATAACAATAATAAAAAAGTTTTAATTCTTAAAATATTCTAGTTTATTTTTAGCCGTGTATTTGTGTACCTCTCCATTAAAAACATTGTTATTTGACAATAAGAGTTTCACATTAACCGATAACACATGTTTTAGATGATCAATAAATGTCTGTTTTAAAAAATACACTAAAATATTTTAACCAAATCAAAGTGTAATATTTTTTTAAAAGTTTACCAATCGTCTATTTTTCTTAAGCACAAACAAAGCAATAATTTCCAAATGAGATCAAACATCCCTAGAACGTAATGCCAGCATTCACTTTTAGCTCTCGATGAAGCATTCCTATTAAGACGTCCTCCTCTTTCTTAATCCCGGTAAAAGCAAATCCTTCTCAAGTCCGAGCGATAAATATCTAAGCAAAATGCACCAACTGAGTAAGAATGCCATTCTCCGATTGGTAAATCGACAAACTCGAAGCATTGTAATCTGAGAAACTGTGTCACGTATTTTGTAATTTAACTAAAAACGTCATTAGGGATTATATTTCGTAAATACAATCCCTAATTACATGTTTTTTTGAGAACGTAAAAAAAAAAATTCATCACCATATTGAAATAATCTTACGAGATAGACCAGTTATTATTTCATAAGTAAAAGCTTATTATGAAAATAGCCTTTAGAACTTATTATTAAGAAATTCCGTAATAACTAATACGAAAAAAACGTCAGTTTTCTAGAAGTTTAATATAAATTTATGAGAGTGACCTATTTCATCTGTGGAAGGTATTATCAAATTTGTCATTCCTTTAAATATAATAATATTTAAAAAAACAGACAATTTCATTCGTATTAATAATTTAATATGGAGTTATACATATTGTTCAAGAAACAGTAAATAATAATTTCCTTTATACGAGTATATAATAATATATTTACTTTTATTCCAATTGATTAATCGAACATATAAATATTTGAGCTAACTTCCTATAATTTGTATAATTTCAATTCAATGGAAACAAAATAACGTTCTTCTTATAGTTCCCTATCAGGTTCTCCGACATTGTGGAGAGTGGAGAGAAAATATTCGCGTGATTCCCTTAGAAGTGTTATTGGAGTGGTTTCCCATTGCCTTTTCCGGAGATTTTTTTAATGGGTTCCTTCCTTTAGCGGGTGGTCCTTAGTTTTGTGGCATCTAATATACGCCATACGACATATTCCTGAATATTACATATGTTAAAGTCAGTGATTCCATTAAATAGTAAGATAGGTTTTTATTTTTTTACTAGGAAGCATCGAAGATGTCGACTCTTTTTATTACCCTACGCACATGGAAGTGACACAAAATCAAATAATCCTTCAATCACAATGACAAGAGAAAAAGACAAACTTTATTTGAGATCTTTCCCTGAAATACAATTAGCTTGCTATCCAAATGAAAAAGAACAACAACTACGTAATATTTTTGAGTTATTAGAATTGTTTTTTTTAATGTTTATTGAAAAATGGTGTAAAACGGCATCTTTAATATTTAATATGAATAAAAGCGTCTGGAAGTTTCATTATATTTAACGTAAATTCCATGTTTCTCCAGTCTAAGGCATTATCAAATGTGTCATTCACATAGAATATAATAAAAGTTCTAGAAAGACGCTTTTTCTTTCGTATTAATTGTTAAAATTGAGTTTCGATTAAACCTAATTAATTTTTGTTCTATATAATTAGTATCTTTCGATAGTGGACTTTGCTCAATAAAATATTGTTATTATCATCCGAAAGTGCACTTTGCTTATATGCCTCTGGGCGTTCCGAACCGTCGCCATTGGTACATCTCGCCATCTGTAGGTACTTCTTGCTATCGGAAACGAATAAAGATTCTGATTAAATTTCTTATTCCACTCCCAGCTTCCGACTCGAATAAAGGAAATGCAAGTTGCACTGGAGACGTGAAAGAAAATTATATTTCAAGAAGATTATGAAAAGATTGTCGAACTGACGGCACGTACAGCCAAAGTGCATCGTGCGAGAAATCGATTGTTTTATGTGACTACCCCTGACTTTTTTTCAGCCTCACTATTTTCATACATTTGCATTAATTGAATTGAAAATATCGTACAGATTTGAATTATCATTTAAATTCAAATTTCTATAACAAAGCGAAACTTGTCACCCTGATAAATAAAATAAAAGTTCTAGAAATAAACATGTTTGCTGACATCGGAATTTAACATCACTGTTTAAGGAATAATTAAAAACATTGTTTTGTATCATTATGAACATAAGTCATACCCGCAATCGCTATTTAACTACATATACGAGTATAGAAAACAAAAATAACTAACCAATTTTTTTTACTTATTTACAAAATAAAATTTCAAAAACCACCTTCACTATCCAATTGTATAGAAACATTAATCTCCAACCCACACCATGTTTTTATCTTAAATAAGCCAAACACACTTTGATGTGAGGACCAGAAGATTTTTTTTTTAAACCCAATTGGGTTATATGGATACATTTTTAGATCATACTTTTAAACTTTAACTGCTGAAACCGGTCGAAGCCATAAACTCAAGTGGAATTTAACTTAATCTATAATATTTAAAAAAGTATTAATTTACAAAAAAAATACTATAATAAACACCTTACTTACACTAATGGATTACATATAATCATTAAACTCCAACCCCTACCATTATCATTTCATTTATAAGCAACGACAAACTTTGATGTCGGTAACAGAAGATGGCAGCGAACTAGCGAAACCGGTATAAGGCATAAACTTGGGGGAATTTAACTTCATATAAACTATAAAGAATTTATATTTATTTTCATGATAAATGAACTTTAACCGTGAAATTTAAAATATCTACATATTTTGCATGAAGAGATATAAAATTTTAAAAATAATGTGGTTTTTAGAAACAAAAACACAAGACAACATTTTTTTATTGAACGAACAATTGATTTTTTTTTAATTCATGGTAATTTTATATGAAAATAGAATATTACATTTGTTATTAAACCCTTTCCACAGTTAAAATGATGAGTTTTCATTGTCAAAAAATATTTGACCTATTCCTGCGGCGTCCCAGTTTAGAGAAACAGGGCGTCCCTTTCGCACACGCGCCCTCTCCCTCGCACGTGGCCCGGCACGCGTTAATGAAGTGTCAAACGCAGATTCCAGTCTAGATGAAGGAGGAAAAAGGAAAATATGGACTCATTGTTTGCTTGTTTCGGCGACACAATACGTCACCGCTCTCCCCTCTCCCTCCATATCTTCAGTTTTCAATAAAACTCTTAGACCTTCTACAAAATGAATTCCCCTGAAAATCGTATCTCAGCTGATAAAATAAACGTTGAAGTTTTTCCCTCAAACAAGAAAAGAAATCGAACGACTATTTATACGAGTAGATGAAATTTTATTTCTAATATGTAATTAAAGTGTAGTGAGTCGTTATTTTCATCTCCATTATCATCAGTTATATGATACAAGAATTATTTTCTTTATAAAATAGGACAAATGCTTCAAGATAAACAAATTTATTTTTCAGTGCTTCATAAAAAATAACTTTGAGTTAACATATTTTTCATAACTTAAAACGAATGGCCTAGTGCTGTAATATTGGTTTAATATATTTTCAATCAATTTATTTAAAAAAAAATACAATTAGTTACTTTAGTGAGAGTGGTTACACAAAAAATTACATACCGTAAAAAAATTCATCGTTATAATATTATACAATATAAAGATTATAATAGCACATATTTCCGCCATGAGATTTGACAAAAACTTAACTAGCTAACTAACCATCACGCCGTCTCCCCGAAGGGGTAGGCAGAAAGAATGAATACAAACTGACACATTTCTCTCGCTTCCTCAACATTCATACATCGTGTCATGCACGCGCGTCGATTTTTCTGGCTCCTCACAAGGCCGACATTTAATATTTGATTTATTTGATCGTGCCAAGTTTTCCTTCGTCTTCCTCTATTTCTTTTTCCATTTACATCGTTAACACGTATTTTTTTCTTTCCATATGTCCAAACCATCTTAATGATCCTTTCATTATTTTGTTCATAACACCATCATTTGCACCGCATTCACTTTTTATATTTTCATTCGACACTCTATCATACACAGAGTATACACACATTCGTCTAAGAGATCTCATTTCTACTGCATTTATTCTACTTTCATCCTTCTTTTGCCAGTTCCGTACTTCGCTTCCATACAAAAACTTGAATCTAACAAAATGGTTGTAATAAGAATACATGTTGACATGACATCATTCATTGTATAACTATTTACAACTACAGAAAAAATTGTGAGTTTCATCAGCAAGCTATAAACTCACGTAAAGGTTAGTCATCCGATTGGCCTGAAATGGGTTCAACGAAATGAAACAATAAAAAATATCAGCTAAGCATTTCGAGCACGAAGTAGTTAAAACCGACCGGGACGTGGCTTGTTCCGAGAAATGGGGAATCGAAGTGGTGACTTTAATTAAAATGGAGAACGGAGTCCTGAAAGCCAACTGACGATATAATTTATACTCGGTTTAATTAAAACACATAAATCTATCAATTAACGTGTATATGTTATCTTATTACGTTCTAAGGGTTGTTTCATATTGAATTATAATAGCACAATATAAATGTTGCAATATTCTAAGAAACTTAACAATAATATCAACACAGTTGCTGACAATATGTGAGCCGTTATTTTTGAAAGTGGAATAAGTCCACTTTAACCGTCGCGTTGCCATGTGGTCAATTGAGTTTCCACTGCCAATTTAAAGTTGATTTTCTTAAAACCTATGGACCCTAATATTATAAAAAAAATTGTAATCCTCCATTGAAGTGTTCTCAATATTTCGTAATAAAAAAAAAAGCAAAAAATTACTTCCTTCATCCCAAAAAAAAATATTTTCTGAGACTGCCCTCACCTTCATTCGTGCTAAGGTAGAATTTGTTTTGCTAATATTTACAACTTTATCAAAAGTGACGAATACTTACTCGCTGTTTTGAACGTATTATAAATTATATCTTTGGCCTTTTCAATAGGTACGTAATAATACCGACTGTGGATGGAAACGCAGCACGCAACTTAATAATATCAGAACTGTGAAAATATTAACACTTTACCAAAAGGGACAAATATTAATACGTACTCGTTGTCTTGAACGTACTATACATTTTGCCTAGGTGCCTTTATCATACGTAAAATCTCGTAAAGTCTCGCCCCGCCGGCCGCGGCGCGAGACAAGTTTATACTTGGGTGTCCAGTTGCTCGTATGCTGTGACGCATTCCATATCAGAAATCGCATGGTTCCAGAAAAAAATTAATAATGATATGTTTTTCAAATAATCCATGTATGTTATAGATATCGATCTATTCCTAATGAAATTCCCTACAAGATGACATAAATTAAATTTTGATTCATCGAGTCATATGCTTGATATTTAGATAAAGTTAGCGGTAAACTGAATTTACCACATGGGAGCGAGCGTTTTGTTTTGAACACGGTACGTTAAGGGTTAAAAAAAGAATAGTTAATACATTTTGGTAAGGAATTGATATCCTCTTTTATATTTATAATTATACATTCTATGGACCACGACTTTTTCTTTAAATCGATCAATAAAAAATCATGTAAAATGTAACGCCAATGTGTATGAATTGGTGGAGTAAGTTTTTCTTCATGTTTTTATTTCGTACAATTTATCCGTATCCGTATCATCACGCTGTCTCCCCGAAAGGGTAGACAGAAAGAATGGACTGCCATACTTTAACCGATTCGGCACTCCATCCTTCTCTTTTCGCCCCCGCGGAAGACGCGGTGTGATGGGTTGCGAACCTCATTGCCATCAATAGGCATCTCCCGGTATCTCACAATGTATTATTATTAAAAGAAAGAAAGTCCATTGTTATGAGATAAAAAAAACTATTATTTACAGTAATCATAATAAAATTTTTAGATAATCAAATGATTTTACTGAAATCTCTTGATGGAAGTTCATTTTAAATAATAATTTAATAAAACGATGTTTTTTAACTACTTCCACTTTTGTCTTTATTTAGACAGCGACCGGTTTCGCCAGGCTCGCTGGCATCGACAGACTGGTCAGTCAGACCCAGTCTGTCGATGCCAGCGAGCCTGGCGAAACCGGTCGCTGTCTAAATAAAGACAAAAGTGGAAGTAGTTAAAAAAAATTTAGGTTTATCAAAATAATAGTGGTAAATACATCACGAAAGGTGTTTAATATTTGCCAACAAAAACAAACCATCACGGCGTTTCCCCGCAGAGGTAGGCAGTGAGAATAGACCGCTACACTTCTCTATCCTGACACACCTCTCAAGCTTCCCCCACATTCATACACGCTCGTCGATTATTCCGACTTCTTACATGACCAACCTTTAAAATTTGATTAATGCGGTCATGTCATGTTTTCCTCGATAGTAATATATATAATAATTAGGCTAATTTGTATAGCGCCGTTTTCGTGAATAGCTCACCTCAAGATGACCTACCTAGATCTACCTTGACTTCGTACTCCATTTACAGCGTTCACCATATTTAAAATTAATATTGGCCAATATTTTAAAATTAATTTAAATGCTAATTATTAAATATCTACGAAACAACGACACTACGAGAAATACCACAAAGTGAGAGCTTCATACAAACATTTTATATTTAATGTCATTGAAATCAAACAAGATCATCATCAAAGATCATCCATTATGACTATCATTATTCCACTAACTAGCTGCTTTAGTTATGTTTTGTTATCTGGCTTACATACTAGATATTCCAATGAAAATGATTATGATGATGAATACATCGTTTCTCAGTTATCCATTAACATAATTGCTGTTACATAACATAAAATTTAATGTGGGTTAGCTAACAGCTATGGATTTAAGGAAAATTTCTGAAATCAGCAAATATATATTTACGAGTTTGTTTGATCAAAGCATGCCAAGCAGAATAATGTCCCAATAAAAGTACTTAACACAAATTTATTGAGGAAGGCAGCGGTATCATTATCCATTATTCACATGAGAGGTTATGTTCTGTATAATTTTACAACATTACTTTAGCCATTAATTTTGAGAAGTCTTTCATTTAACGAATGGCTCATGTTTATAAAGTAGCGAAAGTAATAGAAAATTTAATAAGCAATTAAGTTGAATACCCGCCAAAGTAGCGTTGTAACACTTCACACAAAAATTACGAATAAATTGCTTCCCAGAATAGAAAACACATCCTAGTAAACAGTTCATTGCAACATCTGTGTTTTTTTGTTTTGTGTTGCTGAAAAATCCACCACAAGTCAGGTTTATTTACACATTTTATGAGCAGAAATATCGCCTGCTGCATGGAGTGTGCATGAAAAAGTGGAGGTCCGCAGGGGGGCAGGGAGAAGGCGGATCTCTTGGCTGTGCAATGTGAGGGAATGGACGGGAATCGAAACTGTGGAGGAGCTATTCCGGACAGCGCAGGATAGGGAAGAGTTTACCAGAGTGATTGCCAACGTCGGGGGGACCTGACAGGTCACTTTAAGAAGAAGAAGAATGAGTTATTATACTAAACGCGTTTGTTTCACTTGTTTTACAATATATGTAACATAACTATAGCGCATAAAATACTGTCATATCACTCCACTCATGGGGCCCCGAATGCAGGAGCGAGTAAAATGTATGAGGTTTTTGACACTATTTAAGGCTCAACACCAGAAAGCGCCAGCGTTTACCTTTTGGACTTCTGGAACAAAGATTAAAAATTATGCATATACAAGTAGTATAAGACAATAATTAAATACGAATTTGGGTACGAGTATAAGTGTATTCGTATTTAATTAATATGAATGAAAATGTCTTATGGAAGTTTCAATATATTTCGATGGAATGACATGTTTCCTGTTCATGCCACATTTGATAATGCCTTAGAAGGCCGAAACGTGTCATTCCATCTAAAATATAATAAACTCCTAGAAGACAGATGTTTTCATTCATATAATATAAACTATAAACTAACCATCACGCCGTCTCTCCGAAAGGGTAGGCAGAATGAATGGAATCGTGATTTTTTCGAACCTTTATGTGCATTTTTTCCTATGTCAATTTGAATAATTTCTTTGATAACATTTTGAAGTACTTGCAGAAGTTGAATTATTATAAGTGCCTAATTTCAGCTAATTTAATGAATGGTGGAAGCCTGGAATATGAATTAAATAAACACAAAATTCCGGATCGTCCAGCTGACATGTGCACCAAAAAAGAAAATTATTGTTATTTTTATTTTGTTGTTTTATATTATTTTATATAATTGTATTTTATAATGTTTGTTTTTAGATTTATTTTGTGGATGTTAGACGATCGAAATATGCGTGAGAGATGCCTACTGGTGGCGATGAAGGACGCAACCCATCACACCGCGTCTCCCACGGGGGCGAAAAGAGAAGGATGGAGTGCCGCATCGGTTAGTGTGTTCATTCATATTAATTATTTAACATGGAGTTTTATATCGTTGTTCAAAAAAAATAATATATTACATTAGTAGACAGCGGAAGTACACTACAGAATCTCTGAGTTATTTCTTCCGTCTTCTTCTTCCTCAGCCTATTCCCGTCCACTCCTGGACAAAGGCCTCCTCCATTCGCTTCCATGTCACTCTCTCCTGTGTAGACTACATTCAGGTTATTCCGATGTGTCTGTTCAGGTCATCTTTCCATCGTAGCTGCGGTCGCCCCGCACTTCTTTTTGCCGTCCACGGTCTCCAAGTCAGCAGTCTTCTTGTCCACTTTTCATCTGAGCTTCTGGCTACGTGACCTGCCTATTGCCATTTTAGAGTCGCCACCTGGTGGATGATATCAGTGACCCTTGTTCTCTCTCTCACCGTATCGTTTCTGACTCTGTCTCTTAGGCTTATTCCTAACATGGCTCTTTCCATGGCTCTTTGGGTCACTCGCAGTTTCGAGTTATTTAAATTGTGGAAAAACATGACGAAAAAATCGAGATTGGAATGAAAATTAAGTGAAAGTTCATCATATTAGGCGATGATAAACCAAAATAGCGCCAAACAAAAGGTGTGAAGAGGTATTGGGGGAGTTTTAAGTGAAACTATTTCACTTTAGTGCTAATAAAACAAGTTTCACGGTTCGCGGTATTGGATGTATAGCGCTCGCGGCGTGAATACTTAATCGCCCTTATCTCTAATGTCTCCCTAACATGCCAGCCTATTTAAAACGTTTCTTAGTGGTGGCGAATCCACTCTATTCAATGTACCATTTACCAAAGTGGGGAAATCACGTAAATTAATTTGAGTGGCTTACAAACAAGTATTTACACTACTTCAGATCAATCATTTTTTCAGGCAAATTATAAGGATCATTTCATTTACTGAAGTTTATTTTGAAATATTTATTTGTTAACATGGTAAACGTTTATTTTCTAGATGTTTAGTTATATTTAATGAGAATGATATTATTCATTTATAGTTTTTTTTTTTTTAAGTTTGGTTTTTAAACTAGCGACATTGTTTCTATTGACTGTCAATTTGACAGATAAAAGTGGATTTGTAGTCAGTACGTTTTGACATTTTACCACAAATAGAGTAAGTTATTCGAAAGACCATGGTTCGTTTTCGCACCACGTACACTCTAGTGTACGCATCCACAAAGACGACAATTGTTGAAAATTGGACTTCACGATTGCGTTTCATTCGAGCTAGCCGTGGCGCTCATATGCCCGAAATCATATTTAAACAATAATGGAATCAAATTATCTATTAAATAAAACCAATATCATCGACATTAACATTATTTTAATGTGTTTTATTTATTTATTTTAAGTATGTATTGTGTACCTCTAAAAAAAACATCCTTTATTTCATACATTTGATAATCCGTTTAAGAAGAAACGTGTCAATAAATGTTATAATTCGTAATAATTATTTTATATGGAGAATTCTTATACACATTGAAAAAATTTTAAAATGTAAAACTTTATATTATTTTATATTGAAACATAAAACGTGACGAATGTGCTTATAAGATTTTATTTAATAAATTCTTTATTTATACAGTAAGACAAAACAGTTTTCATGGGTGGTAGCAAATATGGTTTTTAGAATCTCAGGTATATCTTTATAAATTTTCTCCATCGATCGACGTTTCGGAAATCATTGCAGTCTCCATCTTATACACTTGTCACAAAAAAATATTGTTAAATAGTTTTACAGTCAAAGTAAAATATTTATATTTTTTTAAAGGAAGTTCCTTTGAAATAATTATTTTCTATTTAATAGATCTAAATTGTTTAACCCCCATTAAGCAGATATTTCAACACTTCACTATTAACAATTTATCTTGCACACCCCATCCAGCCTTATCTATTCTATTGCGAACATTTTTGAATTAGGAACAGTCTTCCCGCCCCCGATGACGTGTTTAATGAGCGGCCAATGGCAGCCTCGCCTCAATATTTCAGACACGGTATCCGATAATAAATTACACAAGCCGCCGACAGTCCGACTCGGTGCTCCTGCGGTCTAGGCCTAACTCCAACGCCTACGGGGGCTACCATGGACGCCCCCTCCCCCTGCATTACGGAGGTTGTAGTTGGACCTATCCAAAATATGTAATACTCAAAATGTACAGAGGAATAAAAAAAACTTGGTTCTAGCTTGACCATACGAAATAAAATTCAATCATATTTTGCATTTGAATTCCTTGAGTGATTTTTGTTGTTGATAAATCCGTTCTGAAATTGAAAGATTACTTTAACATTAATTTTACATTTTTTTTTCCTTTTTCCCTGTTGTGTACAACAGGTCGTTTAAGCTTATTGGAAACAATTTGTTTTTTGCTCTTATATTGATTCTCATGACATTCGAAAAACAGTGTGACGATCACACTGCCATCGCCAGCAATCGAAACCGGAACCTTCGGTGTGGCAATCATGTCTCTTGCCAATCTGTCACGACGATCGCTTTGAATTCTTTAGGATGGTGTCCATGTATTTCTCTAAGCCTGTTCCGTGAATTTAGATATCCAGCTGTCTCACCATCATTTAAATGGTCTTCCTGGAGGAAGGCTGCCTATTGGTACTTCATTTGACGCTTTGCTTATCACCATTTCAGTGCACGCTCTCTCCAGTAACGTCTTCTCCACCCACTTCACACAAAATCTTCGACATCTTACTTTTTCGGAATTTCTCACGAATTTCTTGCTCTGTCTCGGAGTGTCGTTACTGTAATGGATCGGAGAGTACAATGAGTAAAGTGACACCTAAAATGGCATATAGATTTGAAACGATATCTTTAAAAATAAAAAGAAGAAGAATAATAAAAATAATAATAAAATACACTAATCACTATGAGCAAGGTACGCATCTACAAGACCTGTGTGCGACCAATCCTCACATATGGCATTGAATCGAGGGCAGATACTGTCAAGACAAAGAGCATGCTCAGGACAACCGAGATGAAAACGCTCCGCGCTATAGCTGGCAAGACCTACGTGATCGAGTTAGGAATACAGCAATCCGAGAAATCTGCGAGGTCGAAGATGTGGTCAGATGGGGACGTCAAAGACGGGATACTGGCATGAACACGTAGAAAGGATGAGCTCAAATAGAATACCACACATAGCTCTCCATGGAACGCCAAACGGACAACGCTGACCAGGAAGACCCCCGAAACGGTGGAGAGAAAGCTGGAGTTCAGCATCTCAAGAGGACCCGCCTGAAATAACAGACTCCTGAGTCTACAAAAAGGGAAGAAGAAGAAGAAGACTATAAGTGCAAAAAACCATTTCATTCACAGTGTCGTCAATGTAACTCTTCAATAGTCCTCAGGTAGGAGGGACGGGTTCACACTTACTCATTTCTTCAGACTTATTAAGGGATTCTTTGCGAATTCCGTCATCTTTATGTTCCGGATGGTTTTCTTCGACAGCGCCAGCACAGACTGTTTTATCTCCCAACATGCAGAACCAACCTGCTGATGGTGATGCCGATAGGGAGAGCAATCACACTGCTGAACGATCGCTTCGGAGATCGACGTCTTGCATATTCGTGAAAGTACGTTAAGAAGAAAAATCATGCTTTCCTGATATTATATATTATATTTTACTTATTATTTATAAAATCTTTTAAGAAAATAAACAGATTTGAATTTATTTGATGTCTAAATATGTTTTTACAATTCAATTATCGTTTTGGCCGAAACACTAGGATACCTTTACATTTTAAAAACTGTTAAATTAAATAACTTTGTTATTTGTATCACAATTGTATTTTATTTTACGCGACAGCTGTTTCATCAACTTATGTTGACATCATCAGGTGTTACAATAAAAAAATACTATTTTTTTTTCATTAGAACCTTGTGAGTGTAAGTTTATTTACGGACATCACCAGTTCCCGCCCAAAGCAAAAAACGACTTAAAACGCAATTCGCTTCTGCGGCAATGCGCACTTAACAAAAATCACCCACATATTTAAAAAAGAACGTATTTCATCTAGTATCAAAAACGCTGTGTTTGTAATTTTAGGCAGGTCCACTCTGGCGTTTCGTAAAATTTGTTAATTTCGGCAGAGACCCTTATTTATAACATGGGAGCAATACTTTTTTCGGACGCAATTCTCGCCTAATAAATTTACATGGGTCTTCTATTACCGGCCGCGGCGTATATCATTATAGTCGTTTCGGTCGCGTTTTAATTGGATTCTTTCTCTATTACCATACGGGGCGATCTAGGGGAAAGTAATTAGCGGAAGTGCTGCTGGGATAATTAAAAAAAAAAGTAATAAAGCTCGATTTACGAATACGTGTAATTTCAGTGTTACGTTGGAGCGCATTAACACAAATGGTCCGAACTACTTCGTCCTACTTAAAAAAAAAACTAACTAACTAACTTACCATCACGCCGTCTCCCCGGAGGGGTAGGCAGGAAGAATGAAACCCCTCACACTGTTCTGTCCTGACATACTTCTCTCGCTTCCTCTTCATTCATACATCTTGTCATGCACGCACGTCGATTTTTCCAACTCCGCACGTGACCGACATTCAATATTTGATTGATTTGATCGCGCCACGTTTTCTTCGGCCTTCCTCTATTTCTAGCTTCGTTCACGCCGTTTACATATACCTTCTTTATCATTCTGTCTTCACTCATTCTTTCCATGTGTCCAAACCATCTTAATGACCCTTTCCTTATTTTGTTCATAACACTTTCGTTCGCACCACATTCACTTTTAATACTTGCATTTGTCACTCTATCAATATACAGATTTGATACACATTCGTCTTAGAGATCTCATTTCTCCTTCATTTATTCTACTTTCATCCTTCTTTTGTCAGTTCCATGCTTCACTTCCATACATAAGGGTCGATCATTCTATATCAACGAAAACGATAAACTTAAAAAATATCGAGTTTTTGAAAAATGATTTAAGCTTTTTATTATTATGACGAACTTCGTGATAGTTATGATAGCAATGACAGACACACTGAAAGTCCCGGGTTCGATTCCCGGCAATGAATGTGCGATTCTTACAATGTCTTTGGTCTGGTGAAGAATTCACGTGATAATAGATTAGCTACCATATGTCATGAGAATCAATATGATGGCTATACCCTTTACATTGAATTGATTTACGCTGTAATAATACAACAAAACATATTTTATTTTCAATTATTATATGCTCCATATTACTATATGGCAACATGTTAGTAATAATCGACGAGTGTGCGTTCATGACGTGTGAATTTAAAAGACTTGTGAGAGTTACTTAGTATGCTCCATATAAAATATAAAATATTGATGAAAACGTACGTTTTCTATAAGTTTATATTTAACGGAGATGGCATGTTTTAGATGAGCATTATGAAATCACATTTGAAAATGCTTTACCCAGGCAAATAATGCCACATCAATTAAATATAAATAAAATCTATATTTAATACAGTAAACTAATCTAAGTTTCATCGATTTATATTATTTATTGTTAGTTTTATCAATTGAATGATAATGATTGAATATGGATATGTCACCAAACCTTATATTACATGAGTGAAGGGTGCAATATATTGGTGTTTGGAAAAATGTTCTGCTGCCATTTTTTGACAATATAATTGAATAATATCGATTTGCACATTTGTGGAAAGTAGACAGATTCTTCTCAGATCTCAAGAGGCCTGGTCAATCCCTTAAATAATGTCAGGCAAGGGCTACAGGCATTTCACAAGGCCCAATGAATACATTGTTCACAAGGCCCTGCAACTGGAAGATGGAAGGAGGAGACCGGGTCGGCCTCCTGCAATGTGGATGTCCACAGCTAGGAATGACCTTAAGGCACTGGGACTAGACAGCTAGATGATCTTGGATCGCGAGACTTAGAAGAGCCGACCCAATATAACGGGAAATGACTAAGCGAAAGAAGAAGGTGACTATTTAATTACTTCCAGATTTGTCTTTATTTTGGCAGCGACCGGTTTCGCCAGGCTCCTCGGGATACATTTATTTCGTTAATTTTACTTTCGTATCATTTCACGAGAGAAACGAAACCTCTTGGTGTTTGATATAAAAAAGTGACATTTATTTTTGCTATCACATAACACAACAAAGGCTTTGATAATAATTTAAATAGTATGATGATGTTTTATACCATACGATACATTCAGTAGAATTCACGTGACAATAAAATGGCGATAGATTAGTCACGAAAATCAATTGCTTGAATAATTGTAAGCATTAATTGGGTTCAAATAACCTGTTGTCTACAAAACTGTGGATATCAACGGGTAACTACCATATTAAAAATACCTTAGTGGCATCCTAAGAACTAGCTGAGGTATTCACCCTTTCGTTTCCGGCCAACTCGTTTGTGTGGGTACAAACATATATATTTTTTTATGAAAATATGGTATTATTTCATTAATTTATTTTAAATACATATATCTAAAGCATTACAGATTTTTTTTCCAATACACTAAAGATTCAAGTTAGAGATACACAATAATTAGTAATACATAATAGATTTTTAAAAAAAGAGCGAGAAACATAAAATGCACGACAAATTAATAAAATAAATATACCAAACAATTATAATAAAGATAGTAATTCCCTCAGATGAGCCAAACTATCACAAAATACGCCAAACTCTCAGGTGACACGATTAAGCAAAGATATTGCTCTACCTACCGGCATAACCATTGGCAGGTTGAATATATATTAATTTATGAATATAAACCCAACCCACACAATTGTGTGGGTCAATTTTCTTAAATTTGGTAATTGAATTTTTTTTTCCTGTTTTTTAAATCATTTAATAAACCCAATTGAAACAAAAAAAAAATAAGAAAAAAAAAGATAATTTAAAAAAAAATATCTCAGGAGTGAAAGGGTTAAGAGACTTTTTATTAATTGAAACCACTTTTTTAAACAATGATTATTTTACTTTATAATACTTAAATACTTAAAAGTAATTGGAGTTTTTAGATCAAAAATCCATAAATGAATATTATTTTGTTAAATTCAATTTTACTTATCTCTAATGAAGATACACTCCAATTCAATAAACAAGTAAAAATTAACAATTCACACAGTGATAAAAATTAACATTAACTGCAAGTATAATAATACAACATTAGACATGCATACCGGTTTTATTGTGGGCATTAAAACAATTTGTTTTTATGGATATGTTTTGGGGAGAAAGCCTCGTGAAAGTAACCGTGTTTTTTTCACTAGAGTGACCTACGTAATAAAGTGAAATTATCTTACATGTTTGATGTAGCGAAGGGGAAATGGGTAGTGTTATTAAGGAAAATACAACGATGGTAATTTCCACTGATGATTACATAGGTATCTACCTCTTGCTGGAATTGAAAAGGGTTTTTTTTAATTGTGTTTTGAAAAAACAAACGAAAATAGAATATACCAAATTACAATAATGTACTTTTACAAATTTCAACGAGCACACCTTAGGTAATTTAATGAAACATGAAAATAAATTGTTTGTTTGTTAAGAAGTCTTTCATAATACTACTGTTATTCGAGTTTCGGATACACTTAAATTAATCTCTCATTCAAGCACTATACATAATAATTTAGCATCTTTACTTATTTTATTGAAAATATATATTTTTGAAGTGAAGCATAGGAGTGGCAAAATAAGGATGAAAGTAGAATAAACTAACTAACTAACTAATATCACGCCGTCTCCCCGAAAGGTTAGGCAGAAATAATGGACTGCCACACTTTAACCGATGTGGCACTCCTTTCTTCTCTTTTCGCCCCCGCGAGAGACGCGGTGTGATGGGTTGCGAACCTCATCGCCACCAATAGGCATCTCCCGCGCACACTTCGATCGTCCAATGTCCACAAAACATCTTAAACAAATTATGTAAAATACAATGATAAAAAATAAAATAAAATAACAAAATATAAACATGTTAACACATAATGTTAAGCAGAAGAAAATAAGTTAAAAATAAGCAGAATAAATGCAGTATAAATGAGATCTATAAGACGAATGTGTGAACAATCTTTGTATGATAGAGTGTCGAATACAAATATAATAAATGAATCTATTGCAAATGGAACTGTTATGAATAAAATAATGAAAGGATCATAAGATGATTTCAACAATGAATGAATTAAAATATTTTTTGAAAAATGATGAAGAATATATTTAATATGTTTACGACGTAAACGGAACTAGAAGTAGAAGAAAACCGAGGAAAACGTGTCACGTTAAAAAAATATTATATTATTATAAATGTCGGCCAACGCGAGGAGTCGGATAAGTCTACGTGCGTGCATGACACGATATATCAATGTTGAGGAAGCGAGAGATATATGTCAGAAAAGAAAAGTTTGGCAGTCTATTCTTTCTGCCTTAAGACGGTGTGGTGGTTGGTTATTTAAAAAAAAATATATTGTTAATTTTATTATTAATTAATCATGGAATCATAATTATATGGATGCCAACCGGTTTCGCTTGTAGTGATGTCTCTTCAAGGCAATAGAAAAACTAAATTTGTATATTGCCCTGAACACTAAAACTATTCTGTTTTTATTCACATTCGAAATGTTAGAGAATATTTTATACAATATAACATATATTGTTTATGTTTTTATGTTTCAGAAGTTATAAATATTCACCGCGCAGAAAGTTATTTGTCTTTTTAATTATAAAAAAAAATCCCCTTGACGTGGGTTGTATTACAAACGTATAGTGGCATTTTTTGTACAAATGGCTTTCACAAATCCTATCCTTCTTAATACCACAAAACATCTGATAATACTTGAGCATAAACAGTTTATGCCTCAAAGTTTCCCATTTGGTTCAGTGTTAAAGTTTTCCTTCCATCCCGAGCCATTTTCGTTACGTCGAAAGTCAGTTTGTAGACCTAATAACAGGGAAATAAAATACAGCCTTGAAAGTTACACAGTCTTCATTTATTTCATGTGTGAAAGCATTTTCCGATGATTAATCATCCTAATGATGATTTAATGGAGGAGTTTCTTTGGCATACATTGCGAAATATTGCAGGCACTTTGTTACAAATTTTGAGGTCAATTACTGTGTATAAATAAAACATACCTTTTATATATGATTCTTTTTATGTTATGTATTTCTGTGGTTGTGATTCATTGTTAAAAATAGCACAGCACCTTAATGATATTTGAGTTAGAGAGAGCACTGGTATTCATAGGATAAATTGAAAAAAAATCTTCCAAATTTAGTAGTTACATATTTCGCCTCGCTAATATTTTTAATGTGTGGTCTGTTTTATTGTATGGATGTGAAACGTGGACCTTAAAAGTCAACTCAATTAACAGACTGAAAGCATTTGAAATGTGTCTCTATCGCCGAATACTCAGAATCCCCTGAACAGACATGGTTACCAATTCCTGTCCTGAGGCAAGCTAGAATTGACAGGTTACTGTTATCAACTATCAAGGTTCGAAAGATCTCACACATGGGTCATATACTGCGTGGGAAAAAGTACCACCTTCTTTAATTGATATTGGGGGGGGGGAAATTGAGAGACGCCGAGGGCCCGGTAGGAGACAGATGTCCCGGCTACGAAACGTGATTGAGTGGACCGGCATCCGAAGTGTGGAGGAGCTGTTCCGAGCGGCGCAGGACAGGAACAGGTTCGCCGAGGTGATCGCCAACGTAGGGGGGAACCGACAGGGCACTTGAAGAAGAAGAATATTTTAAATACAATTTTATTGTTGATTATTGAAATTTATTGGTAAAAGCTAGTATATTTAGTTTAAACATTATTTGACACCTGCTTTATAGATGTTTTAATATTTTCTATGGGAATGACAGGATTCACCTTACTAAGGCGCTGAACTCAAGTTGCCGACATCGTGAATCATACAGCTAAATTGAAGTGGCAATGGGTAGACAGACAGACAGGACAGTACCAGATGGACATCCAGAATATTTTAATGAAGGCCTTGGGCAAATAAAAGGCTTGTCAGGAGGTCAACAAAAAGATAGATCGACAACATTGCCTGAATAGCTGGAAAGACTTGGATGCGGAAGAGACAAGTCAAGGACGAGTGGAGAAAAATAGAATAGGCCTATATCCAGCAGTGGAGGGAAGAAGGCTGAATAAAATGAAGACTAAGGCATTATCAAATGTTAATATCATTATCAAAGTGAGGAGGAACTGCAGGAGGCCTTAGAAACTTTACAAGGCATTCTTCAAGATGGCTACAACATGAAGATAAATAAAGAAAAAAAAAGTTGCTGACTCTAGGACAAACGCAACATCAGATGAGAGTAGTGATGCAGGAGTTCCACTAAAGAACATCAAGGAGTTTGTCTACCTCGGGAGCAAAATAACATGGGACGGTCGGTCTAAGAGCGACGTCGACAGCCGTATACATCAGGCTTTGCTTGCATTTAATAAAAGATCGAAAATAATATAATCAAATAATACAGACCTAAAAACTGAGAATACTCCTCATCAAGACCTATGTATGGAGTATTTTGATGTACGGCTGCGAGACATGGTGCCTATCCGAAAGAGATAAGCGGAGACTAGAGGCTTTTGAGATTTGGTCCTATAGCATACTATTAGGAATTTCCTGGAGAAACCACATCACGAATGAGGAAGTTCTTCAAGGAATCGAAGGAAGAAGGCACCTGCTCAGGACCTTGTAAAAAAGGCGTGCAAGATGGATCGGCCATGTAATACGTCAAGAGGGTCTCTTGCATGCCATAATGGAGGGTATGACCGAGGGGACAAACTCTAGGGGACGCCCACGCCGAGAATACCTGGAGGACCTGTTGGTGGACGTGCGCTGATCATCATATGCAGATTTCGAAAGAGCCGCACAAGACAGGGAAGAATGGAAGAGAATAATAGAAGAAATTGTTGCAAACCAATCCAAGGATTAAAACTTTCTAACTACTCGTAACTAATATCTATAAAACAGACGTTTTTAATTCTTAATGGAGTTTTACATGAATGTTTAAAACACAATAAATGTTTATGTTTAGTTATGTATGATAATGATATTTTAACACTTTATTTTAACCAGTTTCGCCAAAGGGATTAAATGATTAACTATAACAGATAGGACGGTTCAAGGTTTTCGATATTCCTTTTATTACAAATTTGATCCCTTTGAAACCGGCATAACCCCAAAGTGTAAGGGTTGCCACAAGATATATTGTGTGGCTTTGTAGGATGAAATTAACCAGCTGCGTTGAGCAGGAAGTATGTGTGCTACATGGAAGAAAAGGATTAAAAGATTTTTTCGGCCACGTTCTTGTTAGTCCGCATGCTTTACAGGAAAAAATCGACCGAGTACCCATCTGCTAACAAGTAAAATGGTTTTCAATTCAAAATTGTTTAATTATACGTATGGATTTATAATTATTAAATAAAACGATGTTTTTTAAATACTTCCACTTTCGTTTTTATTTCGACAGCGATCGGTTTCGCCAAACTCGCTGGCATCGACCGGCTGGTTCCACCAGTCGCTTGATGTGATATGATAGTGTCGAATGAAAATATAAGAAGTGAATGCGGTGCGAATGATGGTGTTATGAACAAAATAATGAAAGGATCATTAAGATGGATTGGACACATGGAAAGAATAAATGAAGAAAGAATGCTAAAGAATGAATATTTTAACGATGAATTTAGAATAGAGGAAGACCGAGGAAAACTTGGCACGATCAAATTAATCAAACATTGAATGTCGGCTACGTGAGGAGTCAGAGAAATCGACGCAAGTGTCATCATGTATAAATGTTGAGGAAGCGAGAGAAATGCCAGGAAAGAAAAATGTGGCAGTCCATTTTATCTGCCTACCCCTTCGGGAAGACGGCGTGATGGTTAGTTAGTTAGTTAGTTAGTTATATGATATTTATTGATTCTATCTGTTGAGTTTTATATGAAATATCAGTAGTAATCATTTGTTTCATAACTCCATTTGACTCCAAAGAACAAGAATGTCGTTAATATAATGATATATTTTCAACTAACAGTATCATTATTTCTCTAATAAACTGTCATCAATTCAAACGATTATACTGAACCCGCATATCAATTGCAAATAACCCCAACTGGACGTTTTGTTACTAGTTTCCTAGTTGAAATATTAATGAAATATGCACAGTATGGAGGCGGTGTTAGCAGTACTTTTCTTTGCGAGTTTCCATATTTCCCGTGCACTTTCCCGCTGCATTCAAGTCAGTATTCAGACTTCTTCCGCGAAACTTTCCAGACAGGATTTAGGAACATAAATAATAAACCTCCGCAGATTGTGAGGGACGTTGTGGCGACTCGAAGATTATTCATGGCAGCTGGGAGCCTGTAGAGTACACTGGCGGTGCGTGAACAATAGTTCTGTCTTTAAAAAATATGAAGAGTACGACTTATATTAATCGATAAAATAGAAAGACGTCGGGGAGTTGGTGGAAGGAAGTGGTCCTGGCTGAGGAACATAAAGGAACGGACAGGAAATACCGGAATTCAGAACCTGTTCCAATTGGCACAGGACATAGATGCCGTTGCTGCAGTAATTTCCAACGTTGGGGGAACCTGACACGGCACCGTAAAAAGAAGAAGAAGAAGAGTATAACAACAACAAACCATTCCGCCGTTTTCTCGGAGGGGTAGGCAGAGAATCGCCTCACTTCTAGATCCTGACACATCACTCTAGCTTCCTCTACATTGACACAGCGAGTAATACAATTTGTTAATTGATCTTTACCCCGTCACGCAGAACCAACATGCCTTTAGTGATGCCAGTAGGTGAAGAAATTCGGACGTTGAATTTAATTGTCTCGTATTAAATTCAACATTTTTTGTGTCAGTGAGACAGTGTACGTAAAAACATATTTTATCAATTCTGAAAAGAGTACTGCCTCACTGTTAGCTTACTCCACATTGATACAGCGAGTCATACATGCACGTCGATTCTTCCAACTTTTAACATGGCCGACCTTCAAAATTTGATTAATTTCATCATCATCATCATAAGCCGTCTGTCATCCACTGCTGAATGTAGGCCCCTTCCAAAGCACGCCACCGCCCCCTATCCATTGCCGCTCCAATCCATCTATGTCCAGCAATCCTCTTCCGATCGTCGGTCCATCGGGCAGGGGGACGTCCAACTCTGCGGAATCCTGTACGCGTCCACTCCCGAACCCGTCTCCCCCATCGGCCGTTGGTTCTCCGACAGATATGGCCAGCCCATCGCCACTTCAGCCCGCCCATCATCAGAGCCACCTCAGTCACCATGGTTTGTTGACGAATAAATTCGTTTCTAAATCTGTCCCTCAAGGTTATTTCAAGCATGGCTCTTTCCATGGCGCGTTGGGTGACCTTGAATCTGTAATCTAGACCTTTTGTCAGTGTTAGCGATTAATTTGATCATGCTTAATTTTCCTCGTTCTCCCACGACTCCGTACTCCATTCACATTGTTAACGTATGCTTTCTAAACCGTTTTTTCTTCATCTATGCATTCCATATTTCCAAACCAATGTAGTGATCTTTTCATAACTTTGTTCATAAAACTTTTTCCGCTCTACGCTTCTTTCTTATTACAAACATCATCTTACCTCACATAGTATATGGAACTCATATCTACCGCATTTATTCTGCTTTCAAACATTTTCTGCCAGTTCCATTATTCACTTTCATTAGGAGTAAGATGAGAATTTATAAATCATGCATAAGACCAACAATAACATATGGCGTTGAAGCAAGGGCAGACACAGTCAGGACAAAACAAGTTCAGAGGACTTCCGAGATGAAGGCATTAAGGATGATAGCAGGCAGGCACTAAGAGATCGCGTAAGGAACACCATGATAAGAGAAATGTGTAAGACTGGGGATATTGTGCGATGGAGAAGACAGAGAAAAAGGGACTGGAATGGTAATGTTCAAGTAATTAATACCACCGGACTCTATTTTTTTAACAGGATACTCAGAGTACACTCCGCGAAAATAACGAATTAAATACCGTAAAGCGAGTATTCACATTCAAATTTCAAATAATAACGAATTCTATAATTTAAACAGTTGTGCTTAAGGCATAGTATTTAAAATGTTTTTTTTTTTTTGCATGTGTTGGTTTCTGCTAAAATACCTTAACGTGTTACAGGGTCAAGGTGTTTTGTAAGCTAATGTTTGAAAAGTGTTGCTGTGTGCGAGTTTAATCTAAGTGATTTGTGAGTGTGCCTGTCTTGTGTTGGTTACGTTAGTAAAAAAAGAATTCATCATGAACTGCTTCCTCTTCTTCTCGGAGTGCCATGTCAGGTCCCCTCGACGTCGACTATCACTCTGGCGTAGGCTTCTCTGTCCTGTGCCAGACGGAACATACCCCCACCCTCCGAATTCCGGTCCACCTTTTGATAATTTCGAGCCAAGACACCTGGGGTCTTCCCACACTGCGCCTACCCCCAATCTTCCCTTTCATGGTGAGGTTGAGCAGATTGAATTTGATAATATCCTATCAAAATTTAACTCGTCATGTCTACGTAAAACATAAAAAGTAGTATTGTAAACAAAGCTTAAAAAATTGTATAAAACTAATATTTTTTAACAATTTAAAAGCGGTTTCACAACCTTTATTTCTTTGTTAGTTTTATGTTATTATAAAAATGCGTCAATGTTATCTTCATCATTAATTTCCTAAAATACAAACAATGAAAACGCCTATGGAATTTGAACGTTCTCCACCAGAGCTGCAGGAAATCTGATATGCTGATCTTGTTGCATTTTTATCAGGATCAGGCGTAGAAGTTTAGACTGAAGCTTTGCCAAACTTTAAATTTGTTTATTATTTGAAGTTTGAGACTTTTGCAATAACGAAGATTGATTCGATATATTATAAATATCGTATAAAGCACTTACATTGCGGGGTGAAATTTCAAAAAATGCATTTTTAGCAATACATTTTTATTTGATTTCACTCTAACCAAAGTAAAAAACAAATTTCATAAACTTTTTATTTTGTTTACTTATTCTAACGACGCTCCGGTTAAAAATACATGGGTTTGTAAATTTCATCGCATGATATAATCATATTTCTTATACCTACTTCAATTAAACTAACTAACTAACTAACAATCACGCCGTCTCCCCGAAGGGGTAGCCAGAAAGAATGAACTCCCACACTTTAACCGATACGGAACTTCATCCCTCTCTTTACGCCCCCGCGGGAGACGCGGTGTGATGGGTTGCGAACCTCACCGTCACCAATAGGCATCTCCCGTCTTCACTTCGATCGTCCAACGTCCACAAATTAAATCTAAAACAAACAATATAAAATACATTGATAAAAAATAATTAAATTAAATTAAAATAATATAACAGATATTATTCTTTTGGATGGTGCACATGTTGTGGGCTGGACGATTGGGACTTTTTTGTTTATTTAATTTATATTCCACGTATCTACTGTTATTTTAAATAACTGTTATTAGGCAACTATAACATTTCATCTCTAGCTAGAACTTCAATATAGACCTGCCTTTTTTATATTATCCATGCCTTCAATCATAAGGCAATTTACAATCTTAAAAAAAGGTTCAGTTCACAGGAACTTATTATTTATTAATTTAATTCAAACATAAAACAATAATAATAAAAAAAACATTATAAACGCGATATAACATATGCATATATATGATTCTACTACATATATATATGCGGTGTAGTAATATTACAATAAATGAATTTAAATTACTATGCTAACTAATTCTGGATAAACTCTCAAAGGATTACGTTACTCCTCCGTTAAGTGTGAAGTAGTCGGTGAGAATTTGCATGTTTCGTTTTCTGATTGTTTCTTTTTACTTTTGCCAAAGCTCCCGAAAGAAAAAGTTTTCCCGTTTGCACTACGGACAATAATTCTTCCTTTTCTATGCACCTCGGCACATATTTATAGCCCCAGTGTTCATTACAAGAACACGACCCCTTCTTGCGCTCTACGGGTATATTCGTTCCGATGGTATTCTTAACAATCAAGCAGTCTAGCTAATAAATTAACCTATTTTTGGAATTGAATAGTGAAAATCGCATTGTAAAACAAACAATAATTTAAATTATTACAAAATAATTTAAAAATAACGATAAATATATATTATTCTATACACAAATCAAATCAAATCAGATTATTATCTCAACAGACATTACAATCAAAATCAATGTTTAAGGCATCTATTGAGTTTATGTAAAATATAATAAATACAAATATAATACTCGGAACGCATGAAAGATTAAACTTTATATAAAATATCAAAACATTGTGAAAAAACAAAATAAATAAACTTTTTATTTCTTTAGCCTGTAAATTTGCACTCCTAAACATATATGTCTCTTCTATTAGTTTTCACGTATTTCTTTCCTGTCGTATTTTTCAGTTTCTTCGAATGTGTCGTTAAACATCATCCCTTCAACTTGTATGTAGTCTCCCGATACTTATTTATTTATTTTGTTATAAACGGAATAAATTCCAATACATTTTTTTTTAATACAGATAGTTTAATTAAATCTATGAACATTTAAGAGGTAAATATTGTACAAGTTGTTAATGAAAGAAGGACACTGTTATAAATGAGAATACAGGTATCTTCTCTTCTTCTATTGAAATCTATTGAATATAAAATGATTACAAAGAACTTATTCAAATTGACATAGAAACAGATACACATGGAGGTTCGAAAAATCACAAAATTTTAACAGTTGTTGAGAAAAAAAAATAGTAACACCTGTCGATGTCAACAATGTTGCATAGGTTAACGGAACATCTGTCGCAAAAATTAAAAAAAAAGGAAAAAAATGTGATACCATAAACAGAATTTTAGAGTACAATAATTAAAATAATAATAAAATGTTGATAATGTTGAATTATCATAGTGTTTCCGCCAAAACAATGGAATATTTAAAAAAAGGATTAAATAAATAATGTACTTTAGATGAACAATGTGAACATGACTGACAATTAGCCAATTAATTTGAACTGGTTAACAAAATTAAGGGTTTGGTAGAGGTCATGGTTTCCACTGCAAAGGGTGTTTGTCTCTAATAATATGGCATGTCTATTGCTATTTTATACAGGACACATTCTCTATGATATCGGTAGTTAGTTCAAAAACTTTAACCTCTTTTTGCACTCTTTGATTATAGCCAATTCCAAGCATTGCGATTTCAATTGTTCTTTCTCTTCTAAACGGTGTGCACTGTTAATGGGGTAGCTATTTCATATACGGTCGTATATTGCAACCGTAAGGATACCTTCGTCATATACTTTCACTTTGGGCTTAAAGGGGCCCTTAGGAAAAAGCTTAATTGACCAAATCAGCCAAAGTTAATCCAAGGCGTATAGTGATCTCTACGACCTAGCTGGTTGCATATAAAACTAGTGAAATACATTCGTTCTTACACAGTTTAATAAATTAGCATTTTATATGAAAAACTTGACGTAATGCATAAATATTTTTTACGCTAATTTCCATTACATTTTATTACTGTATTACTGAAAAATACCCGTCTCGTGGTTTTAGTGTTGATTGCGAAAACAAAAGAATCAAGTGACTTTTTTGTTTTCTATTTCTCCCGCTCTGTGTCGCATAATGGCAAAGTGTATGCTTCTATATGTTATGGAATTGCTTTAATGCACGCCATACATGAAGAAAATTTGTAAAAGTAATCCCCATACGCAAGCGGCACGGCAATGTAGACTTGAAATAAATATGCTAACGCCAAATAGCACGATTTCAATTTTTGTTTTAATTTTTGAACGGCGGCGGTGAATTTTTGACAAGTCTCTTATGCCGCATACCTTTTAAGCGTTTTATTTGCGATTTAGTGTGAACTTTCAGGAATCCTGTTGTGCCGTGCCGAGGACTCGTAAACATCGAGAATACTTTTAAAAGTGCTCAAACACAAGTTATTTTTATTTTGCCGTGAGCTTTGGGATGGAAGAATGTTTTTATGTCGTTTAAAATATTGCGAAATAATTTGATGTTATTAGCATTCGTATAAAATTATAATAATTACAGACACGTTCAATAACCCCGCTGCTGGATATGGGCCTTTTCTAAACTCATTCGACATTTTCTATCTTGGGCTATCTGTTACCAACTGCGACTCGCAAGTTTGATTCCACCTTTTGTGGTCTTCCTATGAATCTTCTGTTGTTCCGAAGCCTCAACCTCAGGTCTCAACCTTCTAGGTGACAATCTTAACTCATCCTGTCTCGCCACGTGCCCCGCCCACTGCCATTTTAGCTTTGCTGTTATTTTTGGGATATGGTAACCATTGTTCGATGTCTTATATCCTTATTTTGAATCTTATCACAAAGATAATAATAATAAAGTAGTAAAAAAAGTGAGGGACTATTTATATGTGCATCGGTAAAAATTCAAAACGACATAATTTACGCATACAAATGAGGCCTGTAGATTTTAATAATTCTCCTGTTATTTGATATATTAAAAACACACTAATAACCTCTTTATAATCCTGCATTTCATAAAATGTGATTTGTATACATATATAGTGGACAAAAGCTATGAAAAAAATCGGGATGCCTTTCAAATATGAATATAATCGTAAAATATTAAAAACATCATGAATAGAAAGAGTCACAATCTGGAAAGCGAAAGGAAAAAAGAAAAACGAAAATTTCGCGACAAGTGCAGGAAACTGGAATACCTCAGACAAGTTATGAGATACGATAAATACAAGTGCTGGAACTGATTATCGAAAGTAAAATTGAAAAAAAAAAAAATATTTCGGGAGAAGCATAATATTCTGACTTGGGAACTTTCTAGAATGGTTAAGCTGCACAACATCTTTAGAGATTAGTTTAGAGCTTCTGTATCCAAAATAAAAATAGCCATGAAGTTGTCCATTCCACGAAAGAAGGTGAAAAATAATAGTACTTATTTTTTTGTTTCAATATTTTGTAATTTATTTATTTTTAATTTAACTCTGTAAAACAGTGTTTGATTATATTTCTATAAAATGATAGGTTAAAGTTGTTTTTAAGCCACGTATCCACTTCATCCGATAAATTAAGAAATCGTTTCAAGTTTTTTTGCTAAATAATATAATATTTATTTATCAGCGATTTTGTGATCATAGCCGTTATTAAAAAGTAACTACCTATAAGGTAGACTTGAAGATTAATTTGAGTAGAGTACAGGCTATTTGGAATTATACCATTGAAAAAACGGAGAGGTTAAAACCCTGATATGTATTCCTGTCCCTAAAACTTGATATGTTGTTATTGAAGAGATTACAAAAATAACTTTTAAAAATAAAAATCGTTATACATATTTTGTTTAAATCCACGAGTTTGTTTAAATCCACTGCAGGTTTCAGCAGCTTCTGGTAGAAAAATGTGCCGATTTCCCAAAAATATATAAATAAATGAAAGTATAAAATTATAATGTAATATGGAAGTTTGTCAAGAAAGAACAATGTGACGGTGAACTTTTTCTGCCTACCCTTTAGAAGAGACGGCGTGATGGTGTTAGTAAGTTAGTTATAAAATTATAAAATAAAACTACTTCATTGTATGACATATCTTCTCAGGAATTTTTTCTAAAACGAAGTATTATTTGCCGGTAATATTAAACAAATTCATTGATTCATTTTCGAATATATTCAAACAAAAATTGCTTTTACATAAAAACAAAAGCTCTCAGATCTCGAATGATGGAACAATTTGAAATAATTTAATGGAAATGGAAAAGTAAGAAAACATCCTTTATTAAGACGGACGGAAAATATTTTATCTTTTCCTCCGGGATTGGAATCAAGATAGACCGCGAATTCCGTAGGATACCTTATTACAAAGTTACGTTGCAATCGGTGTATCCCGAGTAGATTTATGTGATCGATACGTCCCGCGAGAGCTGCCGACTTTACCATACTCCGCCCCCGCGCAGTTCACGAGTAACCAAAACGGCGGAGAAAACTTTCTCGGGAACCATCCTGATTTTGTTCGATCGCAAAGAATGAAGAAAATGTGATCAAAAAGAACTTCCTTATATAAAAACATATTGTAGAGTTTTTTAAACAACAGTTTAACTGACAGTTTAAAAAAGTGGTGTTAAAACATAATATTTATGTGTGTTTACGCGATGCTATTTTTATGCACGTTTTAAAGGAGCAAAATACTCTCATTAAGGTAATTGAGGTGGCTTAATACAAGCATGGAACTGGCAAAAGAAGGATGAAAGTAGAATAAATGCAGTAAAAATGAGATCTCTAAGACGAATGTATGGTAAATCTGTATAAGATACTGTCAAATGCAAGTATAAGAAGTGAATGCGGTGCGAATGAAAGTGTTATGAACAAAATAATGAAAGGGTTGTTAAGATGGTTTGGACACACGGAAAGAATGAGTGAAGACAGAATGGTGAAAAAGGTATTTGTAAACGACGTAAACGGAGCTAGAAATAGTGGAAGACCGAGAAAGACGTGGCGCGATCAAATCAATCAAATATTAAATGTCGGTCACATGAGGAGTCGGAGAAATATGACGTGCGTGCAGATGTATGAATGTGAAGACAAGTATGTCAAGACAGAAGAGTATGGGGTTCCATTATTTCTGCCTACCCCTCCGGGGAGACGGCGTGATGCTTAGTTACTTACTTAGTAATAAAACTTCTAGAAAACAGACGTTTTCATTCGTATTAATTATTTAATATGGAGTTTCAAATCATTTTATTCGTTCAAGAAACAATAAAAAAACATTACAAAATATCGTTCTTCAAATCGACTTAATCTACGTCCGATCATTTTTTTAACAACATTAAATTGATTGAAAGTATAATAAAATCAGACTTAATTATAACTTTTATTTAATTAGAATATTTTTAAACACTTTTTAAATACGACTTTTTTAAAATTGCTAGCGTCGGCTAGATTTACGAATGATCACTGTGACACTGTCTCAAGTCGAGTTACATTATGTAAGCACGGGTTCGTACTTTAGTTGCGTGTTAGTACCCCAATCGCGGTGATATGATGGAGTGTTGAAATAATTGCCGACGCACTTAACCAGGTATTTGGAATCAGGAAATGCTAAGCGGAATCCCGCTTTAAATATTTGCTCGAATTATGACTGTCATGGCTTGTGGTGTGTCTAGAGGATGGGGGTTACTTAATCGGTTAGTAATCGTTACCAAATTATACACCTGCGCCGTATTATGCTAACATTTCTGGCGGTAACGCTTAGATGTGGTCTGATCCACTAGCTTGATATTAGTGTGCGCTGGTTTATCTACCAGATACATCGGACAATTTTTTAAGTTGGTTTATTTTTTTAAATTGTTTTATCTATTAAATACATCCGAACAAATTTTCATAGACATTAATTTGCTATAATTGAGTTTTTCATATAGTTAAGGGTAAATCAATATTTAATTATATTGTACAAAAAAAAGACTGGCAAATTATCACTGATAAGAATGTCCGGGAAAACGATATATGATAGAATACTGAACAACGAAATAAGAAAGGAAAGTATAGCAGATGATTGCATCATAAGTAAAATTTAACAATGATCAATGAGATTATTTGGACATATCGAATGGACGAGAGGAGAATGATTTAGTGTGAGTAGAAAGAGAGGCCGTAGAAGACCAAGTAAAGCAAGGCATGAGCTTCTTCTTCTTCTGCTTTATTTAGGACTGTGTCCTGTTATTTCTCGGAACCTGTTCCTGGGATGCAGATCTCAAAATGTCTCGCCATCTTTTAGGTGATCTTCCTGTAGGTCGATTTCTTGTTGGTACTTTATTTGCGGCTATATTTATCACTCTTTCAGAACATGCTCTTTCCACATGATCTCTCCAGTAGCGTCTTCTCAGTCTTCCCCATCTCACGACATCATCTACATTGCAGATCTTTCTTACTTCAGAATTTCTTATTCTGTCTCGGAGTGTCGTTCCCGCAATGGATTGGAGAGTCTTCATTTCTGTGGTTCTTAGGAGACTTCTTGTTCTGATGGTGTCAGCTCTCGTTTCTATTCCATGTGTCAATATAGGACGTACACATGTCTTGTAGATTCGAATTTTGCTCTCTTTTAGCATATTTTTATTTTTCCAAACAGCATTCGTCATCAGCGGCGGCCCTGTTTGTTAGTTCACTTACTTTTCCGTAGAAGTCACTGCTGCTTGATACATTAACACCTAAGTACTTAAAATACATCACTTGTTCTATTATTTTATTATCAAATGCAAGGTTGCATCGTATTGGTTGTCTTGATGTAACCATGCTCTTTTTCTTGCCTGTGGAGATTTTCATTTTGAATCTTTGAGAAAATATGTGGAATTTGAACAGTAGCCTTTGTAGATTATCTTGAGAGTTTGCTATGAGCACCGCATCATGATCAGACCATGATCAATGGAATGACCAAATCAATCAAATATTATAATAAAGACGTCCAAATTCGTTAGTTTTTTATTTACATGGTTTTTAGATCCCATTAATAAATAACGTAAGTCAAATATTCCTTACAGAACCATATAAAAATTTCGAATCATTTCCTTTTTCAGCAAAAGTAATATAAAAGTATAAAAAGTCATCACACGTAACTGCTAATGGAGCAGTTAAACAAGCATATTAGTATCCGACCCACGTAGAGCCAAATGACTAGTTGCACGATGACATGCTCTAGCTATGTGTGGCATGATAATAAAAACATTCACATAAAATGGTGTTTAACGTTATGTTCGTCATCAAATTCACATCAATTTGGGGAAAACAAATTCCCTTCAACCCTTCAAGGCGCGAGGGTGGGATCGCGTGAGAGCGGCGCCAACTTGAGAAATGGCGAAGTCAAATATACATAAATACATAAACAAAGCCTGGAAAACTTTCACAATCCACATTTGGTAATGTGATCCCGGGCGCCTTCGGTAATTTTTTGAAAAATGGCTTTTTTAACATTTCTCACCCTAATGACAGGGGCCGTTTATGTAATTTCCTCGAGCGGGTACTTCGGATAATCATTGCCAAAACAAATTACGCAAATTAAGATTGCTACCAATTATGTCTACAAAACTAACTAACAATCACCACGTCTCCCCGAAGGAGTCTTTTTCTTCTTCTTCTTGTCCTATCACATCTCCGTGGTGCATAGGGCCTCAAGGAACCTTCTACCCCCGAATCTATATGTTTATTTATTTAATAAAGTTATTAAAAATTACAGGAACATTTTACAAATTATTAACCGATCATTTATAAACAATAAATTAATAATTGAACAAACGTAAATGAGAAAAACAACAAAAACATTAAATATTAATTCAAGAATCAATTGTATCTAAAAAGGGACGAAGATGCAAATTGGAAACAAAATATGGTTGATCAAGGTATTCACAGGACTTTTGACCTGTCATTGGTTAGATTAAGCGCACGCTTCATGTAATACAACATTCCCCATTCCACATTTTTTTCATATGACCACCATGTCTGCCAATTTTTTGGAAGTTGTATATATGTTAATCTGCAACACCATCCTTTGCATGGTAGTTTATTCAATCTACACACTAACGACATCTATGAAGATTGTATTTTAAGCATTAAGCAGAAGATCTTTTTAACGCAATGTGAAAGGCTACCGCCATTTACCGCATTGCTGGAAACCGCCTGGAGATGTCATATAATAAATATTAATATTTGATTGATTTGATCGTGCCACGTTTTTCTCTATCTTGCTTAATTTAATGTTCTAATTACACCGTTAACATATAATTATCAATATGTTTACATTCATTCTTTCCATGTGTCCAGACAATATAATAATACTTTTGTGCAGAGCCTTGTAAGCTCTTTTGGGTAGACTTTAGTTTGCGATAATAACTATAAGTACACCATTTACTTTTTTGCTATGATTATATTATTTACAATTATGATGTATTAAATATGACATTCTAGAAACATAATTAACTCTCTTTTAATTAGTTTTTTTTTAACAGATCATCGAAACATTATGATTTATAATATGTACAAAAAATTCATTTATACGATAAGTCTGTGTTCTAGAAAACATTATATTTTATAAAAATGACATGTGTCGCCATGTTAAGGTCTTTGATAATGCCATTTACATTAAATAAAATTATCAAACATACTAAGCAAGGTAAAGCATGTCATTCCTATTAAATATAATACATGTTTATCAAATAAGACAATGTTTTTTTTAACTACTTTCACTTTTGTCTTTATTTCGACAGCGACCGGTTTCACCGGACTCGCTGGCATCGTCAGACCAGTCTGTCGATCCAGCCGGGCGAATCCGGTCGCTGTCAAAATAAAGACAAAAGTGGAAGTAGTTAAAAAAATGTTTATTTAATTATTTTTTAAAATGAACTTCAATCTAGATATTTCAGTAAAATCATTTAAATATAATTCGACTTCTATAAAACAGAGATTTTCATTGGAATCAATTATTTAATATGAAGTTTAACATAAATGTACAAGAAACAATAAATACAGCTGAAATTTATTTGTAAAATTATTTTCAAGTAAGTACCTGGTATGGTAAGGTATGTCAATTCCTGCTGAAGGCCATTTTTTATTTCACTTAAATTTAAATTTTAGATAACGTAAAGTTAGGGCTTAGATTTGAACTAAAAAATGACGTCTGATTTTGTAGGATATTATTTTAACCCATTGTTTAAGATTTCTGTACTGAAATCACCACGCACCAATGACGTGCCTCTAACAGCTACACGTTTTGGAATAACTTACAGATTCCTTTACTGATAATGGCACAAAGTGTTTTGAGAATGGAAATTAAAACACCCCTTACCATTCCACATTTGCCCAAAGCCCGTGATATTCATAAACCCCTAAAAACACGTTAGAAATAAAAAGAAGTATTTTTAAGACCAAACTCTTTCAATTTTACTCAGTCCCTATAATTCGTCATGATTAATGAACTTTTTCTGTTTTTGTGTCAAGTTCGAATCCTTTTTGAACATTAATGATGTCGTGAAGTTTTTTATTTAGATTTTTTTCTTCGTTTTTTATATAAATTTAAAACTTCAATAATTGTCATTTGATGTTAAAAACTATGAATAATTGTGATTTGATGTTTTTGATAGAAGGTCGCCTTGGCAAAAAAGTTAATGATATAGTCAATTGGTATTGACGAATATTTGAGAAATCTACTCACAAAATATACTTTTCTTACAGTACACAGTACACTGCATATAGAAAGATATATTCTAAGGTGTATAGCTCTGATGAAGCTCGATTGAACTGGTTGGCGCTACTAACTCAATAAGGTAGTTTGTACTATGTTTAAAGTAATTAAGACGAATGAAAACGTGTTTTCCTTAGAAACACTTTATTTCGTCCCACATTAAATAACTTATTTTTGATTTATATAATATCATTTAGTATCCCCTAACTATGTAACCATTGTCAAAAAATTTCTTAACGAGTTCCAAGAAACACTATCCAACATTTCTGGACCTACCCAAAAAAATATTTGTTAATAATGTATAAAGTCACAACAATTATCGTTTATTGCCATATTCTGCTCCATTTACTAGTGTATATAAACTGCAAGGAGTTGAAGTTTCGACACATTTGATAATGCTATAGAAGGGCGAAACACATCATTCCCATACAATATATAAAAAACTTCTAGAAAACTGACGTTTTCATTCGTATTAATTATTTAATATGGAGTTTTACATCATTGTTCAAGAAACAATAAATATGTTCTAAGTGTTAAATCTTATCATATACGAAATCTTTTTAAGAAAAAATAAAAAAAGGTTCTAATATAACAATAAACAGAACAAAAATAATATAAACTGATTTCATTTCAATTAAAATATTTAAAAACAAAAGCAACATCGAAAAAAGCCCATCCAAAAACACTAAAATGGCAGTGCTCAATAGTGTTATTGTACCAATTCTTATGTTAGAAAGTGAAGCATGGAACTGGCAGAGAAGGATGAAAGTAGTATAAACCCGCGTAAAAACTACCTACGTGGCCGAATGGTAAGTGCTTTGACGACCACCCCGAAAAATCCGGGCTCGATTCCCGGCGATGGCAGTGTGGTTGTCACAATGTCTTGTTTGGTGCAGAATTCACGTGACAACAAAATGGCGATATATGAGCTATCTATCACATGTCAAGAGAATCAATATGATAGCTATATTATTTACATAGATTTGGCTCGCGCTGTAATGACCTAAAGAGCGATTCACTAAAATATCAATGATAAGACGTAGAAAACACATTTTTCTTTTAGATTTAGTAATTTTAATTATATCTTCAAATTGTGATTACCAATGTAAGCATAAGATAACTAACCACCGCCATTTTATTAACAAACCGCCATTTTACTAACAATGCTACTAACATCCTATTTTATGTAGTTGTCACGATACAGGCCATGCCTAGTGTGGCAACTACAGTCCATAAACTTTTTTCGGCAAATTATTGTTATAACATGTAAAATAAACGAATAAAAAATTAATAAATAAATAAAAAAAATAAAAATGCATCAGAAATTAGATATCTTGAAGAAGTGAATGCGGTGCAAATGAAAGTGTTATGAAAAAAATAATGATTGGAGCATTAATTGGTTTAGACACATGGAAAGAACGAATAATGAAAGAATGGTAAAAAAATAATATTATGTACTAACGATGTAAATGGAAATGAAACGTTGAAATTTTTTAATGATTATTAGTGGATCATATCGTTTTTTTTTTTTAATTAAGAATTTTTACCTGTTGGAATTTTAAAAACATGTTGAAGTTTTTCAAACCTATCGTAAATAATGAATGTAATAAAATATGATACTACTCTTCCCGTGGCCCCAATTACTCCCGGGTCATCCCTGGGCCGGTCCACCAGGCAGGCGGTCCGGGCGAAACGCGAACCCGACTTAGGCCTAATCCACTGAACTTTACTGACCGCATTGTCTCAGGTTCGCCTCTAGTCGGCGACCCCGGCCTCACTAATAATACAGAGCACTGAAGAAATATTGCCTCTACCGGTATATCATTTAAACAAAACCGGCATGGTTTATACAGTTTGTACACAAAGTGTTACCATTATGCATTTTATTTCGTAAAACAAAACAAAAAATATTTTAAATCAAACAAACTAACTAATCATCACGCCGTCTCTCCGAAGGGGTAGACAAATATAATGGATTGCAACACTTTTCTTTTCTGAAAAAATTCTTTCAGTCCTCAACATTTATACATCGTGTCGTGCACGCACGTCGACTGCTCCGACTCCTTACGTGGTTGAGATTCGGTGTTTCGGGCAAAACAATGGACCATATATCAAAATTGATTTAATTTCTATACAATTGTCACGACAGCTGTTTCGCTAATCAAAGTCAGCGTCATCAGGTGTTATTATACAATCAACAGATTTATTTTAGTACTTTTATAGTCAAATTTAGTTTTACATCATTGTTCAAGAAATAACAAATATAAATAGACCATTTGGTATTTATATGGTCAAATTTAGTTTTACGTAATTGTTCGAGAAATAACAAATATAAATAGACAATTTAGTATTTATACGGTCAAATTTAGTTTTACATCATTGTTCAAGAAATTTGTTATTTCTTGAACAATGATGTAAAACAAAATTTGACTATAAAAGTACTAAATTGTTTATTTGTGTTTGTTACACAAATAAAATATTTAGTATTTATATGGCCAAATTTTGTTTTACATCGTTGTTAAAGAAATAACAAAGTAATGTTATAAAATTTAGTATTTATATGGTCACATTTAATTTAACATCATTGTTTAAAAAAATAACAAATACGAATTGACACGTGACAACCTCACAATATCACATTAATCGCTTTTGTACAAAAATAAATTTATTTTTTAACCCTCTTCAAGAATCCAATGTCAAGCAAGAAAAAAGATCTGGTAACACAGGCGATCGATACCAAATCAGCGGCGTCGAGAGGGGCAAATTTTACCTAGGAGCATTCTTTAAAAAACTCTATTTACTCCCGAAATTCTTTCTTTAGACCATAAAGCAGGTCCGGCGGAGTTTCAACAATGACCGTCTGGCCCGTTCGATTACGTGTTACTGCCCTAAGCGGCGCACATCGAGTTTTTCATTAATTTCCAATTTTTCCGCCCCATAAGTAAAGTCACCGGCAAGTCCCCCGCCCCGACCCGCCAATTGATTTATAACCATCCCTGCGAGAGACTTGCCCGGAGTATTGCCTTCCCGCTCGACTGGACGGCCCCTAGCGATGTTCGGCCATCGATTTTTTTTCGATTGTATTCTTTTATCGACGATATTTCGAAAACAAAAGCATCCTCTAGCAGTAAAACTATACATCTACAATATTTAAAATTAAATGTTGTATACTATTTCCTTCAAATTACTTTTTCCTTAGTAAATTTGCAATAAAAAAAAACAATATAAGAAACTAACTAACTAACTAACTAACCATCAAGCCGTCTCCCCGAAGGGGTAGGCAGAAAGAATGGACTGCCACACTTTTCTTTCCTGACATATTTTTCTCGATTCCTCAACATTCATACATCGTGTCATGCACGCGCGTCGATTTCTCTGACTCTTCACATGGCCGACATTCAATATTTGATTTATTTTATCGTGCCACGTTTTCCTCGGTCTTCCTTTATTTCTGGTTCCATTTACATCATTAACATATAATTTTTACAATATAAAATATTACATAATAACAAAAATAAACCATCACGTCGTTTCCCCGGAAGGGTGGGCAGAAATAATGGACGGGCACGCTACTTTATCCTGACACACCACTCTAGATTCCTCCAAATTCACACAGCGAGTCATACTCGCACGTCGATTCTTCCGACTTCTAATATGGCCAACTTTTAAAATTTTATTGATTCGGTCATGCCATATTTTCCTCAGTCTTCCTCGACTTTGTACTCCATTCACATCGTTAACGTATACTTTCTTAACCATGTATTATTTATTCATGAGTGCTACAGTTAGAAGTCACCGACGCCACGTCAGCCACGGTTTATCGTGCTTGACTCCAAAACATCGCAAACTCTCTAAATGATCCATTTTCACGATGCAAGATGTGCTAGCCAGCAAAAGAGGCCATGCTCGACAGAGAAGTAAACTTGGCCCGCGTCTCGGCCAACTCACTATTCTATGTGTTTGGGAAGCGCTACAATGGGAGACATATTAAAGACACGTCTGTTCTGTAGCAAGTGCATTTATTGACTGATTGTTAGTTGGTAAGTGTCTGGGTATGACAATGTTGAGATGGGGGGAGCGAAGCGTGACGTAACCGCCACATGACCAAACCAACGCAGTGATAATTAATACGAATGAAAAAACTTATGTTTTTCTAGAAGTTTAATTATATTTTTTGGGGGTATGACATGTTTTGGCCTTCTAAGGCATTATCAAATGTTACATTATCAAATATTATCAAACATTTGATAATGCCTTAGAAGGGCGAAATATGTCATACCCCCAAAAAATATAATAAAACTTCTAGAAAAACATAAGTTTTTTCATTCGTATTAATTATTTAATATGGAGTTTTATATCATTGTTCAAAAAACAATAAATTTACAACGCATTAATTTTTTCTTCATACTTTCTGCCACTTTGCATTCCTTCTTGTATCAGCATTTTAAACTATGTCTTACATCGAATTATATAATATAAAAATATCATTATTTCATTGTACTGAATACAACATTAAAAAAAACATTCATATATAAATACATCTCAATCGATAAAACGCGAAAAACTGGACGACACATCCTTAATCATGTCAAACTTAGATTACTTTTTGAAAGTTACTTGCACGCGTCAAATTACCCACTCACCCGCGATAGGTAGCTGCTGGCATTAAAGACTTGCTCCGTTACTTAACATTACACTACTTTCCAGCGGATCGTGGAGTGAAAAATTGTGGAAAAAAACCGACAGATTTCTTCAAGCTAACAAAATAATTTGTTTGGAAATGTTTAACTAACTAACTAACTAACCATCACGCCGTCTCCCCGAAGGAGTAGGCAGAAATAATGGACTGCCATACTTTTCTTTCCTGACATATTTCTCTCGCTTCCTCAACATTCATACATCGTGTCATGCACCCGCGTAGATTTCTCTGACTCCTCACATGGCCGACATTCAATATTTGATTTATTTGGTCGTGCCACGTTTTCCTCGGTCTTTCTCTATTTCTGGTTCCATTTACATCATTATCATATAATTTTGTTACCATTCTTTCTTCATTCATCCTTTCCATATGTCCAAACCATCTTAATGATGCTTTCATTATTTTGTTCATGACACCATCATTCGCACCGCATTCACTTCTTATATTTTCATTCGACACTCTATCATATACAGAGTATTCACACATTCGTCTAAGAGATCTCAATTCTACTGCATTTATTCTACTTTCATCCTTCTTTTGCCAGTTTCATGCTTCGCTTCCATACATAAGGGTCGGTAAAAGAACACCATTGTGCACTGCCATGTGGAAATGTTTATAATGGAGTAAATAATCTTCTTCCCCTTCTTCCTTGTTGAAGACCTTTATGGTCTATTCTCCGGAGTGTTGCTCCTCCTGTGATGTAGACTCCCATCTGTCCTTCCATATTTTAGGAGGTTTCTACGAGGACGAGTCTCGTCAGGCTGATTATGTAGTGCAATATAGGGGAGTCTGGTGGTGTCCATTCTTTGGACATGACCGTACCAGTATCTTCTTCGCTGTCTGCTCCATCTTATAATATCCTCAACCTCACATATCTCTCAATCGCTTGCCAAATATCGTCCTCAGTTTCTTCATCTCAGAAGTCATAAAATCTTGTTTGGTCCTTACTGCGTCTTCCCTTGCTTCAACGCCATAATATATATATTTAAATATTTTTAACAATAATGCAATATTTAATAATACATTTAAAAAATATTTTTTAAACTGATATGAGGCGCCATTTTTTAAAGTGAATAAAGTATAGTTTTTTCACGTTTCGACATATTTAAGAATTAGTGTTTGAATGAATATCAAAATATTGTCAAATGTTAAACGACTCGGGTGATATTTTCACCACTAATATTTTGTCAAACTTTAAAACGTAATCATGACATATGTAATCGTTAAACCAAATATACGTTATTTTAGCTCCTAATGGGTTTATTCTAATTACAATAATACGTTCTTAGAAATTAAAACAAGACAAAAATAAAGTCCACAACTTTTTAAAAGCCAATGATTTATATTTTACCCGATATTTTACAAAACAAAGTAAATAGGTTTTTTTATCGTCCTGACGAAGAGATGAACAAAAAAATTATAATTAAAGCAAATTTTTTAAATGTTTAATTTTTTTTTTTTTTTTAAATGTCTCATCACAAATTAATAACTTCATTCGAGAATAATTTTAAACTTTTTGAAAACAATTATATTATTTAGAGAAATATTTAATTTTTCATTGAAATTAATTTATTTACTTGAATGAATAATTAATTATGAACTAAATACCAATATCTAAACGGGTGGTGTTTTTTTATTAAGGTTAAAATGATAAAATATTTTATGTACAGAACTTAAGTAAGACGAATATATTTGCATATGTTTTTATCTAAACCATAAATTATGTATGTATTATAAATATAATTTCAAATTACAAATTGTATGGTTATTTATAATATCACTATTATTAAAATTTTGATCTCAAGTAAAAATTAAAATTATTTTATTGCGGCGATCGATAGCGTATCAAAATATACGAGTATATTATATAATTTAAAAATTACATTTTTGGTTGGGTGTTACAATGTCTGGTCAGGTGCAGAACTTACGTGACACATAAATGGCGATAGATTAGCTACCTATCACATGTCACGAGAATCAATATTATAGCTATATCTTTTACATCCATTTGGCTCACGCTGTAATGATGTAAGGTGCGATTCAACAAAATAAAAATTATTACTGTTAAAATTTAAAAAACTGTTATAATATCACAATTTATTTTTAGCCACTGAGAGTGTCGCGACAGCTGTTTCGCCAACCGATGAAACTAAATAAGTTGAACAATAAAAGTATTAAGATTCCAATTAATTATATTTAAAGGTTTCTACAGGGTATCATCATCGATTGACTTATATTTAGGGAGATCAAAAATCTATTCAGTAGTCATATTTTTAATCTCTCTAAATATAAGTCACTTTAATCGTTTAATATTTTGGGAAAAGCATTATAATCCAGCTAAAAAATAATAATACTACATTCATCTTGTGTCACCTTTCCTATTAATGTAATCTACTTCCTGTTATTGTTTATCGTTTTTAATTTTTTAAATTTATTTTGTTTCATCGTTTTTGACTCTATATTATGTGTAATTGGACCTTCAAATTACTGTTTTATTATTATTATTATTATTTTATTATTATATTTTCCACCTTTAATATTTTCTCCTATAAATAGTAAATAACCGTTCTTTTAATTAAAATATTTTGGTACCTAACTTAATAAATTTCAGCGAGAACTTTAAAATTATATCAAAGAAATTATTCAAATTGACATAGGAACAAATACACATAAAGATTTGAAAAATCAAGTAAATTTTACATTTCATATATTATTGTAACACCTGATGATGTCAACATGGGTTGATGAAACAGCTGTCACGTAAAATAAAATACAATTGTTATACAAAAACAAACTTATTCAATTTAACAGTTTTAAAATGTTAAGGTATCATAGTGTTTCGGCCAAAACAATGGACTATTTGAAAAATATTATGTTTGAGACGTCAGCTAATAAATATCAATAAACATGCATTTGTAATAATTTCCATCCAATCATGCATTCTCATCTTTCCTTTTTCATTAATAATTTCTATAAAACTAAAATCTATTTGAATATTAGGTCCTTACATATGAAATTGGCGTTTTGTATGGGTGGAACATAAAGTTGATTTTTTTTAAATATAATATATTTATTTAATCAAAGTATATACCATTGCTATCTATGCACTTTTGCCATCTCATAGGTAGTTCATTCATCATCGGAGTTGAATTTTTTCCCTTGCAAGAAGTTATCCAAATTTCGAAAAAAATAGTAATCTGTTGGGGCAAGGTCCGGAGAATACGGTGGATGTCTTAGACATTCCAATTGAAGCTCTTCTAATTTGGTAGCCGTTTGTTGTGCAGTGTGTGGTCTAGCGTTATCATGAAGCAGCAGTGGCCTAGAGCGATTAACCAGCCTCGGTTGTTTAGCAGCTAACTTTTCTATCATGTTTTGCAGTTGCTGACAATAGACATCTGCCGTAATCGTCTGGCCAGATTTAAGAAAGCTGTAGTGAACGACACCGCACTAGTCCACCAAACGCTCACAAGTAACTTTTTTGGAGTCAATTTTCGCTTGGGGCATGGTTTGGCTGGTTCGGCAGGGTTCAGCCATTGCGATGAGCGCTTCCGATTATCATACAGGATCCACTTTTCATCACAGGTAATGATTCGATTCAAAATCCCTTCATTATTGTGCCGGTTGAGTAATGCAACGCAGCAGTCAACGCGCGTTTGTTGATTTGATTCACTCAATTCGTGAAGTACCCACTTTTTAAGCTTTTTCACCTTCCCAATTTGCTTCAAGTGGATTAAAACAGTTTTATCACTAACACCGCAGCCTGCAGCTAACTGGGACGACTTTCTTTGGTCTCCGGCCGTCCACGGGGCTTGTTCTGCAGGTCGAAATTTCCAGAACGAAAACGTTGGAACCAAAAACGCACTGCTTTTTCTTTTGCGGTACCGTCGCCATACACATCGTTAATCCTTCGAGCCGTTTCTGCAGCACTGGTGCCACGGTGGAACTCGTACTCGTAAATAACGCGATATTTCATTTTGTAAACTGAGTGACGCAAAGAAAAAAAAAATTGAGGAAAAAACAAATGAATTATTATTTTCGAAACACAAATACTTCAGTAAATAGCTGTATAAATTTGAATTTGGAATTCCTAACTATAGAGAAGATATTTGAGATCAAAGTTGCCAGTACGGCAAAACGCCAATTTCATATGTAAGGACCTAATATATTATTTAATATAATGTTTTTCCGAGACTATTCGCTAATTTGGTGATCTCTAATGAAATCTGAATTAATGCTGAAGTTACAAAAGGTCTTCTTCATCGATGAAAATATTTCATCTGGTCACGTCACAGAATAATTATTTACGAACTCGTACTTTGCAGGCAGATTTAATTAATTGAGTAATTCGGCCCAGTGCGGGTCGGACTTGAGAACTAGGTGCGGGCACTCGAGCAGCGGGGTCGGACTTGAGCATTAGGGGTCAGGCTTCAGCATTACGGTGATTTCGTTTCCCCGACCTTTCAAATCGAGCGAGTTAATTTTGTACTCACATACAGAACGTAACCGGGGCCAAGTCTGCGAAGTTGCCTGGAAGTCGTTTGGGGTCCCTTGAAATATCTCGGTGATTCAGCATTGCCTTAAGCGTATTGGCCTACCAAACATTAAGTTCCTATTGGGTTATGGAAGGAAAAAATTGTGTAATTTGAAGAAAAAAATACTCGGATGGAATGTTCAATCTTCGAGAGAAAACACATTTGAAAAATGGTATACTTAATGGGAGCCGAAGGATTTTTGTTTTCTTTTTCCATGCAGTTAAATAGAAAAATTCGATTCTCAAGGATTCATTTGTCTTATAATTATTAGTATTTTTTAATTGTTGTTTTCAATAGTCCATTGTTTACGCCGAAGCACTATGACACTTCAATATTATTACTGTTAAAATTTAAAACAGTTATAATACTTATCACAATTTATTTTTATTCACTGAGAGTGTCGCGACAGCTGTTTCGCCAACCGATGTTGGCATCATCGGGTGTTACAATAAACTAGATGTTACAGTTAATTGTGACACCTGATGATGCCAACATCGGTTGGCGAAACAGCTGTCGCGACACTCTCAGTGGATAAATGAAATTGTGATATTATAACAGTGTTTTAAATTTTAACAGTAGTAATTTTTATTTTGTTACTGGACTGCCACACTTTTCTTTCCTGACATATTTCTTACAAAAAATATTTTTTGATAATTGAATTAAATGTTTAATAACAATGTATTGAAAGTTAAGGCATTAACACTGTGGAATTCCATAGTAATCTACTTTGGGAATTAAAAAAACATTGCTTAAACCACTTTTAATAAAAAAAATATTAAAATACACTTATTGAATTTTAAATGCGTTTTTTATTAGTCTTTCTTTGTTTAGTTTTTGTTATATTTTACACCCAAAGATGGAGGTAACCTCTTAAACATGTCGTATATTTTAATATATTTTTTATTAAAAAATGGTTTTAACAATGTTTTTTATTTCTCAAAGTAGATAATAACAATATGTTACACCAATTAATTAATATGTTTATGGAATAAGGAAGGTACCTATTGATTTTTTTTTTCTTGTTTACAACAGGTCGTCTGAACCCAATTACTGTATACACATTTTATTTGTAGCTTTTATATTGATGATTCACATGACATGTGATAGGTAGCCAATCTATCGCCATTTTATTGTCACGTGAATTCTACACCAGACCAAAGACAGTGTGACAATCACACTGCCATTGCCGGGAATCGAACTCGGGACCTTCGGAATGGAAGTCAGAGCTCTTACCACTCTGCCACGAAGGTCATCTTAATTTTTTTTTAGATTCAATTTAAGATCGCACATGAAAAAAAGGAAAATATAACTGATTACTGATTTAAATGGTGTATGTATATTAACATTATTCTTCATTATCTTGTTGACGTAAGCTCAGACAGGAGTCGTGTCACTGTCCATTGTTCGGCCATCAATATTAAGGCGGGGGTGCGGTGACGGACAATAGCGGTATTATTCTTGGCTAAGCCTTAGTCTAGTGAGAGGCGCACACGCTGCCCCTCGACTGCGGGGCAATTTGTCAAAAACAAAAAGCGGTCAAGTGCGTATGCAAATAGGCTGATCGGCCGTGACGCGTGAGAGTGTCAGAGATGAATTGACGATCCATTCAGGAGCGTTTTAACGAAGATCCTTGCGGCGGGAGATTGAGGACTCTCCATACAGAGAGCTGTCAGTCTGTGCTGCGGACGATGTGTGGTCCGGAGGCGGATAGCCTATTTGACTCTACATTGTGCTAGGGGTAAATTATATCATTTTCAAAATTGTAATTTATCCATCCTCATTATAAAGTAATATCTCATTTTCACAAACATGAATGAGAAATTTCTTTTTATATATATTATTAAGTAATATATTCATTACAAACGTGTTTTGTTATTTTAATTTTCTCGGTTTATTATGCAAAATGGCGGCCAATTATTCCTACTTGTTTAAGATTTCCAATATCTTGACGAAATTTAATTTAATTTAATCTAAGATATAAGGTTATGTATGATTTCTTATGAATGTATAACATTATATAAACAAAAATGTGTAAATTTAATATATTGATTGAAAAAGTGAATATGTAGACTAATTAAGGTGTCATTTATTGTTTTTATGAACATTGATGTAAAACTCTCAATTAAATAACAAGTACGAACGAAACCGCATTTTTCAGTAGTTTTATTATCGTTTATAATAATGTCACTTGCTAAGGCATAATAAAATGTGCATTATTATAATGTCTTTGGAAAGCGCAAAATGTCATTCTCATAATATATAATTCTTCAAAAAAATATTGATTTTCATTTTATCATTCATAATTTAACCTTTCCGCTAGTGAGTTTATTTACTTAACTGTATCTGATAGCCCATGGACCCCAGAACTTGACTTGATACTTGCTCTGTAGGTACAGTTGAAATTAAATACAAAATGTAGAAATATAATTTTATATTAACTAGTAATATTTTTGAGATAAACACCAACAATGATCACATAATTGAAACTATTAAGAAAAAAACAGAAGATGGCAGCGAGCTGCCAAAACCCGGTCGAAGCCATAAAACCAAGTGGACATTTTAAATACATGTTATAAAGTTTTTTTTTTCATTATTTAAGTTAACATTGTTCTTTTTGTGTTAAATTATTTTTATTATTATTTTTATTTTGTTATTTTATTTTATATCATTGTATTTTATATTATTTGTTTTAGATTTATTTTGTGGGTGTCGGACGATCGAAGTGTGCGCGGGAGATGCCTATTGGTGGCGATGAGGTTCGCAACCCATCACACCGCGTCTCCCGCGAGCGAAAAGAGAAGGATGGAGTGCCGCATCAGTAAAAGTGTGACAGTCCATTCTTTCTGCCTACCCTTTCGGGGAGACGGCGTGATGGTTAGTTAGTTAGTTAGTTAGTATCTGAAGAGTGAGTTCTCGTAGCTAATGGTTGACACTGTATGAGAAATGAGGTTCCAGATATTTTGTTGTCCGAATTTTCAGTTCGGTAATATAGGGAACCTCTTTAAATATTTGTAAAAGTACGTGACAAAGTCCATAGATGTCAACAGTAAACATATATTTTATTTAAATCAGACTGCGCTTATAGTAGATATCGATTTCTCCGACTCCTCACGTGACCGACATTAACGACCGCCAATACAATAAAAATTGATCTTATTTGTTATATTTTACAACAAAATTTTGTTTGAAGTGTGAATGGGGTAAATGAAATAAAATAGATAACATAATAAAGGATAACAAAGTTAGTAAGTCACATTAAAAGTTGTTACTTCCTTACTGCAAATAGAGATTCCTATTAGCCGGTTTTTGTGTCCGCCCAGCCGAGTAAGGGCTGAAGTTGCGGAGAAGTTTTCCGTCCTCAGTGTGTTTCGGATTACGTCCGCTTGATTTGATTCCTGTTTTAGACTCGTGTAGGCAACCTACTGGAAGAGGGAAGCAAGAACTATGGACACGTATTTCCGGTCGCAGGAACTCAGTTTGTTCCGAGTCCGTGGGATAGAAGGGAGACAAAACTAAATAATAATGCTGTGTCAATTGTTCTGTTAGTAAATTAAGCTTTCTTGTGAGCGAATTTACACATCATGTTGTACGAAATTGTACACTATTTTAATTTAAATGATTTACTTTATTATATAAATGCAAAATGGCATGCAGACTAACTAACTAACTAACCATTACGCCGTCTCCCCGAAGGGGTTGGCAGAAATAATGGACTGCCACACTTTTCTTTCCTGACATATTTCTCTCGATTCCTCAACATTCATACATCGTGTCATGCACGCGTCGATTTCTCTGACTCCTCAAATGGCCGACATTCAATATTTGATTTATTTGAGCATACATACTTACATCCAAATTTAAGATAATCTGTTAATTTTACTGAAATCTCATGATGAAAGCTAATTTTGAATAATAATTTAGTAAAATTATGTTTTTTGATATAAAATTCTACTATAATTTTGTATTAATTTTGGCAGCTGGCATCGACAAACTAGCAAAACCGGTTGCCTTTAAAATAAAGACCCCAAACAAATAATTAATATGAATGAAAACGTCTGCCTTGTAGGAGTTTTATTATATTTAAGAAGGATAGACATGTTTTGCCCTTCTACTTATAAAGCATTATCAAATGCAAATTTAATAATGGCTTAAAAGGGTTTTAAAGGGAATAAACCAGTTTGTGAATAACCCTGATAAAGCTCGTTATAGAGTGAAACCGGTTGGCACTCCTTACTCAAAATAAAGTGGTATGATACAAAGTGTTACAAAAAAACGATTAATTTAATTTTTGACGAATTTTAATGAATTAAAACACCATTTTTTCCACTTTTGAGTTTATTTTTCTTGACATGTTTCGAAGGCTTACACCTTCATCATCGGGTGAACGATATAAACAATATTATATATATAAGAGTTTATATCGTTCTCCCGGTGAAAAATGTGTAAGCCTACCAAACATGTCGAGAAAAATAAACTCAAAAGTGAAAAAAAACAGAGTTTTAATTAATAAAAATTCGTCATTATGGAATTCCACAGTGTTACCGAATTAAGTTTATCGAACGACGACCTTTGAGGCCGAGTGGTAAGTGCATTGACTTCCACCGCGGAGGTTTCGAGTTCGATTCCCGGCGTGGTCAGTGTGATTGTAACACTGTCTCTGGTCTGGTGTAGAATTCACGTGACAATAAAATGGCGATAGATTAGCTACCTATCACATGACACCAGAATCACTATGATAGCTATAATACCTTTACATCGATTTGGCTCATTCTGTCATGATTTGGAGAGCGATTCAACAAAATAATAACTATAATAATAATAAAATTAATTCAATTATTAAATACAGATATGTCAAACTACCAAGATTTGGCTTCTTTCCAAAGACTTAGTTTTTATTTGAAAATGCCTCGGAAGGGCGAACAATGTCATTACATTTACATATAATAAAACTCCTACAAGGCAGACGATTTCATTCATATTGATTAATCTGTTTAATGGAGTTCTGATCCCATCCCTAATATATGGAAGCAAAGCATGGAACTGGCAGAAGAAGAATGAAAACAGACGAAATGCGGTAGAGATGAGGTCCTTAAGACGTATATGCGGTAGAACGATATACGACAGAATCTCAAATGCTGATATAATAAAATAATGTAGAGCGGAAGAAGGTATTATGAACAAAATTATGAAAGGATCGCTGCGATTGTTCGGACATATGGAACGCATGGATGGAAAAATAATGGTTCAGTAAGTATACGTTAACAATGTAAGTGGAGTAAGGAGTTGAGGTAGACCAAGGAGAACATGGCATGATCACCAAATTAATCATATTTTAAAGGTTGATCATGTTAGGAGTAGGAGGAATCAACGTGCGTGTATGACTCGTTTAATCAATGTGGAGGAAGCTTGAGAGGCTTGCCAGGATGCTTCACTTGCTTCACTTGCTTTACTTTTTTTTCTTGTCTACAAAAGGTCGTTTGAACCCAATTACTGTGTACAATTTTTTTTAGCTATTAAATTGGTAGTGTGATAGGTAGCTAAACCACATGTGATAGGTAGCTAAACTATCGCCATATTCTTGTCACGTGAATTCTACACCAAACCAATGACAGTGCGACAATCACACTGCCATCGCCGGCAATCGAACCCGGGACCTCCGGTATGGAAGTCAGAGCTCTTACCACTCTGCCACGAAGGTCGACAAGGATAGAGTAGTGTTGCGGTCCATTCTCTCCGCCTACCCCTGCGGAGAAACGGCGTGATGGTTTGTTTGTTTGTGTTTATTTTATATACGAACACGATTCTCAACATTAATGTATGGTAAATTTATTTTTTTAATTTGGCATGCATCTTATGTTTCTCGCTCTTTTTATTAATCTATTATGTATTAGTTATTATTGTGTATCTCTAACTTGTATCTTTAGTGTATTGATAGATATGATCTTTAGATATGTTTAAAATAAATAAATGAAATGAAATAAATATATTTGGAATATTTATATGACAACGGTTGAAAAGAATGCTCCTCGCGTCTCACGATGCACTATGTAACCATTCGATTGCAGATTTCGCGGTCGATTTGCCATCACGCCATATCTAATGCGAACACGCCAGCGGCACGCTAGCGCCGCTGCTGTCGGCCGATAAACCTATCTGCAAACAGCGTGCCCCACACCCCCTCACTAACTACCAACACCAATATATTGTCTGAGTACACACTCGCTCACACTCCCACGAGCTGTTGCGTAATAAATGTCATTTTAATACCAAAGTTACAATCATTTTAAAACACAGTGATAAGGAATTTTATTTATGTTGTGTTAATAATGCAGAACAAACTCAACTAACTAACTAAACATCAAGCCGTCACCCCGAAGGGGTAGGGATAAAGAATAGACTGGCATATTTTTCTTTCCTGACATACTTTTCTCACTTATTCAACTTTTATACATCGTACATGCACGCACGTCGATTTCTCCGACTATTCACATTGAAATTGTCTGGTTTAAATAACCAAATGTTGATTTTGTCCTGCCGTACACAAATAGCAATATAAAATTCTTGTGACATGTGATAGGTAGCTAATCCATCGCCATTTTATTGTCACGAGAATTCTACACCAGACCAAAAACAGTGTTACAATCACACTGCTATCGCCGGGAATCGAACTCGGAACCTTCAGTATGGCAGTCAGAGCTCTTATCACTCTGCCACGGAGGTCGTCATGTTTTGTTTTACTGTTTTATCTTTAAATGCTTTACCCATTATCGAATGCCCTTGAAATTAAAACTTGTCACTATCTTTGGATATAATAAAACTTAATGAAAATGTAAGTTTTTTTTAATATTAATTTTGAATACTCAACAACATGTACTACATCATTATTCAGGTGAAAATGTGAAAATTAGGATCGTATGTAATTAAAAATTGTTATTTTCCTTTCGTTTTGAAAATGTTTCATTTAACCAAATTAATTAAAATAAAACTGTTTGTATTTGGGTAAAATGTTGTTGAGTTAATAAACTAAACTAAACCTGGAGTACACTCATCGTTTCCTGTAAGCAAACATGAAAACATTAACTAGAAAACTAATTTTCTGATGTGTTCTGAGAAAGTGCTATCATAATAAAGTTTAATACCTCTCCCATATTATGTTTTCTGTTATTACCTGGCGCTCTTTATTACTTCTTGGAACATTTTTTACAGCAGTTTTCACTTTTTGCAATCCACTTAAGTTATGAATTTCGACCGCCAGATGGCTCGTTATTGTCGCCGTGTTAGTTAAAGTAATTATCCCAATTAAAAAAACTTATATATTTTTTTTTTGGATAAGGTTATAATTACATTTTTATTTGAATATATTAAAATGTGAAAACAAAAAAATACATGTCTCTGTTTTTTTTTACGTTTTGTTATCTTGTGTTATTTATTTTACCGGCATTTTTTTTTATACGTAGAAAAACAACGTTGAGTTTAAATCGTTATTATTAAAATATATTTTGCTTATATATATATATTTTTTTTTTACTTGTATACAACAGGTCGTTTTGAACCCAATTACTGCATACAATTTATTTTAGCTAATTTATTGATTCTCATGACATGTGATAGGTAGCCAATCTATCGCCATTTTATTGTCACGTGAATTCTACACCAGACCAATGACATTGTGACAATCACTCTGCCATCGCCGGGAATCGAACCCGGGACCTTGGGAATGGAAGTCGGAGCTCTTACCACTCAGCCACGAAGGTCATCCAAAATGTAATTTTGGTCATACAATTTTAACGTGAAAAAGTAAAGAATTATTAAAATAATATTATAATACATTGCAACTCACTTATTGGTGTTCAAAAGTCTTAGCTTGGGCCAAAATAATGTGTTAAGAAATAAGCTAAGATTTTTTATATAATAACATAATACTCATATTAAAAATAACTACAATAGAAAATTAAATATAATAATTTCTTCTTGAACGATGATGTAAATCTCCATAGTAAATAATTTACTCGAACGATTACGTCAGTTTTCTAGAAATTTCATTATAGTATATGGGAATGACATGTTTTGCCTTTCTACGTCATTTGATAATGACTAAGAAAGGGGAAATGTGTCATTCACGTGAACTGAATTAGATATTTTATTTCTTATAAATTAGAAAAAAAATTATTGGTAGTAATTAAATCTACAATAATTAAATAATATAAGGTCAAAGCACCAATGAATGACCGTTTAAGGTTCAGCTTGTACTGAAATCCCCATTAAAGGCATTAATTTCATTATTTCAGTGTACAAATTAAAAGAAAACAATAAAAAACACATTGACTTCTCTAAATTCTCAAACTTTTTTTATTGAAGTATGAGTATTACTATTAAAATTAATATTTCTCTAAAAAAATAGCGCAATCACCGGTAAATGACCACTTCAGGTTATATTGATACAAAACATGGATTTTGTTACATTGTCACATTATGAAACACCCTAACATATAAAAATATGTAAATATTCAAAGAATTGCATAAGAAATAACGTTAAAAAAAACACTTACCACACGTTTCATTATAAAAAAACTACTAACAATCTCAAAACAACAACGGGAAGACGCACTTTTACGGTTTGACAAGGCACAGTTCAAAACTGATAGTTTTGTTTCTTACCAACAGTTGTCTCTGCCTACCTCTTTTGTCATAGTTTAATGGGATTACAGTTTTTTGAATGGACACATAGAGCAATTCGTATTATATTTTGTTTTATTAACCAACGGTCATTTACTGGGGGGCGGTCAAATACTGGTGCTTCGACCCTATTCATTATTTTCGAAATACATAAACATCCAAATATCAATTAAAGCATAAAGGCTTTTACTATAATAAGTACAGTAATTACTCACATTATTTTGAAATCTAAAATGGCATAATGTTAAAAGTTTTATCGAAGCTTTTAATCTGTTTGAAAGATATCATGAAACGAAGGGCAGTTAATGGGTAACAATGGCTCATAGTTAACAGTGTAGATATAAAAAAATCATACCATTTATTTTCGTGATGGCTATTTCATGTAATATTTTAATGTAAGTAGGTACAGTAAATACTGCTTAACGTGCATGTTTAATTACGGGTCGTAAAATGCTTAATTTCTGCCGTAATGCTTTGAAGACATGACAGCATTTTGAGTTATGGAAAACGATTTAAATGATTTTACAAAAATGCGTTATTGTTGTTTTCATATCACGTAAATCAGGATGTTATAATGACAGTAATAAAAGCGGAAAATGATAATTACGATTTTCTCTGTGTCTACGGGATTATAGTCTAGATATAAGTCAAATTATTTCGAATCCGAATAAACAAACTGTGACATTTATGATTTGTCTCTAAAAATTTGTTATTTCATATGTTTTCGTCGAGTGTAATTTATATTTATCGAAACAATGATTTTCAAATAATCCTGCGGTTAAACCATTGAAAATAAACTTTTTTGTTATTGGAAACATTGCTAAGCGGACGATGCAGACGATGCCGCATTAATAGCAGAGTCTGAAGATGACCTGCAAAGAATGTTGTACATATTCCACACAGTATCACAAAGGCTAAACATAGCTATATCAGTCAACAAAACAAAAAGTCTCACTATAATATATCTAGGCAACCTACAATATGTAAGCTGACTGTTGATGATATACCTGTAGAGCAAGTAATGAGTTTCAGATATTTGGGAGTAGAGATCTGCAGCCAAAATGACCTTTATACCGAAGTACGAGAACAAGTCAGTAAAGCTTCTGCAGTGTCAGTATGCCTGAAGAATCTGGTCTGGAAGAACAAGCACATGCGTATCAACAACAAGATCAGAATCTATAAAACATGCGTGCGACCTATCATGACGTACGCTGTAGAGACGCAGGCCGACACTGTTGCTTCCAAGGGACTACTAAGAACATCGGAGATGAAAGTCCTAATATCAATTACTGAAAAAACTCTCCGAGATCGTGTCCGCAACGTAGACACAAGAAAAACTTGCGAAATAGAGGATATCGTTCAGTGGACTGGATCCAGAAGAAGATACTGGAGGGACCATGTAGCCCAAATCCCTCGAAAATCCCCTCCGGACACCGCCCACCTGGAAGACCGCCTAAGAGATGGAGGGACAGTTGGATCTCATCATCCGACGAGACATGATTTCTGTGTCACAGATTGTCAGATCTATTAAAAGAAGAAGAAGAAGAAAACATTGCATTTCCACAATACTTTTTTGAACATTCACAAACATTTTACGGGCTACAGACGCCCTTCCTCAACGTTAACATTTTAAAATCTACGCTGAGCAAGGGTATCTATGGTCCGAAACAAGTTTATGAAAAATGTGAAAATGTGTTTAGAACTCGCAGGATGCATAAAAATATATTTGAACTCACAATACAAAAGATAACGAATATGGAATAAATAAATTTAAAAAATTTTGTATACATTGTTTAAGTATTTTTTTACAAATCTTTATTTATTCGTTCTTAACTAACTAACTAACCATCATGCCGTCTCCCCGAAGGGGTAGGCAGAAATAAAAGACTGCCATACTTTTCTTTCTTAACATATTTCTCTCTATTCGTGAACATCCATACATCGTGTCATGCACGCGCATCGATTTTTCTGACTCCTCACGTGGCTGACATTCAATATATGATGTATTTGATCGTGCCACGTTTTCCTCAGTCTTCCGCTATTTCTGGTTCTGTTTACATCGTTAACATATATATTTTTTACCATTCTTTCCATAACCCAATCCATCCAAACCATCTTAATGATCCTTTCATTATTTTGTTCATAACATCATCATTCGCACCGCATTCACTTCTTATATTTTCATTCGATACTCTTTCATACACAGAGTATACACACATTCGTCTTAGAGATCGCATTTCTACTGCATTTATTCTACTTTCATCCTTCTTTTCCCTATTCCATGCTTTGCTCCCATACATTTATTCGTTCTTAACGTGTATAAACTATATATTTTTAAATGCACTACACGTATTAAAGAAAACCAATAGAAAATTCGTTTTTTGGGGAAAGCACCGAATATGCTTTTATATTTCCCCCGATTCTATGCCTCTTTGCTATTGTTCTGTGGGATACAAAATCGTTTGCAATCTCCGTGTCACCGCGTAAAATGATGAATTTTTACCCCAGAGGGGGCCTATTATTTAAAGGCATCGACTGATGATTTATCGTCTGATTCGCCCCAAACCCCTATCGGAAGATCTTTTAATTCCCCCAGAACGTAGGCCCGAGTTTGCTATGCAAATGAGAGGATCCTACCTCGCGTCTGTTAACGCTTATGGTCTGATGGAGCCCCAATACTTACAAACCCATCCCTTCAATTTCAAAATTCTACCTAATGGAAGTCATTACTCTAATTCCGTAAATACTTTATAAAGCTCATTTGTATGACTGCACAAAAAATGCAAAAAATATGAATTATTTATTGTAAACCAGTTATTAAAGACCCGTTATCTCAAATATGTTTAGTTGCTTAAATTTAAAACAAATAAATAAAAGAAGAACAACTGTTAATTATAACTTGTGCAATGGTGAACGGGTGGGATATTTAGGATAAAATTTTAACTACATTATTCAATCAGTTTTCACCTTTGCATATGTGTAAAACCTTAAAGTTTAATACCAATTATGATCAAAGATACTTTCCGCCTTTTTCATCCCTTAATTTATAATTTTAAAGTAATTATTTAATATTCTTACAATTTATTCAATATTCATCATCACTTAATGTTGTGAATTCATATTTTCACCCCAATTTTTGTTGTTGTGTGTGTGTGTTGATTTTCACAATATTGAAATTCGTATGACAAATGATGTTTCTAATAATAAATAAATATTGTATTCTTTAAACAATTATGAATAATATGCGTTGTTAAGAAGGTGGCACACTTATTTTAAATACTCTATGTTTCGCCCCAAAATTTACAAATCTAACAATTAATATTAAACAGTATATAGTATATACCTTACGAGGATTATTAATTATTAAATTTAAATATTGTTTGTAATGTCTGTTGAGATAATAATCTGACATTAATTATGTAAATAGTCCATTGTTTTGACCAAAACGCTATGATACTTCAACATTATTAACTGTTATATATACGAGTACAACACTTTTAAAATATCACATTTTTTAATACTCTTTTTGAGAATGTCGCGGCAGCTTTATCGCCAACCGATGTTGGCAACATCAGATGATAAGAGTTGTTTGTAATATCTGGTGATGCCAACATCGGTTAAGGAAACAACTGTCTCGACAATCTCAAAAAGTGTATTATAAACAAAAGTGATATTATAACAGTGTTGTAAATGTAATAGTTAATTGCTTTAATCTGATAATAAACTACCAAACTTTATTATTTATTTTTAACTTCTTCTTCTTTCGGTGCCGTGTCAGATCCCCTCCAACGTTGGCGGTCACTTCAGCAAAGGCATCTCTGTCCTCCGCCACTTGGAACAGGTTCTGAACTCTTGTAATTCCTGTCCACTCTTTAATGTTCCGCAGCCGGGACAGCTGTCTTCTACCAACTCCCCGATGTATTTCCACTTTACCCATTAATATCAGTCGAAGGTGGTGGTATTTTTCTCCCCTTAGCACAAGACCCAAATATAAGACCTAATTTTCACACTCGACAAAAGCTCTCTATTGGCTCTGGCTCTCTGTAGTACGTCTGCAATACTGACCATATCGGTCCACGGTATACGGGGCAATCTACGATATATCCACATCTCGAACGCCTCCAACCGGTTCATTACATTCACTTAGGAGTCCAGCTTTCGCAGCCATATAGTAGAATAGACCATATTTTTTACTTATTTTTTACAATTCTAAAAATTTCGAAATATGGTTCTCTTATAAATATTTCAAAACTTCTTGAAAACATTTATTTTATTATTAAATAACTGACATAGTAAGCACCAAATATTTTTCTCTATGAGTCATGAATAGTTTTCATAATCTCGCAAAGATTTTGAAAGTCGTCCACGTTATATTGTATAATATATTTAAAGCTAGAAATAAAAATAACAGAACAATGAAAACCCAAATAACTTCAGAATGCAACCCTTAAAAATGTTATTGTAATATATCGTAGCATTTATTTTTTCAATTGAAATTTCAAAATAAGAAAACATTGTTTGATCTTTGATTAAAAAAGTGTTTTTATAATCATAAAATATTATACAGCACCAAACAATCCTCGAGACCCCAAATTTCTTAAGGCGCACTTTTGATTTAATCTGAACTCTTTATTTCTGTAAAAAGAATCAATGAAGAACGCTGTATTTTCTTTACAAAGGATAAGCTCATTCTTCAATCACTTCCCTCACAATAAGGCTCTATAGACAGCTTTCTGTTTCTTCTTTTATCGGGAATCTATATAGAGAACAAACGAAGCGATCCGTTGCGAGCAGGATATTTCAATAGAAAAGAGGAATTTCAATAATTATCCTGGGGTGAGGTAGGGGGATTAATATATTAATTTGCGTCTACGCTTTGTTCTATCGACTTAGGACCTTTGTGTGTTTCACACGGACCACAATTAGATTGAGAGCATTCCGTCAAAGTGCCTACCCAACTAATGTTAAGCTGTTATCACAGAATTTTCATTATAAATTGGGCTTATTTAAATATTATAGTTAATTTTATATTTAACCATCACGCCGTCCCCTGAAGCGGTATTCAATAAAACTGGACCGCCACACTGTTCTTTCCTGACATAATTCTCTCGCTTCCTCAACATTCATACATCGTGTCATGGACGCACGTCGATTTCTCTGACTCCTCGCGTGGCCGACATTCAATATTTAATTTATTTTATCGTACCATGTTTTCTTCTGTCCACGTTTACATCGCTAACGTGTTTTTATTTTTATTTATCTTACTTCATTATTTTTTTTCACATGTCTAAACCGTATTAATGATCCTTTAATTATTTTGTTTATAACAATGTTCAATGATAGAAAAAAACATTTAAAGTTATTATTAATAAAAAGCTCTTTACATTTTTTTCGTGTTTGTAATATCTATTAACATCATTGCTGGCTCATGGGATGCCAATTAGCCTTTTTAATGTGGTAGTTTCCCATTGCATTCCGCATGTTGATATAAAACAGGTTATTTGATCCCAATTTCTGTACTTATCGTTTAATCTATTTTTTAATGTATCATCGTTCATTTGTTATGTTCTAATTTTTATTAAGGAGCAAGTTATAACCCAAAAATTTGAACTCCACCCCCAGATATTTGAAGTTTATGACCTGTTTTATGGATCAATCGTCTACAACTAGTTTGCATTTGAAAGGCTGTACAAATATAGTTAGACATTTTGTTTTGTCAACGAACATCATCATATTATACTCCTCAGACGCAAGATGTTACCTATACAACATTCGTTGTAGATCATCTTAATTTTCTGCCAGAATCCTTGATTCATCAGCATTGCATTCCACATTGATGAACTTTTCTCCCATTCTATATCCGAGGTTAAGAGAGACGTTAAGGAAACAAGAGCGATTAAATAAAATAAATAATTTAAATTCAAACATGTTTTTAACACACGAATTACCATATTCCTAAAAAGATATTCTGCGAGAAAATGGGGAAACATTTTCACAATAGGCAACAATTTAATTAAATATTAACACAAGTACAATGAGCCGTAATCACAAAGTATAATTAACTCACAAGTTGTAATGGACGTCCGCCATGTTCGGCCTGTGACGTAACGCCTCGTGGAAGGCTACTTCGGCTTCCTTCACTCGGCCCAATCCACTTAGTACGCTTCCCAAGTTGCCGAACGCTGAAACAAACAGAATATATGATCAAAATGAGTCACAAAGGAGAGGCGATGTCCAGTTTTATGGGGAGATAAAGTACATAGCATCGTGTATATTGCACTTTCCGGATGAAGTGTTTTAACGATCTCTAAAAGGTACCATGTGTCGGTTTTATGAGCTGGATCATTGCGATAATTACAAAACGATCATTTAGAAAAATCGTCTTTATAAATTATGTCCACTAATGATATTTATAATATATACATTATTAAATACTATTTCTAATTTTAAAGTTTTTAACTGTGCTAATGTTGCTGCTACCATTTCTAGTAAGAATAATCATGGACAAGGAAGGTGTTATTATAACTATAAGATTCGGCGCCCTTGAAAATTATAAAAAGTCGGCCAAACGTTCTCACAATACCAAGAGAAAGAGAAAAAATATGAAATTTATTGTTTCTTGAAAGTTGGTGTAATACTCCATATAAAATAATTAATACGAATGAAAACTTCAGTTTTCTAGATATTTTATTTTTATTTAGATTGGTTCTGGAGGGGTCGGTAGGTAAAACAAGCTCTGCTGTCGATGTCGGATATATATATCGGGGACAAAAATACCAACATCTTCCAGCACGGCCGAGTTCTTGAAATATCCCCTGATTATTCTTAAGAAATGGGTTATTAGATGCCCATCTCTTCGAAGCTGTAGAGAGTTGGTTCCGAGCATTCCCAAAAGAATTGCCGTGGTATAGAGCCACGGATAACTAACATAGTCCTTCATGTAGAGATACCTCAGAATTTTTTTCCGAACCCTCTCTAGCATAACGTAATATCTCGCCTCGTGAAGACTCTATATCACAGAACCACTTTCGAGTCTCCTCCGAACCAACGATTATGACCGGGAATGACATGTTTCGCCTTTCTATAGCATTATCAAATGTCATAACAACAAAACTTTCACCCTAAATGCCCTTCTAAGGCATTATCAAAACATTAAAACATTTGATAATGCCTTAGAAGCGCGAAACATGTCATTTCCATAAAATAGAATGAGATTTCTAGAAAACTGACGTTTTCATTCGTATTAATTATTAGGAAAAATATGTCCTGAAATATAAAACTTTCCAAACATCGATACAAATAAGAAGATGTGAGAATTAAAAAAAAACAATTATAGTCTTAAATTTAAACCTAGAAGCCAAAGAGTTTTCGCTGATTTTGTAACAAAAATGAGTCAGACTTTCATTAAGCTATGATTAAATTCAGGGCAATTAACAGTCTTCACGGTTATTTTTTATAATAACTACTGTAAACTTTGCACTGAATATACTGAAACATATACTTGAAACTGTGTTTAAGCTTCACTTGAGTATCTATGGATCTCAGGTACAGAAATATAAAACATTTATTCGATTTACTAGTTTTATCCAGCCACGCATTGCTGTGGTTAGTTTGGTTAAATGGTCCCAAATGATGAATCAATGATTCAAATCAAATCAAATCAGTTTATTAACTCAAAACACATTACAAACAGGAAAAATTTTAAAGCATCTATTGAGTACAGATAAAATATTATAAAAATACAACATAGTACCAGGAACGCATTAGAACTGGTTTGACATTAGGAAGACAAGATACTTTCTAAAGTCAAGAGCATTTGTCTCCTGAACGTACCTTCATTAATACGTTGAGAGTTTTGACAGCTGTTATTTTTTTTTTAAACTAACTAACTAACTAACCATCACGCCGTCTCCCCGAAGGGGTAGGCAGAAAGAATGGACTGCCACACTTATCTTTCCTGGCATATTTCTCTCGCTTCCTCAAAATTCATACATCAATCATTTCTTTGACTCCTCACATGGCCGACATTCCATATTTGATTTATTTTATCGTGCCACGTTTTCCTCGGTCTTCCTCTATTTCTGGTTCCATTTACATCATTAACATATAATTTTTTTACCATTCTTTCTTCATTCATTCTTTCCATATGTCCAAACCATCTTAATGATCCTTTCATTATTTTGTTCATGACACCATCATTCGCACCGCATTCACTTCTTATATTTTCATTATTTTTTTTTTAATAATAGTTTAAATTAATAAAAATCTACAACTATATGCTAGTACCATTACCAAAGATCATTTGTAAAATAGATAGCATCGCCATTTTCATTCATCATTTTTACAACTGGACGTCGCTTTTTCCACCCAGCCTGGAGGAATCAACTGCTAACCCTCAGAGACCAACAAAGGACCCGCGATAAAATCTATCCGGAGAAAGCCGAAGGGATTTGGCAAACTCCCATCCGAGCTGCTCGCGATAATGAGAGAATTCGTAAAGGGCAGGACGACTTAACATCTCAAAAGAACCCCTGCCGGCCCATTTAGAAAATTTCTACATCACGGGTCACGTGACCGCCCTAGGTATAGTCCGAGTTGCTTGGACGTCATCGCGCTATCGGCAAGGCGAAAATAGATCGCCACAGCATTGTTATATGTTGTTACTATAAGGATTTCACTTGCTTATAAAAGGATTTCACACCAGGAAAAAGAATTACAAATATTCCATTCTATACTATTTAAATTGACCATCACGCCGTATTCCGAAGGGTAAGCAGAGAGAATAAACCAGTCCCATATATCGGCATCATGCACGCAAATCAGATATTGAATATCGATTGATTTGATCGTATCACGATTTCATTGTACTACCTTTATTTATTGTTCCATTAACGCTGTTTAATAATACATTTTTCATCATTATTTCTTTAACAATTCTTTTTATATGTTTAAACCATCCAAACGGTCGTAAAACAGTCATAATTCTAAAATACTAGATTTAATACCTTAATTAATTCGAATGAAAACGTCAGTTTTCTAGAAGTTTTATTATATTTTATGGAAAAGACATGTTATGCCTTTCTAGAGCATTATGAAATGCCTTAGAATGGCGAAACATGTCATTCCCATTAAATATAATAAAATTTCTAGAAAACTGACGTTTTCATTCGTATTCATTATTTATTATGGAGTTTGACATCATTGTTCAAGAAACAATAAATTATTCCCTTAAGTTTTCCAAAAACTGTTTAATTTTTAATAATTATTACAACATTTTATTTTACGTATCACAGACTTGTTATGGTTATAATGTTATGGTTATAAAATGTTAAGGTTATAATGTAACTTTTTTTAATGTACAAAATTTTAATGTTAAAATTGTGTACATTAAAAAAGGTTATGTTATAACCGAAACATGTCTGTGATAGGTGAAAGAAAGTGTTGTTACACTAAGTGGAGTTATATTTATTTAAATATGAAGCCACAACATAAAATGAAGACGAATGTAGAATATACTGTTTATTTTGAGCACCTATCGGTTGTTAATTAATTTCGTATTAAGATATTATAAATTCTTATTTTGATTTTCGTCAATTAAGGTAGGTTAATATCTATAACGGACGGTCATTAAGCTGTAAGATTAGTTCTGAATCTCTATTCCCTCTCCCTTTAGCATTCTATTCATGTGCCCATTCATTTGGTGTTCAATGAACCTTTGCACGAGGAAGAGATGAGTTTCATAATCCAGTGGAGCTTTGAGAAAATGTTTTAATTAGAACCATTTACTTTATGTATATGAGTAAGGTATTATCAGAATGAAATATTTTAAAAAATATCCCCAAGTCACCTTTGTTCTCCAACCCTGAAGTTACAGTACCAAGTCGTATTCCATCTTCAGACAAGAAGATGGCAGCAAGATGCCGAAACCGGTCGAAGCCATATATTAATTGAATTTCACTTAATGAATATTTTAAAAAATATATATAATTCATATTTTTATTTATACTCCACAATTTACTTCTACCATGACATTTCAAATAACAACTTTAATTTTAATTAATACGAATGAAAACGTCAGTTTTTTAGAAGTTTTATTATATTTTATGGGAATGACATGTTTCGCCCTTCTAAGGCATTATCAAATGTGATAACATTCACACCGCGTCTCCCGCGGGGCGAAAAGAGAAGGATGGAGTGCTGCATCAGTAAAATTGTGACAGTCCATTATTTCTCTCTACGGCGTGATGGTTAGTTAGTTAGTTAGTTTATATTTAAAAAAAAAAAATTTTTCATTATTTGATATGAATTTATATCATGAAATTTCAAATAACGACATTATTTTTTAGCGTTTGTATTCTTTTTATGTTTTTAACTTACGCAATATCTAATTACTCGTAGAATTAATTTTCACGTTACGGGGTCGCAGAAATTCTTGAAGTTTGTTTTTTGGGGAAAATGGGTCCCATTTACTTATCAAATTCGGGTGAAAACATTCTAAATATAATAGCATTATCGAGATGATTTGGCCGTGAGGCTCATCCGAATCAGTATTAAAACTTGAAGGTTTTCATTTCTTCGCCAGAACTCGCAAACTTTCTAATTGCTTCTGGTTTCGAAGGCATCAAGGATTCGGAATTGCTGAAAGGTTTGCGTACAGCGAGACAGAAAACCATAACAATTAATTCATAAAATGGACTATTAAATTCAGAGCGAATGCCGAAGGAAATTCCACTATGGACCAAGACGGCATGCTCTTGTACCGGACTCTATAAAGAATTTCAAAGTTTAATAGTAAAAGTTATTCAAACGCAATCTGCAAAAGCGTCATCTATCGAGGGTAAATAATTACTGATGTATTATATTTACTAAATTAACTAACTAACTAACTAACCATTCGTTTCCACGAAGGGGTAGGCAGAAAGGATGGACCGCCATACCGTTCTGCCCTGACATACCTCTCTAGCTTCATCTACATTCATACATTGTAACATGCACGTTCAGTTTTATATTTACTGAAGTATCTTAAATATAATATTATTTTTGAGATTTGTAAAGAAGGTTTTGGACTCTGAAAGTGAATGTAATGAACCGGTTGGAAGCGTTCGATATGTGGATATACCGAAAAATGCTCCGTATACCGTGGATCGATAGGGTCAAAAATGCAGACGTACTACAGAGAGCCAGAGCCAATTGAGAGCTGTTGTCGAGTGTGAAAATTATAAAGCTCTCGTATTTGGTTTATGTGCTTAGGGGAGAAAAATAGCACCTCCTTCGACTGATATTAATGGGTAAAGTGGAGGGACGTCGGGGAGTTGGTAGAAGGCAGCTGTCCTGGCTGCAGAACATCCAAGAGTTGACAGGAATAACAAGAGTCCAGAACATGTTTCAAGTGGCGCAGGATAGAGATGCTTTTGCTGCAGTGATCGCCAACGTTGGGGAGACCTAACCCGGCACAAAAAAAAGACGGTTTCTTTTGGCAGTTAAGTGTGAATTTGTTAAGATAACAATCACAATGTATACGAATAATATTTATTTAGTTTAATTTGAATATGCGAATTTTCGGCAAGTTTATACATTATTTCAGTGTATTAGTAATATGTCTCCGATTTTTTTCTTTGCGTCACTCAGTTTACAAAATGGAAAACTTGAAATATCGCGTTATTTACGAGTACGAGTTCCACCGTGTCACCAGTGCTGCAGAAACGGCTCGAAGGATTAATGATGTGTATGGCGACGGTGCCGCAAAAGAAAACACAGTGCGTTTTTGGTTCCAACGTTTTCGTTCTGGAAATTTCGATCTGCAGAACAAGCCCCGTGGACGGCCGGAGACCAAAGTTGATAATGAAGAATTGAAGGCTATTGTGGAAGCGGATCTATCGCAAACCACGCCCGAGTTAGCTGCAGGCTGCGGTGTTAGTGATAAAACTGTTTTAATCCACTTGAAGCAAATTGGGAAGGTGAAAAAACTTGAAAGGTGGGTACCTCACGAATTGAGTGAAGCAAATCAACAAACGCGCGTTGACTGCTGCATTGCATTACTCAACCGGCACAATAATGAAGGGATTTTAAATCGAATCATTACCTGTGATGAAAAATGGATCTTGTATGATAATCGGAAGCGCTCATCGCGATGGCTGAACCCTGCCGAACCAGCCAAACCATGCCCCAAGCGAAAATTGACTCCAAAAAAGTTACTTGTGAGCGTTTGGTGGACTAGTGCTGGTGTCGTTCACTACAGCTTTCTTAAATCTGGCCAGACGATTACGGCAGATGTCTATTGTCAGCAAATGCAAACCATGATGGAAAATCTAGCTGCTAAACAACCGAGGCTGGTTAATCGCTCTAGGCCACTGTTGCTTCATGATAACGCTAGACCACACACTGCACAACAGACGGCTACCAAATTAGAAGAGCTTCAATTGGAATGTCTAAGACATCCGTACAACAGATTACTATTTTTTTCGAAATTTGGATAACTTCTTGCAAGGGAAAAAATTCAACTCCGATGAGGCAGTCCAAACCGACTTCAAAGATTTTATTGATTTCCGTCCGAATGTTTTTTTTAGTAAATGGATCGATGAACTACCTATGAGATGGTAAAAGTGCATAGAGAGCAATGGTACATACTTTGATTAAATAAATATATTATATTTAAAAAAAATCAACTTTATGTTCCTCCCATACAAAACGCCAATTTCGTATGTAAGGACCTAATAATAAAACTTCTAGAAGACAAACGATTTCATTCATATTAATTATTTAATATGGCATTTTACATCATTAATCAAGAAACAATAAATAAATAATTAATACGAATAAAAACGTCAGTTTTCTAGGAGTTTTATTATATTTTATGGGAATGACATGTTTCGCCACATTTCCATAAAATATCATTATATTTCTAGAAAACTGACGTTTTCATTCGTATTCATTATTTAATATGGAGTTTTACATCATTGTTCAAGAAACAATAAATAAATAAAAATATTTTTATATTAATTTATAAAAGAATTAAAACAGTTTGATCCAGTTTTATTTCTTAAATATTATTATTCACAACATGCTTCAGTCTTCGTCGGCTCCGTATTTCATTCACATCGTTAACTTTTATTTTCTCAACCATATTTTCTTCAAACGTGCGTTCTATGTGTCCAAACCAACCCATCATTTTATATATTTTTTTCATAAAACATTCAGCCGCTCTACATTTCTTTCTGTTATCAGCATTTGAAATTCTGTCATACATCTTTTTTTAACACACATACCTGTAATCTCACATCTACCGTATTTATTTTGCTCTCTTCCTTCTACTGCTTGTTTTATGCTTCGCTTCCATACATGAGGGTTGTAACTAGCACTCCATTGTGAAAGGTCATTTCTGCTTTCATTGATAAATTCTTGTTTTCAATTACTGTTTTTTGAATACCACTCGCTTTGTCACCACACCAACCCTTTTTTCGACGTCACTATCCGTTCGACCATCCGCTGTAAACATACTACCTAAATACACACAATTGAAATTAACGATAATCTGGTTATACTGGTTCTGATTTTGAAAATTTGGTTTCCATTTGAAGTTTTCTCTTTCCGTCTTAATGATCCTTTCATTATTTTGTTCATGACACCATCATTCGCACCGCATTCACTTCTTATATTTTTCTTATAGTTTTTCTAATACTTTTAATATATTTTAACAATATCACAGGAACTAAGACATTTCTTGCTAGAGCACTTGCATTCGAACTCTGTATTTACCCATTCGAGAAGCCAGCACCGCCCTCATCCGGCGGAGTTCATGCATATCAAGACTTAACCCTCACCGGGCCGGGGGTGCGGCTCGCGGGCCGCAACTTGCCGACTACTCCGGGGTGTTTAACTTGGAGATTCTTGAAGATTAAATTAAATGATAAAAGTGTGAATGACACGAAAGGGATTATGATGTGAAAAGTTTGTTTTTTTAATTAAGCTCTCTTTAATAATGGACAGAAAACTTCTTGATTCCTTGTTACATACAAAAGATTGATAGAATCAAAGGATTATCACAGTTGATTATCATAAGCATTGAACTGGCAGAAGAAGGATGAGAGCAGAATAAATGCGGTAGAGATCAAATCAAATCAAATCAAATCAGTTTATTAACTCAAAAGACATTACAAACAGGAAAATGTTTAAGGCATCTATTGAGTACAGGTAAAATATTATAAAAATACAACAAAATACCAGGAACGCATTAGAGATGGTTCGACATTAGGAAGACAAGATACTTTCTAAAGTCAATAGTATTTGCCCCCTGAACGTACTTTCACTAACATGAAAGACGTCGATCTCCGAGGAGACCGCGTTCAGCAGACTAATTGCTTTTCCCACCGGTGTCACCAGAGGCAGATTGGTTCTGGTGGCCGGTTGGTAAAACAATCTGTGCTGTCGCTGTCGGATAAATCTATCAGGGACAAAAAGACCAACACCCTCTAGCACGGCCGAGTTCTCGAAATATTCCCTGAAGATGAGATGAGGTCCCTAAGACGTCTGTGTGGTAAAACGATATACGACAGAATCTCAAATGCTGATATAAAAAAGGAATGTACGAAATGTACGAAACGTAAGAATGTAAGAAATACGACCTTCGTGGCCGAGTGGTTGACATTGACTGCCACCCCGAAGTTTTCAGGTTCCATTCCCTACGAGAGCAGTGTGATTGTCACACTGTATTTGGTCTGGTGTAGAATTCACGTGACAATAAAATGGCGATAGATATAGGCATCTTCCATTTTTTTTCACTCGTCCCTGTCTAGTCCCTTCCGCATCCATCGTCGTTCCTACTATTCGAGCAATATCGTCAGTCCATCTTTTAGGTGGCCTCTCGACACTCTTTTTCTTTGTCCAAGGCCTTCACTGAAGTATTCTGAATGTCCATTGGTATTGCCCTGTCTTGCTATATGTCAAGCCCATTGCCACTTTAAATTAGTTCTACGCTCCACGATGTCGGCAACTTTGAGTCAGCGTCTTATTTTTTCATTTCTTATTTTGTCTCGCAGACTCATTTATATTTGGTCGGTATAAATTCTAATCGAAGTGTTCGCTCGAGGTATTCCTGGGATAATGCTGAGTGACGTCAACATCGGTTTGCAGTTTCTCGGCGATATCTCACGACAATGGCAGCGTATTCCGTATCTGTAAGCGGGAATAACCCCAAACTTTGCATTTGAATGTCGAGAGTTTAACTGGTAAATTGTTTGTTTGATACGTATATATTATTCACAGGCTAAACCATCCTTTAAATATGTATGATTAATCCTTTATCTATATCCTAACCTGGACCCGCGCGCGAGCACCCCTACGAGAAGTTCCAAATAATATCTACCTTTCAAGGAACCTCTCGAGGCCCGACTTATTATTTATTTATGGATAGGCAGCTTAATAAAGCCGGTTAGACCTTGATTCTGCTGGAAAATAAGGACCCAGGGTTTTAGGAATTCACCAGATTCAAATTGAGTTAATCGTTCGGGTTAAATTTCGGGCTCTTCATAAATTCAAAAAGGTGGTATTCATATTTTGTAATGCGTGATGCTTTGATGTGTGGAATCCATTATTAAAATACGAATGATTTATCCCAGAAGTTCACAATTTAAGCGTACCCGGGTTAGTGCGGATGTTCAATTTATTCTTCTTGGCATAAGTTACATTTTCTCCATATTTTGCTAGAGCAGGTCAAATAACCGTCTCAAAATTAAAAAAAATGTAATTCAATATATTGAGATTATTTTTTTATATTTCTGCCTACCGCTGCGGGGAAACGGAGTGATGGTTTGTTATTTTGTGTATTTTTATTGTTTTTATGCTACAGGTCATTAGAACCCACTTACGCAATACAATTTGTTTTTTTAGCCATTACATTGATTCTCATGACATGTGGTAGGTAGCAAATCTATCGCCATTTTATTGTCACATGAAATCTAAACCAGAACAGTGTGACAATCACTCTGCCATCGGGGCCTTCGTTGTGGCAGTCGTAGCTATTGCCACTCTACCACAAAGGTCATCGTTATACTGAATTATATAATAAATTAATAGAACAAGGGGAAGAATGAGAAGATATTACTAGAGAGAGCATGTGGAGAGAGCGAGTTCTTAAGAGTGATTAGTAATGCTGCAAATAACAAGCAATCGACAAAAAATGGTGAGACTACTTGACATCTACGAGTATGTCCCAGGAAAAGGCTTCAAGAATTAAATAATATGGTTCTAAATAAATCAGAAAAAGAAAACGAATGCTAGCAATTTATAACTTGTTATAATTTTTTCTTAAAGAGAAACCCTTAATATAATGTCAACGTTTCGCTTGTTTTTGATGTGGAAATTGTAGTATTAGCAAACGTAATGCGTTTAAAATAAATGAATTCAAATGTGTTTTACTGGCAACCAAACTGGTTTCTAATAGCTATACTGAAAATAAAGGAGACTAGAAAAGTGCATCCATGTGCGATGTGACTAAAACTTAAACAGCCAGCTAGCGGCAATAGAGAGAGAGAGAGAGAGAGAGAGAGAGAGAGAGAGAGAGAGAGAGAGAGAGAGAGAGAGAGAGAGAGAGATAAGGCCAATCTAGCGAAATTATATAAAACTAGCTTTCTTTTAACACCAAGAAGAATAAGAAAATGGGGAAAATATTTAGAGATGGCGAATGTATAAATCTTCATACTGATACTGAAAAGGCAGATATTAAATGCTAAAAGAACCAAATGAGGTATCCAAGTCGTGAGCCTTAATATAAACCTGGCAAAGACCAAAATACAAGTCTGGCGTCCAAGACGTCAACAAACCAAGGTGACTGAGGTGGCTCTGAGAATGGGCGGGCTGAAGTGACGATGGGCTGGCCATATCTGTCGGAGAACCGACGGCTGATTGGGAAGACGGGTTCTGGAGTGGAGACCGCGTACAAGATTCCGCAGAGTTGGACATTCCCCAGCCCGATGGACCGACGATCTGAAGAGGATTGCTAGACATAGATGGATGGGACCGGCAATGGACAGGGGGCGGTGGCGTTCTTTGGGAGAGGCCTACATTCAGCAGTGGATGACAGATGGCTATTGACGATGATAATGATGAAAGACCAAGATGAAAAGCACAGAAGAGTTTCAAATCAGAGACACAATATTCGATTAGGCCAAGAAAACCAGACTGCTGAGCTTAATAGAAATATTGGACTTAACTGGACAGCTTTTGGAAAAATGACATACATTAAATATAATAAAACAATACCAATCAACCTGAAGAGAAAAATATACAAATCATGTGTGCTGCCAGTTGCCATTTATGGTCTCGAAACTGTAATATTGTCCATATAAAGTACCGAAAAACTACGAGTGACCCAAAGAGATATGATTAAAGCCATGTTAGAAAAAAGCCGTAAAAACAGAAACAGAAAAGATACAGTGCAATTAAAAATAAAACTCACAGACGTCATAGATCGCGTGGAAACTCTGAAATGGCAGGCTTTAGACTGGTTATGTAGCCAGAGATTACAACGAAAAAAAGACAAAAATACTGCTCATTTAGAGACCATTGACCGTAAAGAGAAGTGAAGGGTGACCACAACTACGGCGGAAAGATGACCTGAACCAACACGTCGACATAACGTGGCTGCAGTCTGTATGGAGTGGTGTGAAACCAAATGGAGGAGGTCTTTGTCCAGGAGCAGAGGGAATAGGCTGAAGAAAAAGACTGAGACGAATACCATGAGACTGCTAATTTTAATATCATATTTGACCAAAAATGTTATCATCTGAAATATCTCAACTCAATTATGTAAATGTACGTATTTTGAGTGCTGAAATATCATGAAACTTCTTCATGAATGTTAATTTTTACCCAGAATTTTAATATCAACTTTGACGAAAAGTAAATGTTATCATCTGAAATCTATCAACTCAATTATGTATGTGTACGTATTTTGAGTCCCGAAGCGGAAAACATCCCCAATCCCCGCAACGTAAAGCATTTACAAAGACAATTCTATTCAAAGACAACTTAAATATCTGTCAGCGTTGATTCTCAGAAGTTAGTGATAAATTATGTATGTGAATAACTTGTGCTAAAGCGAATGTGGAGCAGATAAGGAATACATGTATACATTATATTCGTGGGTACAGTTTTAATATTCAGCCCGACAAAACTGTGTTTTACAAGGAGAAACGGACTAATGAATGTGGCACGTAATGTCGTAGGTTTCATTTAGGATTTTCCCGTCTGAATGGATTCGGGAATATGAAAGACAAACACAAAATAATCTCTAATGGCATTGAAATTACACTGCGTCATAACTTTTTTGACGTTGGTCGGGCGAAGGTAATTGAGGGAAAATTTAATTGTTGCGGTTTTGCAGAGTTTTTTTGTGAAACGGAAATTCGCAAAAAGTAAAATGAAATTTGTTTAGAAAACCCGATTTTCATTCCAGAAAAAAATACAAGGCCGTGTTTTATACGTTTTTACAAATAAATTGAAAATAATTTGACCTATATTTGGTGAAATCAAATGGAGGTATAATAATCTTATAGCGCTTTCACGATGGAAAATTAATACGCTTGACTTGTAGGGAATTTAAAAAAAAGACGATTTCTATGATTCCCAAGGTAAGAAAAGAAATTGCCTGTTTGATTTAACTTGATTCTTTGAATTGATACTTAATAAAAAAATATATAAACAACATTTATACGAATATAGATTCATAGCGGAAAATAACACCAATAATATAATATATAAATAAATACTCGTATATTACACACTAATTTATAAAAAAAATTGTTACGGCCCTTTAGTGATAACAAGTGATTACCGAATCAATAATACGAATGAAAAATTCTGTCTTTTTAGAAGTTTCATTGTGTTTTATGGGAATGACATGTTTCGCCTTACTAAGGTACATTATGTCAACATTTGATAATGCCTTAGAAAGGCAAAACATGTCATTCCCATGAAATATGATAAAACCTCTAGAAACAAAGGTTTTTTTCATTGTTCAAGAAACAACACATAATACCCAAATCCACAACAAATATACCCAAATCCACAACAAGCACTCGATTGCGGTTTTACATCATTTTTTAAATACAATTTTTATCACTTAAACTCATGCGCACTTCTTATATTAAACAATAATATAAACGATCCACATTCTATAAAAAATATATAAAACGTTGTAACTTATTATAACATCCATTATATTCACATAGAATAAGTTTTGAACTTAAAGAAAGAACTAAAAAAGTTTTAAGCGGGCAGACTCAATAAGCGCATATTATCGACGTGAGCACTTGACGATTTTCCCCTTTCTCTTTCAATCTTTGAACCTAGGCTAAAATGCATACAGATTATGTGAAGTGGAAGCAACGTGTACAGTTAGGATTATGTTTTCCTCGCTTATGTCCTGAACCCAAGATATAGTGTATCCATGCAAATTACACATCATTGAGTCGAAAGAAAATGAAATGCACCAGGTTTCAGCGTGAAAACGTTGTTCTAAAATTAAAATATAAGTACTTTCGTATGAAGCGCTTAATTCGTGGTATGATATTTTTAAAAATAATATAAAACACTTTTATATTTGTTTTTACACCACTTAAAGTTGTTTTTTTTATCAAACCAACCGGTTTCTTTCCCGTCAGAGTTACGTCAAGGTTACAAAAACAGACTAAATATTATACAAAGAAGCACTTAATATTATTCAAAAACATGAAGATTGGGGGGAGAAGGTGTACCCTAATATTTAAGGAAGAGAAAAAACCAATGCAAAGGCGAGAAATTAGTAAGAACTTCTACTATTATTTGGTTTGTTTTTGTAACCCCGACGAAGCTCGGTGGAAGCGATACCGTTTGGTTTGATAAAACAAAATAAAGCGGTGTTAAAACCAAGTACAAAAGTGTTTTAAATGTTTTCAAAAATAGAACCCTAACCTAATCAATATACAAAACCATTTATATAAAAAAGGTTTATTTCAAATTAGGAATTCGAATTCTTTATAGGTGGAAACCGTTAAGATTTTTTTTTATCAACGATTCTTTGCTTATTCTAATCAAGACCTGGAGAGTCGGCAAATAAGGTCGATACCCTTAATGCTATGGTCTGTCTACCAATTCGTTCTCTATATTTTTGAAGTCAAGTTATCCGAATTGTAATAACGTTATTTTTTTCATTTTCTAATGATCGCTTCGGGGATCGACGAGTTTTATATAAGTTAAAGTATGTTCAGAAAACAAATACTTATGACTTTAGAGAGTATCTTGTATTCCTAAATTCGAAATACATCTCATGCGTTCCTGGTACCTTTACCTTTTCTCAAATAGATGCCTTAAACTGTCAACATGTTTGTAATTTCTTTTGAAAGAAATAAACTAATTTGTCAAAAATATTTCAGATAAATCCAAATAGTTTATAACTACAGAATCAAAATAAGTTAAAACATAAGTAACTAACTAACTAACTAACCATCACGCCGTCTCCTCGAAAGGGTAGGCGGAAAAAATGGACTGTCACACTTTTAGTGATGCGGCACTCCATCCTTCTCTTTTCGCCCCGCGGGAGACGCGGTGTGATGGGTTGCGAACCTCATCGCCACCAATAGGCATCTCCCGCGCACACTTCGATCGTCCAACACTCACAAAATAAATCTAAAACAAATAATATAAAATACAATGATATAAAATAAAATAACATAATAAAATTAATTTCACACAAAAAGTTGTATTTAGATGGTGCACATATTGACTATTTAATTTATGTTCCACGAATCCACCGTTTTTTTAATTTTGCACATAATGAAATAACACATAATGTTTTTTTCGATGTTGCACATGTTCACATGGACGATCCGGACTTTTGTGTTTCTTTTCAAATGTATGTTTTTCTAAATTATATTTTCATCATGTATTATTATTATTTAATGTTACTTATTATTTATCTGTTAAAAAATAATTGTTAGTACCTACTTATAACAAATAGTCTAACTAAATTTTTAATTTAGAATTTTTGTATCGAATTTTAAATGCGTTTTTTTTATTAGTCTTTCTTTGTTTAGTTATTGGTATATATTTACACATAAGTATACACATAAGGAGTGCCGCATCGGTTAAAGTGTGACAGTCCATTCTTTCTGCTTACCCTTTCGGGGAGACGGCGTGATGGTTAGTTAGTTAGTTTTAAGTATACATAAGTTAAAAAAATAAAAACATAAGAGAAGAAGTAATAAATAAATAAATAATAAGAAAATAAAAACAATACAAGAACAAGAAAAATAAATAGCAATTGAATACATTAGAGATATATGATTTCTTTAACTCTCATGTGCGCTAAGATACTTAGAATTCACACATTATTATTATGGAATATCAGTTATGTATTTCCAATATCTCAAAATTGTGATTAAAAACTCTAGCTTACAGACATCGTGAAATTCAACCACATTATAAAGAAGAAGATTGTTTAATTAAAAAAAGCAATAAAATATCTTCCTCGGATTCGTTAACAAAGCTTTGTTCTGAATATTTCTGCGGTGTTTAAATCATTATTGTTCGCAAAATTCCTTAATGATTAACTTCAGTTCTTTCAAACTACAATGAGGACCTAACAATGACACGAACATTCATTAAATTTTTGGGCCAACAATTAGAGCGGACTGCCGAGGGCTTGTCTGCTTCCATTGAATTAAAGAACGAAGCACTATTTGCACAACAGAATAATTGAGTTGACCGTTAGATGCAGACTGATATTTTTTGTTTCCCATTTCGTGGGGTATCCATTGTCTCTAGTTAAGTCCTAGAGCATAAAAAAGTTCTGGTAAATGAAGCGCTTAATACTAAACTACTTTCAGGAATATATAGGTACTTACTATTGCATTGTTGCGTTATACTCGTATGTACCATAATGCTCCGGGTTTTATATACGAGTATTACTTGTTTTTAACATCTACTTTTAGTACTTGTGAACTGAGGACTTCCTTATTTATTTTTAATCTCACACTTACTTCTTACTTATTTTACACAGTGTAAAACTATAAAAAAAAAAATACAATAATTATACTAGTTTTTCGTTTATGTGGGGAGTTTTGACAGCTGATAAAATTGATTTTCGTGCTTTTTTTCGAACCTTTATGTGCATTTGTTCCAATGTCATTTTGAATAATCTCTTTGATAACATTTTGAAGATCTCGCAGAAGTTGGATTGTTTTAAGTGCCTAATTACAGATAATTAAAATAACGATGGATGCGTGGAATGCAAATTAAATAAACACAAAAGTCCGGATCGTCCAGATGACATGTGCACCAAAATAAGAACATAAGGTGTTATGTTATTTTTATTTTGTTATTTTATTTAATGTAATTTTATTTTATATTATTTTTTTTAGATATATTTTGTGGACGTTGAACTATAGAAATGTGCACGGGAGACCCGATAATAAACAAAGTTTTTTTCCATTGTTTTGACTGAAACACTATGATACTTTAACATTATAAACTGTTAAATTCAAAAAAAAATTGTTATATTTATCTAAATTGTATTTTATTTTACGCGACAGCTATTTATCAACCTATGTTGACATCATCAGGTGACACAGCTGTCGCGTAACATAAAATACAATTGTGATACATAAAACAAAGTTTTTTAATTTAACAGTTTATAATGTTATTTTCAATTTCCCAAGTGTATAAACTAGAATAGGTACATTAATCTATTCATACCTTGAAATAAGATCTATTTGGCAAATGTTGGATAATTTTTTTAATAATAGAAGATGACATACCGATACAAGAAGTAAATGGCAGTGCGAACATGAGAATAATGAACCAAATAATTGACCATTTATATGGTTAGGACACTTATGGTGGAAAGGTAATATTGGTGAAGAGAATATACGTTAACGTGGCACGATAAAATCAATCAAATTTTGAATGTCAGCCACGTAAGGAGTCAAAGAAATTGATGTACGTGACACGCATACGACGTTTGATTTTTAAGGAAGCTTCTCGAGAGATATTTTAAGATAGAACAATGTGGTGGTTTGTCCTCTCTGCCTTACACTTCAGACAATGACGTTACGGTAAGTTAATTGCTTACTTACTGACTAATATGTACAGCTGATATCGTTCACTGCTGGACATATAGGTTTTTTTTTACTTGTGTTGTATTTTATTATTGATGCCCTGCGTTTTAATTTTCAGGGAAGTGTGGACACGCTTGATTTTGACTCTACAAAGTAGTCTTTCTTTATTATTAAGGGAGGGGGGGGGGTGTTCAAAAGAAGTCGAAAGTTAGAAAGGTGAGAAGCGTGAGGTGAAAAAGAAAAGAGAAATGGTGTACCTATCTGTGTGAATCCATGGACTAGCTGATAAGCGTCCCGACATTTGCCTTACAACTGAGGAAACCATGGAAAACCTCAGTCGGGACGCGACGTACCTATAATAAAGACATTTTTATCTTCACAAGGTATCTTACCCTTTTGGTCCATATTTAGTCTACCAGTCTGGCAACATGTCTCGCAAATGACAGTTTGAGCTTAGTCACTCTTTCGATGATATTAATTACTCCCGATCTTCTACGTAGCTCAGTGTGTCTGAAAATCGAGATTCTTATACGTAAAATCGAAGGAGGAAGGCACCTGCTCAGGACCTTGTCCGAAAGGCGTGCAAGATGGATCGGCCATGTAATACGACAAGAATGCCTTTTGCATGCCATATTGGATGGTATGACCGAGGGGACAAACTCTAGGAGACGCCCACGCCGAGAGTACCTGGAGGACCTCTTGGTGGACGTGCGCTGCTCATCGTATGCAGATTTCAAAAGAGCCGCACAAGACAGGGAAGAATAGAAGAGAAGAATAGAGGAAATTGGTGCAAACCAATCCCAGGATTGAAACCAGAGATGGATATGAAGAATGGCTATTTCATGCCTATAGTTAATACAACAACAAAAACCACAATGCCGCTACAGCCCACTATGGGCCCCGGCCTCCTCTAGAATTCTTCGCCACCCTCTTCGGTCCATCACCCGCATTCTCCAGTTTGTAACACCAATTGCCCTGAAGTGCCCCTTCCACACTATCAAATCAAATCAAATCAAATCAAATCAGTTTATTTCATCAACAGACATTACAAAATGAGGCGTCTATTGAGAACAGGTAAAATAATATATTATACATAGTATACTACCAGAAACGCATAAGAGATGGTTCAACATTAGGAAGACAGGATACTCTCCAGAATTAAGAGTATTTGCCTTCTGAACGTACTTTCACTAACATGAAAGACGTCGATCTCCGAGGAGACCGCGTTCACTATCCATCTTCCTCAGTTTTGGTCTTCCCACACTTCGCTTTCCGGTCATGTTTTGAAAATCTTCCCCGAGATTCGAACTTCTTCCATTCTTTGGAGGCGCCCCAACCATTTTAGAGGCTGTATTTTTAATAATTTCAAAGATTTTTCTCAACATCTTCTTTTCGAAGACCAGCAGCGCATTTTCGTCTCTTTTGATTAGTACCCAACACTCCGCAATATATACAAGTACTGGTTTCTAGTTAATAAGTCGTGTAATATTAGTGCAAAGTTTTGTTTTGTTTTTTTTATATTGGTAGAGTACTTCTTGCCAAGTACCGAAAACTGAAACATGAAGTACGATTCATTCGAATATAATGAAAGTTCGGAGGGAAATATTCGCGGTGTCATTATTCTACTACGGAAAGCGGAATCCTCCAAAGAAAGGCATTTAAATAAAGTTTATAACAACTGCTCTGCTCTTACGAAAAATTAACTTTAAGTGGCTGGCATTCAAACACTAAAGTTTTCTATTGAACATTTTCTTTGACAGTAATCGGTAATTGTTCGAAAAATACAATTGTACAAAGTCGGTAGATAAACTTAGTTATTATTAGACAGATTGATGTGCAAGGTGCCTTTATGAATGGCAAAGGATGTATCGATCAATTTTTTGGACTTCGTACATTGACAGAGAAGTTTCTGGCCAAAAACCGCAAACTTTTCTGTACGTTTGTCGATTTGCAAAAAGCATATGATTAGGTTAATATAGTAAAGTTGTGGAAAATATTTTCTGAATATGGAATAAGTACAAAACTGATCACGGCAATTTAGTCGCTATACACGGAAAGCACTGCTAGTGTCAGAGTAATTGGAGATCTTACAGCCTGGTTTGATATCAATAAAAGTGTTAAACAGGGTTGCATAATGTTCCCGTGGTTTTTTAATCTATATATGAATTTAATCTATATATGGACAGGTGTATGAAAGAGCTGTAAGGGTTGGATGTAGGTGCCAAAATGAGCGGAGTGTCAGTAAGCTGTTTCTTGTATGTAGATGACGCTGTCCTACATGCAGACAACGAGCATGAACTACAAGCCCTGGTGAATTGTATGTATAATGTATGCATGCAAAATGATCTGATGATGAATGTTAATAATTCCAAGGTTATGATTTTTTAAAAAGAAGAAATCATGACAGTCTGCAACATTAGCGTGAATGGTGAAAATTTGAAGCAAGTAGATGAGTTTGTGTATTAAGGTAGCATGTTTACAAGAGATTGGCGAATGGAGAGGGTTATTGAAAGAAGGATTGGGACAAGCAACAAAGTGAGTGGTGCATTTAAAGTTGTTATCGCAAACAAAAACCTATCCACAAAAGCTAGAATGGCAGTGCACAATGGTGTTCTTCTACCGACCCTTATGTATGGAAGCGAAGCATGGAACTGGCAAAAGATGGATGAAAGTGGAATAAATGCAGTATAAATGAGATTTCTTAGACGAATGTGTGCGTACTCTGTGTATGATAGAGTGTCAAATGAAAATATTATAAGTGAATGCAGTGCGAATGGTATTTTTGTGAAAAAAATAATGAAAGGATAATTAAGATGGTTTGGACACATGGAAAGAATGAATGAAGAAAGAATGGTAAAAAAAGTAAATGTTAGAGGAAGACCGAGGAAAACGTGGCACGATCAAATAAATCAAATATTGAATGTCGGCCGCTTGAAGAGTCAGAGAAAAGATGTATGAATGTTGAGGAAGCGAGAGAAATATGTCTTAAAAGCATATTGTGGCAGTCCATTTTTTCTGCCTACCCCTTCGGAGAGACGACGATGATAATACCAAACACTCACTCGTATGAAATCCTTTACATTTCAGTTATACTCATATTGGCACATAATGAGAGTATGCAAGTCAATATAAAAAATGTCCTCTGAAATTGCCTCGGAACTAGGTTAATGTTACTTTTCCCGCCCTTTTCGTGTTGTTCCTCTCTGAACCTTATCAATGCTGAAGGCTGAATCACAAAATGACACAATTATGTGAACCGATAATACGATTTAGTGCTCGTACGCGGAGCATTGAGTATCAATTTCATTATACTTTGAATATTATTAGGTCCCCGATAGAAAGTATTTCCTTTTTCCCTTTGTGCTTGAAGAGCCAAATTATATCGGCGCTATTACATATTACGATTTTGAATAATATATTTCGAAGTACGCCAATTTGTTCTTAATATTACATAATCAAATACTTCTATAACTATAAATACTCTATTTGATTTGAATGTTTCAATTATGAGTAAGAACCTATAAAAAATTGTGATGGGTAAACAAATATAAAATCTTGTGGACATATATAGATTCAGTATAATTAATACGTCTGTTTTTACAATATTTTATAGAAATGACATGTTTTGCCTTGCTAAGGCATAATCAAATGTGATAATACCTTAGCAAAACGATCTATTTAAAATAATAAATATAAAAAAATGCAATACAAGTTATTACCATCAGTATCATAACAGATAGTGAAAGGGCGAATGGCGAGTGTCCGGCGCCATAAAACCGGGCCCCCCCAGCTAAGGGAAGGTGACCCCTACAGAAAAAGCCATCGGAGGAGGCAACGGGAAACCACTCTGATTATCATTCCCAGGATATCACTATGGCGAGAGCCTTCGCCTGAGTGATTGCCAACGTCAAGGCGACCTGATACGGCACGCGAAGAAGAAAAAGAAATACAATAAAAATAGAAAACAGACTTTTCAAGTGATATTAATGATTAATTCGTGAATGAATTGAGTTTTGAGATAAGATAAGAAAGCCCAATTTGTAAGGACAAAAAGGACAAAATATTGAAAAAGTTGCATCTTATTAAATAATATTAAGAGGTTATTGAAGGTTATGGCGTTAACACTGTGAAATTCCATTGCTAATTAAGAAGGAGAAATTGTAACACAGTTTTTAATATGTAACACTGTTGTTATCTACGTGTTACGTATTTTTAAAAACAAAAATATTCATTTAATAAAGTGGATAAATCAGTGTTGCACATTCTCCTCCCAATATTATGACGACTCCTGTCTACAATGCTAACATAGTTAAATAATAATAAATTGCGTTATAATGTATAAATCAGAAATGTATTAAAACAACAGACGTATGCTATATTTAATATTGACTTTAACTTAATTTTTCATGAAATAACATATTGTTTTTTTAACACTTAATTAAACACTTTTTGTACTTGGTATACAACCAATTTATTTGTAGGGATGAGGGTCTACCGGTTTCGCTATATGCGAGCTTCTTCAGGGCTTAACACATAAATATTTAAAGTATGTGTAAGGCCCTGAAGAAGCTCGCATAGAGCGAAACCAGTAGCCCCTCATCCACACAAATAAAGTGGTTGTATATCAAGTATAAAAAGTGTTTAATTAATTGTTTAATATGTCCAACCACCAAGAACTGGCTTCTTATCAATGTTTATTGTTTGTTTTTTGTATATTTTACAGGAATGAAATATTTTGAGTTGTCATAAAATTATCAAATGGCAATATCAACAATAAATAATTCATGCATTATTAATATGTTGTGAATCAATGTTACGCCCATCATATTGATTACTTTGTTCAAATATAGAGTGTTTTTTTAGAGGTAGACAATACATGTTCAAAATAAATAAAAATTAACAATAAAAATTATGTTAATGTCAATGATATTGGATTTATTTAGTAGATACTTTTTAACCATATTGTTTAAATATGATTTCGGGCATATGAGCGCCACGGCTAGCTCGAATGAAGCGCAATCGTGAAATCCAATTTTCGACTATCGTCGTCTTTGTGGATGCGTATTATCCACTAGAGTGTACGTGGTGCGAAAACGATCCATGGTCATCCGAGTAACTTGCTCGGATGGACGATTATGTCGACCGTAAAATGGACGAAGTGCACGATAAGTTTGGTGAACCAAACCATGATTTTTTAAATAAATTTGCACAATTCGCAAGCGCTGTTCTGACGTCATTCATGGTAAAATGGCAAAATGTACTGACTACAAATCAATTGTTAATTGTCAAATTGACATTCTGTAAAAACAATGTTGCCAGTTTAAAAACCAAACTTCTAATTAAACACCTTATATTATTTGCAAGTCTCTATCTTTCAGGGCAGTACCTACGACGCTCTGTATCCCTGGTATGGGTAAATTTATCCTGCATATTACGGAGTGCTATTGCTGTCGTGTAAGATGCACGAAAGAGGATCTCATTCGGGCATTTGGAAGTGCGGTTCTGTCGTCAGTCTATTTATGGTAAAAATGCAAAACGTATTGACTACAAATCAATTGTTTATTGTCAAATTGACAGTCTGTAGAAACAATGTTGCCAGTTTAAAAACCAAATCTTTAAAAAAACACCATATTTTTACTTCTCGTTTGAATATTGTTCCGCAGTTTCGGTCCTAGCCGTTTCCCATATATAAACTTTTTTTCCCGTACTTAAATTATCTCATTCCCTCACACCGAGCTGGGAAGTTTAATTCGAAAGTTACCCATGTTCTGGCTGGAGCGTGACTTTGACGTATCGACTATATGCGAGTGCTAACCCGAATGGGAATCGTGTCAAACGAAAATTATGTCAACGCGGATTCGGTTTTTATTAAGACCAAGACTGGGCGAGTTTCGCGAAAGCCCTCGGCTCCGAGCTTCTGAATCATTCGAAATCAATTTAGGCACCCAACTTTATAAAGTTACGTAAATCCAAACTCATTGCGAAACGTTAGTACCTAACTTATTTTAATTATCTTTGCGTGCAATTCATTTTCTTAAAAAATATTAATTAAATCGATTATTTGGAGACATTTTTAATATTTAATCCCCACTGTGCGTCTGGCATCATTTGCAATAAAAAAAAACTATCTCACACTTAAAACTCCATTATTAATTATAATGTTAAAGTCATTGCGTTTTGTGTGATTTTGGGTAACATCGTGTAATTTCTCCGACCGACGTTTCGGAGATCGTTGCAGTCTCCATCTTCAGGGCAATGTGGTGGTGGTAATGATTCATTCATTACCATTACCCTGAAGATGGAGACTGCAACGATCTCTGAAACGTCGGTCGAGAAGGAGAAATCACACGGTGTTACAGAAAATCACACGAAACATATTGTTGCCAACCGTGAAAATCTACGCAATTAAAAGCCATTATTTTATCGGTTTTACGAAAGGGGAAAAATAGTAGTTTAATTGTGGCCTGGTGTCTTTGTTTTTCGTAAATGAAAAAATAATTAACGTCAGTCCCGGATGGACGGGGGACGGACGGGCCTAGGAAGTGAATGAGCGAGGCTGACGAAAGGGTGTCGCTGCGCCCTATAACAGCCTCGGGTAAGCGGTGGGTACCCCTTATATGTTCTATGTTCTAGATATCTCTATAAAATCCTTAAAATAATAGCGCTAATCAATAATTTTTTTCGGCTGGCTACATTTACAGCTCAGCCCAGTTCATCATAATTATACTTAGAATTTAGTAGTACTGAATTAAAATTAAAACGTTTATAATATAGTTTATATTTAAAAATGTGCTGCAAATGCAGCCAATCGAACTAAGGGGGTTACTGTATCGAACAATAATGAAAAACATGGAAAAATGCTGATGTAAACGTCGATTTTCTACAAGTTTCATTATATAATTAATACAAATGAAAACGTGTTTTCTAGTTATATTTTATTTCATGAGAATGACATGTTTTGCCTTGCTAATGAGTTAACAATAAAAAACGGACGTTTTCATTCGAATTAATTATTTAACATGGAGTCACATAATTGTTTAAAAAAAAACAATAAATAGGTTTTATTATAATATATTTCAGAAGAGTGACATATTTTGAGTAACTAGAATATTATCAAAAGGTATTTGTTCTTACATTAGCACTCTCTTAAAATATTTTATAAAGTTCTAGATTTTTTTGTATAGATTTAAAAAAAAATTAAGATTATATATATTTCCCAACGAAAAACATATTAAATATTCTTCATTTAATTACCTCAGAGGAGACAATAGAAAGAATCGACAAACATAATAGTATCCTCCATTGCTAATCTCCTTTTTTTATTGTGAGTTTCCTTATATACTCGTATAGAAGTGGTTTTTAGCATTAATGTAGCATTCACAACGTGAAATTGCGCGGTAAAAGCGTATTACAAATAATAATAAATACGTTATATAAATAGTTAAACACTGTTTGTTCCACTTCTGTGTTAATTTTTTTAGGTCTAAACCAACTGGTTTCACTCCAGCCAGAGCACTTTCAGGGTTACAGGAACCTTCTAATTTAAAGTCAAAAAATGTGTTCAAACATTTTGATAGTTGTCAAAAGTGTATTTTGAAATTCATTAGAATGTTTTTAATTTCTATTTTATAATACTACTCCTTAAATAAAGTGCTTCGAACGAAAGTATGCAAATGTTTAACTTTACGTAAATTTTAAACCAAATAAAATCTATTTAAACGTTTAAAGCAATTATTCATATAAACCATCACATTAATTTTCTGAAGTGTTAAGTTTGAATTTCTAAAAATCATGAATGCAACACCTGAGTAATAAAACATGTCCGGGAATAATTTAATCAGATACAGTGCGAAACGAAACGAAACTCTCTTTTTAACATTTGCGTGACAGCCGCCCGTTTCATTATGTGACTGATGTAAACAACCCTTACACGCCGCTTACTTCACATTACAGACCTAGATGTTACATTAGGTAACGTTAGGTACCTGACCAGCAACACATGGTTACCCCATAGCAAAACGGGTGCACATGGTGTTAATGAACACTTTACTGCTTATTTTTATCTAACAGCGATTTTTAAAAGTCATTGGCATTTACTTATATCTATCGCCCAATAAAACTGTGAGAGCTCCCTGTCTGGCCTCTGCTTCCCGCTATGAGACCATAATTCAGTATTATTTTGAAAATATATGTTAGATGCTATAAATCCTTTCGATTATAACTTTTTTTAATTTTCAATAACGCGATTTAAAAAATTGTCCACTTAGTTGATCCATTGTTTTTTATCGTGCCTTTAATTAAATATTAGATACGTGAATTTTTTTTTAATTATAAAATAATTAAAAATTTGATAATTGAAAACACAATTTTTTTTTGACATTCGAATTGGTTTTTCGCGGCAAGTTTCAAAGATTTTACCTCCACCATCGCAAGAACGATATAAATTACAAACGTATCTAGAAAAAAAACTCAAAACTATAAAAACAGTGTTCAAATTAATATGAAATCAGTCATTTTAGAGTTCCACAGAAAAACATTGTATTTTTCTTCTTCTTCTTCCTTGTTGTAAACCTATGTGTTCTGTTCTCCAGTGTTGCTCCTTCTGTGAGGTAGACTTCCAGCTGTCCTTCAATATTTTAGGATGTCTTCCACGAGGACGAGTCCCATGGGGCTGATTATGTAGTGCAATATAGGAAGGTCTGGTGGTTTCCATTCTTTGAACATGACCGTACTAGTCCCTTCTTCGTGGTCTGCTCCATCTAATAATATCCTCAATCTCACATATCTCTCGAATTATGGTGTTCCTCATGCGATTTCTTAATGTCTAGCCAGCTATCGTCCTCGGTGTCTTCATCTCGGAAGTTCTCAAAACTCGTTTGGTCCTTACGGTGTCTGCCCTTTCTTCGACGCCATATGTTATTATTGGTCCAATGCATGCTTAATAGACTCTCATCTTACTATTAATGGCCATGTCTTTGTTTTTCCATATTGTGGACTTTAGAGCACCAGGGATTGCAGCTGTCTTGTTTACTTGGGCTTCTATTTCTTCCCGCAGATCAGCTCCTCCTACCAGGTCTATGCCTAGATACTTGAAGGTCCTGACCTGTTATATGGCTTGATTCGCTTAATAACAAGTAAACATTATGAGTTTACAAAAAAAATATGATTCGCCTTTTTATTTTCTAACTATGACAAATTTTGGAAATTGTTTTGTTCGAAATTCGAAAAATGAAAGTGAGCTACGGAAACCGAGCGGAACTTAATGATGTAATATGCTGTAAAAAACTTATAATAATATACAATCATTTTTTATGTTGAGAATGATCTTATAGCAAAATATTTAAAACAAAAATTAATATTCGGAATATTATCTATGGAAGTGAAGCGTGGAATTAGCAAAAGAAGGATGAAAGTAAAATAAATGCAGTAGAAATGAGATATCTAAGACGAATGTGTGTTAAATCTGTATATGATAGTGTCAAATGCAAATATAAGAAGTGAATGCGGTGCGAATGAAAGTGTTATGAACAAAATATTGAAATGGTCGTTAAGATAGTTTGGACATATGGAAAGAATGAGTGAAGACAGAATGGTGAAGAAGGTATATGTAAACAACCTGAACGCAGCTAGAAAAAGAGGAAGGCCGAGGAAAACGTGGCACAATCAAATATTAAATTTCAGTCACGTGAGAAGTCGGAGAAATCGATGTGCGTGCATGACAAGATGTATGAATGTAGAGGAATCGAGAGAAGTGTGTCAGTACAGGACAGTGGATAAATTACATATCAGATATGTTGTGGACATCCGGTCCTTCTTCAGTGATAGATATTATAAAGATACATATTTAAAGATACATTAATAAGAAGTGAATGCGGTGCGAATGCTGGTGTTATGAACAAAATAATGAAAGGATCATTAAGATGGTTTGGACATATGAAAAGAATAAAAGAAGAAATAATGATAAAAAAAATATATGTTAACGATGTAAATGGAACCAGAAATAGAGGAAGACCGAGGAAAACGTGGTACGATCAAATAAATCAATTATTGAATGTCGGCCATGTGAGGAGTCAGAGAAATCGACGCGCGTGCATGACAAGATGTATGAATGGAGAGGATTCGAGAGAAGTATGTCAGTACAGAACAGTGGTTAAATTACATATCAGATATGTTTCGGACATCCGGTCCTTCTTCAGTGATAGATATTATAAATATACATATTTAAAGATACATTAATAAGAAGTGAATGCGGTGCGAATGCTGGTGTTATGAACAATATAATGAAAGGATCATTAAGATGGTTTGGACATATGAAAAGAATAAAAGAAGAAATAATGATAAAAAAATTATATGTTAACGATGTAAATGGAACCAGAAATAGAGGAAGACCGAGGAAAACGTGGACCGATCAAATAAATCAATTATTGAATGTCGGTCATGTGAGGAGTCAGAGAAACCGACGCGCGTGCATGACAAGATGTATGAATGTAGAGGAATCAAGAGAAGTATGTCAGTACAGAACAGTGTGGTGGTCCATTCTTTCTGCCTACCCCTCCGGAGAGACGGCGTGATGGTTAGTTAGTTAGTTATTTTGATTACTTTTTTTCAAGTTAGAATTTATTGTGATACCCAAGTAATGAACAAAGTTTATAATTACCCTGTAGCAGTTTTCTTTGAATTAAATGACGAGGGTGTACTGTCCTGAGAAGGAACAATCTCCCGCTACACCTGACGCTCGGGAAGCTTGTTCCACATTGTTACACTACATTGTGATAGTGTACATATCTACACACGAACGTATTATGTTATGTATGCAACACGCAAATATAGGTACATACGTACACGGGTATTTTTTGTTTAACTATAAGTCATAACAATATAATTGTTAACCCCTTACCGCATACTGGCTCATATATGATCCAAAATAATCTTTCGACATAAAAAACAACAAAATACTAAAAACATGTCTTGCTTCTAGCAATAATACTAAAGTTTTATCTATAATCCGCGTTACTAGTTGTCAAACTTCTTGCTAGATGTCTCTGGTTGTACTAGATGTGCGTTCGACTGTTTCCAACTGTCGATTTATGATTTTCTGTACAAACGTGATATTCAAAAGTGTGTTTGTAAAACGCTATAAATAATTATATTACACTGGTTTACTATTATTTTCATTAGGCAAGTAATAAAATGATCACTTTTATATAAAATTATGGATAATATTGTGTAAAATTTAGGGATAAAAAGGGGAAGACCTAGAAATATTTTTTTGTATTTTATATAGGAACATATAATTTATTTGATAAATTTAAAAATACGTGTCTTTTTTTCATCTTTTACATATCATATATATTTTTTTACAAATTCAAAAAAAAACATGCAATAAGGGGCTAAAATATTTTTTTAATGAACGTTTTATAGAAATTATATTAATAAATGATCTGAATCTATCAATGTTAATAAGTCCAAGGTAATGATTTTTGAAAAAGAAGAAATCATGATAGTCTGCAACATTAGCGTGAATGGTGAAAATTTGGAGCAAGTAGATGAGTTCGTGTATTTAGGTAGTATGTTCACAAGAGATGCGCGAGTGAAGAGGGATATTGAATGGAGGGTTGGGGCAGGCAACAAAGTGAATGGTGCACTTAAAGTTGTCATCGCAAACAAAAACCTATCCAAAAAATCTAGAATGGCAGTGCACAATGGTGTTTTTCTACCGACCCGATGTATCACACCGCGTCTCCCGCGGGGGCGAAAAGAGAAGGATGGAGTGCCGCATTGGTTAAAGTGGGACATTCCATTATTTTTGCATACCCTTTCGGGGAGACGGCGTGATGGTTAGTTAGTTAGCTAGTTAGTTTATTATATTTATTTATATAATTCTTCTGTACGAACGTTTGTAGTTGAATTTCTCCTAAATGGATGGACCGATTTTGATGACATTTTTTGTTTGTTTAAGTGTGTTCCTGTATGGTTTAGATTTACAATTAGACCAAGTAGGTGACCGTCAAAATTTTCTGGGAAGTTTGTTTATAATTAACCTTCTGAGAATAATTTATAGTTATGTTTGATTACCGAAGATGGCGCTGATGTTGAATTCCATGTTTAAGCATGCGCACATCATTTGCGTTGTAGCGTCGCGTAGATTTAAAATTCAAACTTAATATCTAATGTCGATTATATCGAAAAAACCTTTGCTGAACCGTTCGGGCAGGACAATGTCTGTCGGGTCCGCTAGTTTAATTATATAATCATTAATTTGTAACTCAACCAAGACATTACCATCCATTTGATTATGCCCAAGGAAGGAAAAATATATCACTCCAATCGTACAGTATATAATGAAACTGACGGTTTCATCAATGCAGGATGGCGCTTAATGACTTATTTTGTACCTTATTCATAATAGTAAGAAATGTAGGAAGTTGAGAAAGCAAACTTAAAGGAACGATTGCCTTTACAATATCATATGAAGCACTTAATTTATTTTGTGGAGTGACATTTTGTAGAAATAAACAAAATAATTGAAAACAGCTTTATAATACCACATGTAAATAAATAAAGTGCTTACGTATTTTGTTTTAACATCACCTTATTTCGTTTTATTACTATTAACCGCTATTGCTTCAAGTAGAGCTTCATTGAAGTATCTGTTTGTTTTGCGACCCCGATGAAGCTTCGTTTGGAGCGAAACGGGTTGGTAGTTTAAAAAAGGAATAAAGTGGTATTAAAACAAAATACACAAATGTTAAATTATTTCTTAGATTGAATCTATTCCATAAAATTACGCAATCAGGATTTTCAAATAATTCTATATACCTAGTTAGGGATGTGTGCGATATTTCTTTCTACGATTCTAAAATACTTTTATATATGTAGATTTATATTTTCTTGAACACTGATGTATACAGTTTGAATAATTCATATTTATTCATTAATACGAATGTTTGTTTTCTAGAAGTTTTGTTATATTTTATGACAATGACAACATGTCAAACACGCTTTGGTCAAAATGTCATAATGTATAATAAAACTTCTAGAAAACATACGTTTTCATTCATATTAATTACTTAATATGGATTTTTATATCATGGTTCAAAAACAGTGTTTAAACAATGTTTTTCTTGGAAATACGTGTTATTTTAAATTCCGTTAATAAACGGAATAAATTCAAAAACAACAAGACTGATATTAATTCTGATTTAAATAATGACATAATCCGATAATACTTAATCTCGTTTTCCTAGTAAGAAAGATAATTATTCCTGCTGAAATATTATAATAGCAAATGAGGATTAAAACGGAACTCAGCGTATCTATGAAAATTCAGGAAAACTTCCAATCCCCGATTGTTTATGGGATTAGCCCGAATCCTTTTCATATGAAGCGCCCACCCCTATGCCGCGAATAAAATTTAAATTCCGAATCATCGTCTTAGGGAGGAATTAGAGACGTTTTATTGCGAGCGTTTCATGGCGGGATTTGGAAGTTTTTAAGATTCGCCCGGCGTGGTGCCCAAGATTTTATTTCCTGAATTAATTAAGAGGCATACAGTTAGCACTAAACTTTTCCCTCCATCTTTCATAATGTCCTCTATAAACGTCTGTCTGTTTATAGTTTATTATTATCACCACTCTGCTGTTTTCATCAAAATTGAAAATGGTATTTAAAACTTACTTACTTACTTAGACCCGTTGTCGTCCACTGCTGGACATAGGCCTCCACCATACTTGTCTACGTATCCCTGTCTTGTGCCTTTTGCATACAATTGCCAGCAACTCTTCTAATGTCATCGGACCATCGTGTGGGGGGTCTCCCTCTGTTTATTTTGTCTTTGCGGGTTCTCCACTCTACCACCCTTCTGGTCCATCTATCGTCTTCCAATCTAGCAACATGTCCCGAAAATGATCATTTAAGTTTCGCTACCCGGAATAACTTAATGAAAGTTAATTTCGAAATATAATAAAAACGGTATAAGGTCTGTCTGTGGCGTTGAAGATATAGTAAGATGGGGAAGAAGCAGAAGGCGCTTTTGGAAAGACCACGTGGACCGCATGGAGAATACAAGAATTGTTAAAGATGAAAACCCAAGTAGCAAGAGATAACTAGAAAGGCCGCCAAAAAGATGGAAAGTGGGCTGGACATCATCATCCCAGGACAGCTCACCGTCATAAACAAGTCATACGACCAAAACTAAGAGGAAGAAGAAGAAGAATAAAAAAGGATGTTTTAAATAACAACTCCCACTTTTGTCTTTATTTTGACAGCGACCTGTTTAACTTGGCTAGCTAGCGTCGATAGACTGGTCTGTCGATCCCAGCTAGCCTGGCAAAACCAATCGCTCTAATAATAAAGACAAAAGTGGAAAAAGCTATAATTAAACATTGTTTCAATATCTAATTATTATATCTGTGGCTTTTCGGTAAGGCGGTATATGTTAGTAAATATCTGAAAATGTGTAAAGTATGCATTTTTTTCTTATAGTGTTATAGGAAAGTTTAGTAAAGAGACGTACGAGTATGACTAGAAAAAAATGTCTATAGTTTTTTTTTTTAATTAGTCCGAAGTCCGAAAAATCGTAGAGTTCAAGTGGCAAAAAAATAATTTAATTTGTCTCTCCCGACGTATTAGCCATTGGCGGTATACGAGGTGTGACAATTAAATTCAAAGAATTTAGTTGCGGCGTGCGAACCGGCAACACTGCATGACTGGCAAACGCCTCATTAGATAAGTCTTTCCACTTAGTTGCAGTGAAGATTATATGGTAATCGGGTGTCTAGTTTGTTTTTTACGGGTGTTCTTCGGATACAAGTTTTTTAACTCGGTCGCAGAAATGACTGACCTAGTTTTTAAGCAACGTTCTGTTATCCAATTTTCAGTCGTAACTGGTGTAAAACCTGCAGAAATCCATTGGCGATATACGAGTTTACACTTTTCCAAAATGCGGTAAATACAGATAAATGTTATACAGAAGAAGAGCCAAATCTGTAAAATGAAACTGGTACTGCTTAAAACTTGGTCTTACTTAATTTTTCAACAGTTCTCTGATTGCATGACTCTCGGTTAAGGTGTTGTGTATTGCCTTCAACACTACCTGTTGCACGAGCGGTCAAATATTCATTAACACCCCCTGAGAAACTTAAAACACTCTACACTTCTAAAACACCGAAATACAAAAATAAGTTTTGATTTTTTACCATTTTGTTTTGCGCTGATAAACACTATAATAATTAATGAAAGGATCGTGAAGATGATTTAATCACATAAAAATATTTAATAAAGAAAGAATGGTAAGAAAGTATATCTTCTTCTTTTTCCTGGCGTTATTATTATTATTTTATTATTTTTTTGATTTTTTTTTTTTTTTTAAACGCTCTTTACATCATGACAGCATGAGCCAAATCGAGGTAAAGTGTATTATATCTATCATAGTGATTCTCGTGACATGTCTCCTTCAAAGAGTTTAAAGTTTCTAGGTGTTCATTTAGATGGCAATCTGTCTTACAATACGCACATATCAGGGCTTGTTAAGTCTGGTTTCTTCCAACTGAGACAGCTTAAGCATATAAGGAGATATTTGCCTGTTGGTGAAGCTAGGACCCTCGTAAATACTTTTGTAGTGTCATGGTTAGATTATTGCAACGGAATGTACGCTGGATTGCCAAATAATCTGGATTGCCAAAGAATACAAAGCGTATTTAATGCTGCTGCCCGATTGATTATGGGGCAACAAAAATACTGTCATATCACGCCGCTCCTGAACGACCCTCACTGGCTTAAAATCCGAGAGCGAGTAAAATATAAATTGTGTTTGACATTTATTTTTTGTGAATGTATACTTATACTTGTACACGAATACTGGATTTCACCCATGGTGGGTGATTAATTCATGAAATTTAATTGTTTCTCAATAGAGACGAAGATGCAAACTGGAAACTGAATATGGTTGATCAGGGTGTTTACAGGACTTATGACCTGTCATTGGTTGGGTTAAGCGCACGCTTTATGTAATTAACAATGCGCTAATGGCGATAGCCATTGTGTTAATAAAGTAGTTTGTTAAATGCTAAAAATTAATCTCCATAGATGGCGTTAGTGTGTGGATTAAATAGATTAATCTTAAAGAGATTTACATATGTAATCAGATCTACATAGATGGTGTATTGAAACTGACATCTGAAGTTAAGTATAGATTTGTAGCATATATACAACCTCCAAAATTTGTCTTACATGGTCAAAAAAAAATAGGTGGAATGGGGAATGTTGTACTTACATAAAGCGTGCGCTTAACCCAACCAATGAGAGGTCATAAGTCCTGTAAACACATTGATCAACCATATTCAGTTTCCAGTTTGCATCTTCGTCTCTATTGAGATACAATTAAATTTCGTGTTTGACATTGTTTAAGGCTCGACACCAGAGAGCGCCAGCGTATATATCGGACCTCTGCGTGACACCCATGCCAACGGAAAGGCAACGTTCACTCCGATCAGTAGAAACAAGTGCAAACAACATAGCAATTCCAGTCAGGGCCAATAAAGCATGTTTCTATTATCGTGCTTTCAGCGTTGCGGGTCCGTTGGCGTGGAATAGCCTCCGTGTTAGTATTAAGTATGAGGATAGTGACGTTAAATTGAAGAAACTTCTGAAGACTGCACTGTTCGGTCAGTCATTTCCTAGTGCGACCTTTTAGTAATTGATTTTACAAAACGGCGCACTCAAAATACAAATCATCATTATAATAATAATAATAATGTGATGGGTAGTAAATCTATCGCCTTTTTAATGTTACGTGAATTCTACACCAGATCAAAGACAGTTTGACAATCACACTGCCCTCGCCGGGAATCGAACCCGGAACCTACGGGGTGACAGTCAATGCACTTACCACGAAGTCATTGTCTGTGTCTCATTGTCTGTGTTGACTGTTCGGATCGGCACTTCTTGATCTCTGGCTGTACCTCTCACGGTTCTGAGTATCAGTTCACCCAAGCCATTTCTTAGCAAAATCTATTGCACTGAATCATCCACGTGTTCCTATTTCTTCCTCTGGATGGTTGGCGAGGAAGATTCACAGACAAAACTCTATTTGGTATGTGGTCTCCATATTATATAATGGTAAGAAAGTATATGTAAACGACAACATCTGGGGTAAAAATTCGTAATTTTACGCGTTGACACGAATATTGCAAAAGACTTTGTATCCAATAATGAAATTATATTAAAAATGTACAAAAAATTATTATAATTAAAATGAATATATAATTTAGTTGAAATCCACTAATGTTTTAAATTAATACGAATGAAAACGTCAGTTTTCTAGAAGTTTTATTATATTTTATGGGAAAGACATGTTTCACCCTTATCAAACGGACATCAACATTTGATAATGCCTAAGAAGGGCGAAACATGTCATTCCCATAAAATATAATAAAACTTCTAGAAAACTGACGTTTTACATCATTGTTCTAGAAATAATAAACTAATGTTTTTGTCCACGACCGGTTTTGGCAGCTCGCTGCCATTTTCTGGTCAGTGGCAACGAGCTGCCGAAACCGGTCGAAGACACAAAAATTAATGGATTTTATCTAAATATACATTTTAAAAGATTTTTTATAAAAAAATATTATCATAATTTACAATGAATTTCTACCATAAGATTTCAGGTAACAAAATTAATTGAATTTGTGTCCCACAAAACAATAGCGAAGAGGGAAATGGAGTGCCGCATTGATTTAAGTGTGACAGTCCATTCATTCTGCCTAGCCTTTCGGGGAGACGGCGTGATGGTTAGTTAGTATATGCACATTTAGAATGATTAAAGAAAGAGTGTTAAAGAAAGTAAATGTACAAGAGTAAACGGAAAAAGAAGAAGATTGAAGAAATCGTGGCACAATCAAGTCGATAAAATATTAATGTCGGTCAAGCGAGGAGTCGGAGAAATCGACATACTCGTACATGCAAATTTGAATGTTGTGGAATCAAGAGTCAGGTAAAAACAGTGTTGCAATTCAATATGTCTACCAACCCCTTCGGAGAGATGTTGTGATGGTTAGTAAGTTAATAAACAGTATTTTTCACTTAAAAGTAATAAATAATAAAATTGTATTTGATAGTGCCCTAGTAAGTAAGAAACATGTCGCTCACTCTCGTTTTAAAAACTAGATAGATTGTTTGAATAAATGGGGGATATTTTGATGGTAACTTTTTAAATTGCATAGTGAATACTAATGGAAACGTTTGTTTTCTTGAAGTTTTATTATAATATACGGGAATGACGTGTTTCGCCTTTCTAAGGATATATCAAATGTGGAATTTGTGATTTCAAATATCGCTTAGAACAAGATGGATGAGAGGTAACAAATCTACTTCTGTTTAGAGGTTAGGAATTACCTAAACGACTTCATTTATTCGCTGGTGAAACAATATTCTATCAGTCTCCATTAGTCTTTGACTCGGTACCTGCTCCTCTGACCGAACATATTACTCAACATGGTATCGTTTGTAATTCTGTTCCAGGAGTTTCGAAGGAACGTAAACTTAATTTTAACTACTAATACAACATTTGTCAGAAATTATTAAACGCGAAACTTAAATTAACCTTAAGTATTGTACATATTTACTGTAGACGTAACACAACTTGTAGTTCTCGCAATAATAAAACTGTCTATTGAATTTCGGGATCCAGTTCTCAAAAGTGTAATGTACCTACAGTTTACAATGCCTTAGCAAGGTGAAATAAGTTATTCCAATAAAATAAAATAAACCTATAAATTTCTACAATATAAAAAAAAATGTTTTCATTCATAATAATTTATGAAACATAAAGATTTTTTTAAATAATGATGTAAGAATCCAAATTAAATTATAAATACGTATGAATACGTCTGTTTTCTAAAATCGGTCTTACGTTTTATGGGAATGACATGTTTAGCTTTACTAAGACATTATTCAATGTGACATTTAAAATGCATTAGAAAAAAACACGTGTCATTCCATAAAATACGAGCAAACCATTTCTCTTCTCTTTTAGGAATGCTCGGAACCAATTCTCTACAGCTTCGAAGATATGGACATCTAATAACCCATTTCTTTAGATTAATTAGGGGATACTTCGAGGACTCGGCCATACTGGAGGATGTTGATCTTTTTGTCCCCGATAGATATCTCCGGAAGCGACAGCACAGATTGTTTTACCTACCGGCCGCCACAACCAATCTGCCTCTGGTGACACCGGTGGGAAGATCAATTAGTCTGCTGAACGCGGTCTCCTCGGAGATCGACGTCTTTCATATTGGTGAAAGTACGTTCAGGGGACAAATACTCTTGACTTTAGAAAGTATCTTGTCTTCCTAATGTTGAACCATCACTAATGCGTTCCTGGTATTATGTTGTATGTGTATAATATTTTACCTGTACTCAATAGATGCCTTAAACATTAATGCTGTTTGTAATGTCTTTTGAGTATATAAACTGATTTGATTTAATTCGATTTGATTTGATTATAGTATAGTTCTACTTTTCTTATTTAAAACAAAATTAGAACTTTAATATAATTTAAATACAGTTGTATTACAACAGATGATGGATTCGTACATAGATTGTATTTTTAAACTGCGTTTAAAAAAATATAGTAAAAACAATAAATAAATAAAAATAACTAACTTTCTTTGAAAATATTATATCAAAATAACGTGAATTACAAAACTGTCTCATAAAAATAATGCTCCAAGCTAAGGCTAGCTTGTTGCCAGTAGCTGGTAGTTTCATAAAATGAGAGCATATGCAATAAGCGGCAATGTTCTATAAGCCAGAGTGCACAAGAACTATTTTGCTCTGCGCTGCCTTGTCATAGTTCAACTTATGACCCCGAGCTTTAGGTTATGTGATCTCCCGCTACTATATATGCTGAGCGCTTTGGTTAATCTGGTGAAAAGAGAAATGGCTTCCGATGCACTTGGACAGATTACTACTTTACCGACAAGGAGACTCATTTCTTACAAAAAAAATATGTTTTTATGTAATTATTATGATGAAGCTTGGGCACAGACGAGACGAGATTCAAATATAATCACAATTTCGTGGTTTACTATATATACAAAGTATTTATTTTATTTTAGATGTCTAACCACAAAGTGAGCAATAAATATAAAAAAATGCAATTAATGAAATCAGATATCCTTTTTTTATGGAGATTTTATGAGTCAGAAATAGTTTTTTTTATTTAATGAAAACGTGCCATTCTGTAATAATACCTAAACCTAACTAAAAACTAACTAACTAACCATCACGCCGTCTCCCCGAAAGATTTGGCAGAAAGAATGGACTGCCACACTTTTCTTTCCTGACATACATCGAGTCATGCAGGCGCGTCGATTTCTCTGACTCCTCACGTGGCCAACATTCAATATTTGATTTATTTGATCGTGCCACGCATTGATAATTTCTGAAAGCTTATATTCAAAACCCGTTTATTAAAGAACTTTATTATCTTTTAAATATATTTACAAAATAAAAGAGAAAAAAAAAACAGTTTTGAATCATGAAAATTCTAATAATTTGATTTTCCAGTTTCTTTACAATCTTATATTTTAAAATATTTATCCAGATATTTTAGTAATGAGTTTTTAATTACATTTGGATGCGTTTGTTTTTATTTTTAATAAATTTGTATAAGCAAAACGAACTTCAACTAATTTTTATATGTAAATGTTCTGATTTTTAATTAATACAAATGAAAACGTCTATGTTCTAGAAGTTTGATTATAATTTACGGGAAAGACATATTTTGCCTTTCTGGGGCATAATCAAAAGCCTCAGAAAGACAAACACAATGAATATTATCTTCTTATCATGGTTTTAAGTGGAAAAGCTGTATTAAAAAAATACTGAAAAAGTCTATATTATGCGAATAATAATACTGTATCCTAAAGAACACTTTGTTTGCTTTTAAGTTACCCATATTTTTTTAGTTTTTGGAGCGGGTACCGCAGAGAGCTAACGTTATTGAAGCAGGGGTGTAGTCCCCCCCTCGGGGGTCGTTTCCGAAATAGGTTTGGCTGAATCATGTTTTGAATAACATTTCACTTCATCCAGAGCCCAGGGCACTGCGCCCCTGGGAATCTAACCTCGAAACCTGAAATAATATTTTTGAATATTTTTCACGGGCGCCCTACTCTCTGCATGCAAAGTACCTATATGATAACAATGATTTGCATACGAATTTTTTGAAATGTTCAATTCTTGAAACAATTTGTTTTAATGATTTTGTAGGCGCTTTGCTCCATGCGCAATTTGGGAGTATTTTTTTGAACATTAAGCACGCTCTTATTCCTTTCACCTAAAAGTAATAAAATCTCGCATAAAAATAAATTTAACAGCAATGTTTGCCTTTGCAAGATTGTAAATAAATTTAAAATAAATGTAAATATGTGTATATGCCAAAGCGAAAATATTTCTCAGAATCTTAATACACATCAAATTAAGGGTATTTTATTGAATGTATTAAACGATTTTTTAGAAGAAGAAAAAAACACTAGAAGATAAAATAATAATGATCAATATAATGCACAAATTAAAAACTTACTAAAGTAACAGAAAAATAATATTTTTAATGTGTGTGTGTTTTTTTGTTGTTGTATGCACATAAATAAATCAAAATGTTCTCAAGAAACACATATTTGATTATAAAATAAATATAAAAAACACTTAGTATTTAACTCTGGTATGGTTAATTTATTTGATACTTCCAAGTTTAGCTTGCACCCTTATGAAACTTGAGTACAAGCGAAACTAGTTCAAATTTAATAACCATTCCGCGGTTAAAAGAAAATGTTTATTTTACTTTATGTATTTATAAATTTATAATGTCTAATCACAGTGTTCATATTATTTCTTTTTTACAAAGTTCAGTTTCGCTCAAATCTAATTGTAATTACAATTAAGGGATGCAAAAACAAATTGTTTTCATTTGTGATACAATTACTAATTGTATTCAAGTGTTATCACATGCTCCTGCAATATAACCTATTTCCACCATATTTATAAATAATAATGCGATTTCTAACTTACCGAGAACGGATTAAAATATATAATCAAGTGTTAATTGCATTTCAAAAAGCACCATATCAGATTCGCGGTCTCTTTGGCTCTGCAGCGCAACAAATATGAGCAGAATCGGTTGCAAAGCCGCCGCAGGCTGTCTGGGAAGTTTCCGATATAAAGCTCCCCTTCCACCCCATCACGGCCGCTGTAAGCTTCTAAAATGCACCGAATTGCGACACTGAACTCTGTGCACGACTTTCAAAGTTTTCCATCCGGAAAATTGAAAGCTCCGGAACCCATTCAATGAATTAATGTCCCGAACCTAATCGTAAGAAATATTTTCTTTACATCATTATCTTGATTTTATCAAAATGCCGTTTATTATCTTAAAAATAACTTTGTATATCGCACTCTAATAAAATAAAAATATAAAAATAAACATTCTAAATTTAATAAACAATACGAAACCTTCCAAGTAAACCCGGAAAATTTATACGACGAATATAAATCAAAGACTTTACTCAGAAAAATAGCGTTATTTCCATATTTTGGACTGTAATAAAAGGTTCTGAAATAAATCGATCAATGATGAAAAAAGAGAAGACTGTCTCAAAAATACATTTTGATTTCATTGAATGCAAACAATAGAATTTCTCAAAGCTACACGGCCCCAAATTGAAAACAATTTATCAAATTTTGTTACCGTTTTCACAGAAATCTCAATTCTTTGCAAACATGAAAAAACAATAGCTCCGAAATAGCCACGTCATAAAAACAAACGACTCTTTGTTCCGACAATTCAATATTGACAGATGTCGAATCTATCCAAGCGAGAAAAATTTACCATAATTTGACAAGGGTAACCAAAGAATCTGTCAATATTGAACTTCCCCTTTATATTTTATATGAAACAGCGGCACTCAGCGCGAGCCGGGAAATTAAAGTTCGAAGGGGCTTTTTGCCTTACTTTTTTATTTTATATTCATGTCAGTCATTCTCCATAGAGCCGGACGGAAACAATAAACTTAACTGAGGTTTTATTCTCTTCGCTCTCAAGGCGTAAGGAAGACTATAATGTCTTTTTCTTCTCTTATATACTTATTCTCTTCTGAGACCTTTAAGATCCAATCTTGTATTTTTATTTTATCTTTAACTTAGTGATAAACATTAACATTTCATCAATCCATCACTTTTTACTGCCGTTTTGATACTACACTTATTTTTTGACACATACATTTAATAATCCGTACGCTGTAATACATTATGCTACCGTCCCTCCGGAAGACCACCAAAAAGATAGAGAGATAGCTGGGAGCCAATTTCCCAAGAGAGGCCAGCAACAAGAACAGGCCAACGTTCTAAAAAGAAAAGAAGATATAATTTCAAAACATTAAGAAAGCAGATATAGAGTTTTATAATAATATATAAGAAACAGTAAACTACAAGTGAATTTTTCATTTATTATTACTGAGATAAGTAGAAGGTCGGGAGGAATAGATATCGTCAAAGGGTGGCTAAGCTTCAATAGTCATTTGCGGGACATGTTGCCAGATTGGTAGACGATAGATGGACCAGAAGGATGGTGGAGTGAAGACCCCGCGAAGATAAAAGAAAAAGGGAGACTCCCCACACGATGGTCTGAAAACATTCGAGGAATTGCTGGTGATTGAATGCGAAAGGCACAAGACAGAAATACATTGTGAAGTATGGGGGAGGCCTATGTCCAGCAGTGGACGACAACGGCTATTTAAGTACGTAAGTACAACGGCTATTTAATGTTTGTCAGGGTGCTATTAATATCTTTGGGAATTGTTCTGACAACGAATAGTGTGCCTGTTAAAATACGGACAGTTTCGAAACCGGTTAATAATTTGACGTAATAGGTGAATAATATTTACAAAAACAGTATCTTAGAAAATTGATAAGAAAACTATATTTTACTTTTTAAGTTTTTTTTTTAAGTTTTATGACAAAAAAAATCTACGACTTAATACGTTTTTATTATTATTAATAAATATATTGGTTTTCAAGAAGAACAGTAGTTTATTAGAATTTACTCAATTTAAAAGAGAGAATATTTTTCTTTCTGTCACTTTTTCTTGTATATTAATGATATTGAAATTCTTATAAGAATACCAATTTTTTTTTTGAGAAAACTCAAAGTTATCATTTTAAATATAATATTACAAACTTAAGGAAAAACTTATTTAAATGAACTGTATAACCAATCTTTCGGGAAATAACCGAGGAAAAAGTGAGACGATCAAATATTAAATATCGGTCGCGTGAGCAATCGCTGAAAACGATGTGCGTGAATGACACGATGTATGGAAGCTGAAGAATTACAAGTATGTCAGGAAAGAAAATGGAACCAGAATTAGAGTAAGACCGAGGATAACGTAGCACGATCAAATAAATCAAATATTGAATGTCGGCCACGTGGGGAGTCAGAGAAATCGACGCGCGTGCATGACACGATGTATGAATGTTGAGGAAGCGAGAGAAATATGTCAGGAAAGAAAAGTGTGGTAGTCCATTATTTCTGCCTACTCCTTCGGGGAGACGGCGTGATGGTTAGTTATTTAGTAAGTTATAATCGTATATAACTATATACCATTATATAGATAATACAAATAAAAATTAACGTAATAATTTTTTTTCACGTTTCAAGCAATTGAATAAACTAAGATTTAACCATAATGTTTGTTTTTTACGAATAGCTTCCATGTGGTATTTATGTGAGGTAAACATGGTACTTTCGATCCGGTCAAATGACACCAGAGGCACATTTTTCATAGCATCACCGAATCAATCATCCATTACCCGCAAACAAACGCGTCGCCTTTTTGACTTTGTTCGCGACAAAATGTAATTTTCGCAACCCTTTTGTCGCTGAAAGGAGTTTATGGTGCGGGGGAGGCATTGACAGAAGACATTTGTAAATGATATTTGCTCCCTAGGGTTGTTCAGCTATTTACTCCAGCTCAGAAACAGCGCTGTGTGGAGGATGACTCGACTGAAGAATTTACAAATAGCCATTGAAATGTAGGCGGGGAGGGAGTTTCGGTCTTGAGCCTCCCTTATCGGAGATCAAATGTTTCGAGATGGGAGGGAAGCGGCTCATTGTTGCTGGAGAAACGTCACTTTTCAATTAGGTGCTTTGCGACATTTTGTTTAAAGATTGACTCGTTTTTAAATAAGGAAATGAAAATTTTTACATCTCAACTGTCAAAAGAATATATGGAACGAATTGACGAGAAAAGAATGGATAAAATGTTGGATACAAACAGTGTGAGGGGAAAGAGAAGCCGTGGAAAACCATGGAAAGCATGGCATGACCAAATACTTAAAGTCGGCCACATTCGAAGTCGAAAAAAACGACGAGCGTGCAAATGTCGATGTGTGAATATAGAAGAACGTCTAGAGGTTTATCAGGACAGAGCAGTATAGCGGCCCATTCTCTCTACCTACCTATTTGGGGAAACGGCGTGATGCTTTTAAAACCGCGATTGTGTTTATTTTTAAATTTATTTATATATTCAGTGATCTCATTTCTACTGCATTTATCCTCATCTTTTTTTTTGCCAGTTTCAAGTTTCAATTCCATACATAAGGGTTGGAACTAGAACTCCATTATAAACAGTCATCTTTACTTTAATGGATATATTTCTATTTGTAGCAATGACTTCAGCAGCGCCGTTTATTTTGTTCCTGTTTTATTTATTAATAAAAATACAATATTATTTTTCTTCTTTCGCCCAGCCATTTCCCGTTAATTGGAGTCAGCTCTTCTAATACGGCTCAGCCAAGTCTCACGATCCAGGATCATCTGGCTGTCTAGTTCTAGCGCCTTCAGGTTGTTCCAACTGGGACATCCATGTTGCAGGAGGCCGACCTGGTCCCCTCCTTCCGTCTTCCAGTTGCAGGGTCTTGTGAACGAAGTTTTCATTGCCCCTCCTGCTCACACGACCATGCCACCACAGACGACGTTCCCATTTTTTTCCGCTATGGGAGCAATTGTAAGGCTACAATGCGTACGTAAAAGTAAAAAAACAATATGTACGTATTTACTATTTAAGAAAAAACCTTTATTAAGTCGTAAAAATTGAAGAAAGTGGGCGTTTTCTGTTGTCATTCTACCTTGTTAGGGCTTGTTGCTGGATTTTATTTTGAAAATTATAATTAATAATAGATAAAGTAGAATAAATGCAATAGAAATGAGATCTCTTAGACGAATGTGTGAAACTCTGTGTATGATAGAGTGTCGAATGAAAATATAAGAAGTGAATACGGTGCGAATGGTGGTGTTATGAACAGAATAAATCAAATATTGAATGTCGGCCATGTGAGGAGTCAGAGAAATCGACGCGCGTGCATAACACGATGTATGAAATTTGAAGAAGCAAGAGAAAAATGTCAGGAAAGAAAAGTGTGACAGTCCATTCTTTCTGCCTACCCCTTCGGGGAGACAGCGTGATGGTTATTTAGTTAGATAGCTAAAATTGAAGAAAGTTTGAGTTTTCTGTTGTCGTTTTACCTTGTTAGAACTTTTTAGGCCTAATTTGGATTTTGTTTTGAAAATTATAATAAATCTGAAAAAATAAATAAAATTTATCTAATACTGAAAGGCGGCCACATTCAAAATCGGGAAAATCAACAAGCGTGCATGTTACGATGTATGCATGTAGAAGAAACAAATATGTCGGGAAAGAGTAGTGCAGCGGTTTATTCCCTCTACCTAGATTCATTCTCTCTACGGTAAGTAGTTGTATCGGAAGTATGCGAGTAGTTTTTAATTTAATTAATTTTTTATTATATTATTATTTTTTTATTATTTTTAACTATGCTAATTTCATTATTTAATTTATGTTTATTATTTTGTATTAATTTAAGTTTAATTTGTTTATGTTTTCTTAAAATAAATAAGGCAGTCGGTAGTCGCGTGAAAGCGCATAGCAACGGGATTTGCAGCAGCTCAATCGAGATTATTCTCGGAATTTATTTGCGGTTGCTCGCGCGTTTTTTAACACCCAATCATAGACGTCGTAGTAACACAGCAGCTGCGACTAAAATTCTCCGAAGCTAAAAATACGTTAATAACCGTTATCGCTAGTTTTGCGGAGGCTATATAAGCGGGTCTTGTAAGGACTCGCCCCTCACTCTTCCTTCAAATTCTGACACGCGTAGACACGCTGCGCGTAAGAGGCTTGGTGCTCTTAACTACGTAAAAACCAGTATTTGAGCTACTGCACACTTCTCTTCGCTTCTATCCTGCACCGATTGCCGCATATAATATAACTTTGTTTTATTACACAATCATCATCACGCCGTATTCTCCGTTTTACCATCCACACCACATCGGAGACGAGCAGCAGTCAGCGGCCAAAATAAATATTAATAGTACGGGGGGAGCAATCTGTCCCGTACAGTAGTAATAATATTTAAAGTAAAATATATTTTCTTTGAATTTGAGATCTGCAATATCATTAGGCCAAAATACATTGTCAAGTAATGTAACTGGCGCTCGTCGTAAATATTGTATTCAAGCTTCCGCCCGCTGTATCTGTCGCAGTTATCTGGTAACAGATTACGTAACGCGGAATTGGTAGGCGCGATAAACAAAAGGGAGCCTCCGCGGTCTTAATTTGATACAGAATTGATATCTCGCGCCGCCGCCGTACACATGTTTCCGCTAGTGACAATATAAAACGTCGTAAATGAGAATTTACGAGCGAGGAGCATTCTTGTATTGGTTTCCCGGCTTGTCTGGGCGTAGCGTGCACTGTGCCTCGTTTCCAACAAACTAACTAAACTCCTACAATTTTAAGTTCTTTGCAATATGTTGCCACTAATAGATTGTGTGCAATACGTAAACAATTAAAAAAAAACGTTTTTTTTTTAAATTACAATGATAATATTTTTATAATTTTCCATTTGCGAAAGTGTACAAAATACTGTTTTAATTCATAGAATTATCGTGACGGATTTCCAACATATTAACGCCTTAAGTTTAATTGTTTTTTATATTATTTGTTTTAGATTTATTTTGCGGGTATTGGACGATCGAAGTGTGCGCGGGAGATGCCTATTGGTGGCGATGAGATTCGCAACCCATCACACCGCGTCTCACGCGGGGCGAAAAGAGAAGGATGGAGGGCCGTATCAGTAAAAGTGTGACAGTCCATTCTTTCTGCCTACCCTTTCGGGGAGACGGCGTGATGGTTAGTTAGTTTTTTTTTTCAAGTTTAAATGCCAGTTGGTACTTAAGTCTTGAAACTGTTACATTGTCCAAACAAAGTGCCGAGAAACTACGAGTGACCCAAAGAGCCATGGAAAGAGCCATGTTAGAAACAAGCCTAAGAGACAGAGTCGAAAACGATACAGTGAGAGAAAAAACAAAGGCCACTGACATTATCCACCGGGTGGCGACTCTAAAATGGCAGTGGGCAGGTCACGTAGCCAGAAGCTCAGATGAAAAGTGGACAAGAAGACTGCTGACTTGGAGACCGAAGAGAAGTGCAGGGCGACCGCAACTACGGTGGAAGGATGATCTAAACAGACACGTCGGAATAACCTGGATGCAGTCTGCACAGGACAGAATTATATGGAAGCAAATGGAGGAGGCCATTGTCCAGGAGTGGACGGGAATAGGCTGAGGAAGAATAAGAAGAAGAAGTTTAAATAGTCCATTGTTTTGCCCGAACACTATGATACTTCAACATTATTAATGTTAAGACTGGTTCAAACTCTTGTTTTCTTCATGTTCCTTAATGGTTGCGAGTCTTAAACTATCAAACATCTAGAACGACGTTTACATTTGTGTTAATTATTTTATACATAATTTTACATTATTGATCTAGAAAGTATAAACACTTAAAGATTTTTAAGCATCCAGGTTGTATGAGAGGGAGCACTGTGCGCCGTAGACCTTAAAGGCTCCGCGCTTCTTTTCCACGGAGGCAAGTTTAATGCTGAATAAAACAAGATAGCCTCAGTTTATTTGTTTTTCTCAGCACGTTTGTTTCTGTAGCAGTTAAGATGCAGACAGATGGCGAGCGATATTAAAAACGGGCTTGAAATTTTCCTCGCGCGATATATTTTATCGACTACCATAAACTGCGTCTCTTCGATAAAGTATCCTTTCGATCGTTAACAGCGAAACGTTTACTTTGAGTACTTAACAAATTTTGTAGATCCCCCGGGATTGTCTTCCGTTTAGGCCGATAAAAACCAAAACGTAATTCGCAATACATCAATAATTTACGAGCACGCAATAGTAATCAAGGCTTCTTTCATTAACAGCAGTATGCATTCTATGAAGCTTAATAACACAATCTTTATCTTCTTCTCCGGCGTTACAACCCTTGTTCAATCTGGCCTCCTCCAAGAAATGTCTCCATCCTATACTGTCTCTGTCCGCCACTAGCCACTATGTATAGTCGGTAGTGCACGCTCATCTCCATCTGCGCTCATACATGTCGCTGTCAGCATTAGAGTGAGATATCATCGCTAGCCGTCCAAGAGTGAAACAATAGTGACCAGCCAAAAAGTGTGCCTAACCGTGACTGTGCGATACCGTATCGCCAGCAATATGTTAGTTCAAGTAGTAGCAGCGGCCGGTTATGTAATGTATTATATTTATTGTACATTTGTTATGCAATTTTGAATATATTATGTACATATCCAAATCTTTTTCTTCTAATTTTTGTCCTGTCATACCTTTGTGGTGCATAGGGCCTCAAGGAACCTTCTCCACCTAACTCTATCGCATGCCCGAGCCTGCTATCATACTACCGAGGTAGCAGAAGCTGGTCGTGGTCACAAGGGGGACACCGTGGAGCAAGATTGGGTGCAATCATTTGAGGACACTCGTAGGTCCACGGTCTTGGACATGTTAATCTTGAGACCCACTTTTGCCGTTTTCTCGTGAAGTCTACACAGCTTCCGCTCTGCATCCACACGGTTTATCGAATAAATCCAACCCAAATCCCGAATTATCCAAAAAAACTTATCCAAAAAACACATAAAAATTGCTAAATAAAGCCAATACAGATATAATCCATAATAAAATTAATTATAACTGTTCATTTGGATTATAACTCTAATACCATCATGATTGAATTGGAACATTCTAAAGTAATATTGCACACTTATTTATTGTTTTTATTTCATTTGCTCTATACAGGAAAAAAAATGTGAAAAAAACACTGCCAACATTACACAGTTAAAATACATTGCCATTAAAAAGGATCCCAACTTGTGTTTATAAGAAATACCGTAATATAATGAACATCGTTCAAAGAAATTACTATTTTATTGAATCAAGAATCGTATCACTCATCGTAAATGATCGAAATTAGCTCCAAGCAATTTCGCCCCACAAAGGCGAAAAACAAATTGACAAAAATAATATCGGGTTCCTAGAATATTTATTTTTTTCGTTACCACTATGAAAGAAATCGTTTATGTTAAAAATAATAAATTATGTAACAACATATAATGTTTTATTAATTGATAATCAAGATATAATATTAAACAATAACAAGTTCACATTTAAATGCTTATTAATATAAATATACAAATCTTTAGACCTTAATTCTGTGATATTCTATAATGACGATTTTATATATTTTTTGAACTAAAACATATTTTTTTCCACTTTTGAGATTATTTTTTTAAACGTGTTTCGAAGGTTTTATACATTTATCATCGGAAGAACGACAAAAATTCTTTGTTCATTTTTTTGATGATGGGGGTTAAAAAACTTCAAAACTTATTGAAAAAATATACTGTATTGTTATAGAAACCAATGAAAGCAAAACTGACAGTTAATAGTGGAGTTTTTCCAGCCATGGGAAATATGGAAGCGAATCATGGAACTGGCAGAATAAGGATGAGAACAAAGTAAATGTGGTAGAGAAATGATCCCTTAGACGTATATGTGGTAAAACGATGTAATTTATTCAAATGCTGATATCAGAAAATAATGTAGAGCAGAAGAAAGTATTTTGAACATAATTATGAAATAATCACCACGTTAGTTTTTTTTTTTTTTTTTGTTTTATTTATACGATTTAATATGGGAGTATCGTGAGAGGACTTTCATTACTGATACTGGCACGCATGGATTAAGAAAGGATGGTTAAGAAAGTATATATCAACGATGTGAATAGCGTACGGACTCGAGGAAGACTGAGGAAAGGTCGGCCGTGTTAGAAGTCGGAAGAATCGACGTGCATACATGACTCGCTGTATGAATGTGGAGGAATTCTATAGAAGATCTGACAAGATCAAGAAGTGTGACGGTCCATTCTCTCTGCTTACCTTTGTGAAACGGAGTGATGGTTGTTGTTGTTGCATTATTAAATTTTTCAATTAAGTATAAAAATATTAATAAATAGTTATTTTAATTATTATTAATTTTAAACCGTTAAATTAATAAACTTTGTTTTATGTATCACAATTGTATTTTGTAACACAAATACACATAAAGGTTAGAAAAATCATGAAAATTTTATATATTATTGTAACACCTGATGATGTCAACATAGGTTGATGAAAAGTTTTTTAAATTTAACAGTTTATAATGTTAAACTATCAGTGTGTTTCGGCCAAAACAATGGACTATTCCATAAAAAATATATAAAAATCTGCAACCAACATAAATAACGATTTCGTAGTTCTTCAGATTTCAAAATATTGCGTTTCTGCCGAGATATTTCAATATCTAACATAAATATTTCAAATAAGATGTATTCCATATTCAGCAGTTACAACAAACATTATTTTCGCTTCAAATCGCACCGCACAAATATTCATAAAGATACACAAAGATTCCATGAAATTATTTAATTATGTATACATTGAATGAGATTCCCCAAACTCAAAAGATACATGTTTTTTTTCTAACAAAATTTGAATACGGCTAATAATGTTGATTTTTGGGGAGAAATCGTGACTTAATCCATTTAGCCTCTTCTCTTCTTGAAGTTTCTTTGGACAACGCAATGAAAAAAATGAAATTGTCATAAGAAAACACAAATTAAATAAGGATCCGAAGAATATCTCCGCGATCTGATCGCTCGTAGGAAGATGTTTGGAAATCCGATGTCCGTTTTATTTCCTATAAATTTCACATTTCCCTCTTTCGTATTTTTCGCTTCCATTTTATTTTATCGTCGTTTGCAGCGCGAAAGAGATCGTGAATTTATATTGGATTTAAAGTTAAACTTATGGTGTCATTTTGTTGGAAGAAATAAAGAATTCTTTTAAAAAAAATTTATCGGTTAAACGCTAATTTTTTTAAATTTTCATTTGCCTACTTTTGTTTTTTACATATACCAAAAAGAAATAAAAATTTATATATTTGTACAGAAACTTACAGTTTTAACTCTGTGCAATTCGACGATTTTTTATGAATAAAACACAATTTTCGTATGAAACACTTTGTGGTTACACATTTAGTAACCATCCAACCCGTAACCAACCCTCACGCCGTCTCGCCGAAGGGGTAGAGAGAAATAATGGACTGCCACACTTTTAATAACTCACATAATATTCTTTCGCTTCCTCAACATTCATAGAAATCAAATCAAATCACGAATTTTTATGAATTGAAACACTTTTTTTTTCCACTTCTGAGTTTATTTATCTCGTGTTTCGAAGGCTTACACCAACATCATCGGGAGGTGTAAGCCTTCGAAATATGTCGAGAAAAATAAATCAAAAGTGGAAAATACAGTGTTTAAATTCATAAAAATTCGTCATTATGGAATTCCACAGTGTTAACACCCTACGTTTATTTCAAATCAAATCAGTTAATATCATCAATAAACTTTACAAAATTAAGGTTTAAGGCATATTAGAACAGATAATATAACATATTGTATGCAGTATACTACCAGAAACGCATGAGAGATGGTTCGACATTAGGAAGACAAGGTACTCTCCGAAATCAAGAGTATTTGCCTTCAAAACGTTCTTTCACTAATATGAAAGATGTCAATCTCTGAGGAGACCGCGTTCAGCAGATTAATTGCTCTTCCCACCGGTGTCACCAGAGACAGGTTGGTTCTGGCGGCCGGTTGGTAAAACAATCTATGCTGTCGCTGTCGGAGATACCTATCATCGTGTCATGCACGCACATCGAATTATCCGACTCCTCACATGGCCGACATTCAATATTTGATTTATTTGATCGTGCCATGGTTTCCTCTATCTTCCTCTGTAAACTTGAAATATATAAATGGTAAATGTATAGATATTATACTGCCACACTTTTCCTTTCTATCATTCACCTCAAATTTCATTACACGTCCTAAGAAAAACGACTTTGGGTATTGATTGATTTATTTTTAAGGTTTTTCTAATTAGACCAAAATATCTTTAGTGATTCATTAGATTTCAGTGAGTGGGCAGTGATCATACAAATATTATTTAATACAGAAAATAGGGTCGCCTCCTTACTGGTGTTATATTTAGAATCCTTCTTATCGAACATTATTTGAAATCCAGATCTTATATTTAATTATACAATATTTCTTTTTTTATGATTTCATCATGCATTGTCCATTACAATAATTACTTACTTCCTATGGCCATACAGCTCTTGAAGAGTTTTAGCCTCAGTGATGATTTTTCGCCAAGCTCCTCAATCCTGCGCCTTTTGATCCCAGCAGATTGATTCGCCCGATTTGCCGTGAGACTTGGAAGTCTACCGCGGACGTTATTGGTAAACTCCAGGTGTTTATAAATAGTTGCCTTCGCTCAATATTCAAAATCTATTGGCCCAAACAGTGTCAAATGCCGCTCTCTGGACTATGGCAGGCGAAAAGCCAATTAGAGAACAGGTCGCTAGACGCAAATGGCAGTGGATCGGTCACACTCTGAGACGGAACCCAGCCTGCATCGCTCAGGATGCACTAGACTGGTCCCCTATGGGAGGAAAGAGAAAGCGAGGCAGACCTAAAGCCACCTGGAGAAGAACCCTGCAGGACGAGAGTAAGGCGGCAGGCCTCACTTGGGATGATGTTAAGCATCAGGCATGCGATAGAGTCGGGTGGAGAAGGTTTTTGAGGACCTATGCACCACGGAGGTGTGACAGGACAAAAAGAAGAAAGAAGAAGAATAAGTCCGATTCGCCCAACCTAGCCAGATCAGCCAGAACATTGTCCATTAGGTGCTGTCCTGGCCTTTCTAAAGGTCTTACTCCAGTCGGTCTAGACACTTACAGGGTCTTGATTGCTCTGCGTATATGCCAAATCCATGCTGGGTGACCAACTCTCATGGTACTCGTTTTAAAGGGCTGCTGGGTCATAGTACGGATCTCTTGATTGGTTCTATCTACAAGTTCCCGCGGCAATATCGGGTCTGGGTCCCAGTGTAATTTGTGTACACATGAGTGGACTATTATTTTTAATAGTTATGTCACCTCAGCGGCATGAAAAAACAAAATTAACTAACTAACCATCACGCCGTCTCCCCAAAGGGGTAGGCAAAAAGAATTGACTGCCACACTTTTCTTTCCTGACATATTTCTCTCGCTTCCTCAACATTCATACATCGTGTCATGCACGCGCGTCGATATCTCTGACTCCTCACATGGCCGACATTCATTATTTGATTTATTTGATCGTGCCACGTTTTCCTCGGTCTTCCTCTATTTCTGGTTCCATTTACAAAATTAACATAAAAAAAAATTACCATTCTTTCTTCATTCATTCTTGCCATATGCCAAAACCATCTTAATGATCCTTTCATTATTTTGTTCATGACACCATCATTCGCACCGCATTAACTTCTTATATTTTCATTCGACACTCTATCATACACAGAGTATACACACATTCGTTTAAGAGATCTCATTGCTACTGCATTTATTCTACTTTCATCCTTCTTTTGCCAAAAACAAGATTTATTTCTGTAAATTACATTACAGTTATTTCTTACAAAAATTTCCTAAATTAAGTTGAATTAAAAGCCTATGATAGTGGCGCATCATCATATGCGCGTCAACGAGACGAAAGTACTGCGATATATAGCCGGCAAAAGCCTACGAGACTGAATACGATAAAAAAAATCCAAATAATTTGAAAGGTTAACATTGTCAGATGAGGGTGTTAATGGTGAATATGTCGCCGCCACCTAGTTAAATACGCCGCTCAATTGAACGGCTAGGCTGATAATGAAATGGCGGCAATTAATGAAGTGACTAGGCCGGTAGAAACAACAAATTTCTTGAGAAAAGAAGATTAATTAGAGTAATATCATGTATTAAATTGTTATTTGCTTCTCTTCTTATTGTACAAAAATGTTCATCTTTACCAAACTGTTCTCGAATATTTATATATACGAGGTCCGTTCAAAAAGTATCGCGAATTTTGTGTTTTTTCAAAAATTATTTATATATTCATGAATTTCTATTTTGTCCCCTTCAAAGTAATCCCAACCAGATATTATACACTTGTGCCAACGTTTTTTTCAATCCTCGAAGCACCCCAAAAAATCATTTTTTGTGATCTTGTTCAGCTCCTCCTTCGATGCCGTCTTTATCTCCTCAATCGTAGCCTAGCGTCGTCCTTTCATGGGCCTCTTCAGTTTCGGGAACAAGAAAAAGTCACAGGGGGTCAGATCTGGGGAATACGGTGGCTGCGGCATTATTGGTGTGTTGTTTTGGCCAAAAATTCGCGCACAAGCAGATGCGAAATTGAGCAATTTTGGTACGAATTTCGCGGCGACCGATCTCATGCCCAAATCATTGATAAAAATCGAATGGCACGAGCCAAGCGATATGTTAAAGTCCTTAGCAACTTCTCTAGCGGTGATTCGACGATTGGCCAATACTATGTTATTCACTTCATCAATGTTTTCGTCTGTTGTTGACGTGCTCGGGCGTCCGGCAGGCTCTTTTTCGTTCACATCTTCTCGGTCCTCTGAGAACATTTTGTACCACCGATAAACGTTGCTTTGGTCCAAGATAGCTTCACCATATGCCACAGTCAACATTCGGAATGCGTCCGGGGACTTAATTCTGTTTTTCACTCAAAATTTGATACAGATTCATTGATCCATTTTTTTGGAGTGTGCAAAAATCGAAGACGAGCCAAAACACGTGCAAGCAAAGTGGCTCTCAAAAATTAACTGAACATTCAAACTGGCCGAACTTATCGGCATAAGTGAGAGACATGAGTACCAACATAACGCCACAAAAAAATCAAAAATCGAATATACGTAACCGGCGGAAATTCAAAATTCGCGATACTTTTTGAACATACCTCGTATATATTTTTTGATTATCATCTGGTTTTTTTTCTTACTTGCTCTCCTTTGTTTTATTATTATATTAATTGTAATTATTTTTAAAAAAAGGTTCATTTTATTTGTGTATATTGTGATTATAAACGATTTGGATTTGTTATTCTGTAATCTTTATAATTTTTTGAATAAATTGAATTGAATACCAATATTTAATGCATGATAATGGAATTAGCCATTTTCAAAAACCGGTCTAAGTGAACTCATAAATTAAATTTAACTATATCAAACTACATTATTCCTATCTATTTTATCTTAAAATTCGTGTTTTTGAAACACAATGGTATTAACCCCCGATCGACCATATAAAACGAATATAAAGATGATATCTATTTAAAGATCAATAAACGCTTCCTGGTGGAGAGTTATAGGGGATATTTCATATTTTTCATGGATTAAGCTGGAACCAATCGTGTTCCGAATAACTCTTCAAAATTGTTGGTTATTCGACAAGTTTGGCCGGCGGCCAGCAAGCGGGCACAGATAAATTCGCTCTCACAGCGCACCTAAACTGTCTCTAGGCTCGCGGCTAGATTGCAGGACGATAAAACTATCAACCTTCAGATGTTAAATAAATTAATTTTCTAATGTGCTTTAAAAGTGTTATAAGCAAAATATATTGAAAAATTGAGTTTAAAATAATAATATACATTTTATTAAATATATAGTATTTACAACATTTTGAATGTACACAAATACTTGTAGACGAATACTGGATTTTACTCATTGCGGGTTATCATTTTAAGGATTAATTGTACATATCTCAATAGAGACGAAGATGCAAATTGGAAACAGAATTTGGTGGTCGAGGCGAAGGCTAGTGTAGGTTGAACTAAAAAATGTGAAGTGCGGTGTTACATTGTAGCATACATACATCTTCCAAAATTTTGTCAGACATGGTGGTCGTAATTAGGGAGAAATGGGGAATGTTGTATTACATAAAGCGTGCGCTTAACCCAACCAATGACAGGTCATAAGTTCTGTAAACGCCTCGACCACCATATTCTGTTTCCAATTTGCATCTTCGTCTCTATTGAGATACAATTAATCCTTAATATAATATTTAGTTTAATATTCCATTTGGTTTTATAGCTTCAACCGGTTTCGGCAGTTTGCTGCCATCTTTGCTTTTAGTCACAAAAAATATGGCGCCGAGCCAAGTGGAATTAACTAAAATACATATAGATTTAGTATTTTTTTTTTAATTTATAATGAACTTCTACCAAGAAACAGTCAGTAAATAAGGTTAATATTATATTAGAAAAAAATAAAACACATTATCTATATATTTTTATACTAACTAACTAACTTACTAACCATCACGCCGTCTCCCTGAAATGGTAGGGAGAAAGAATGGACTGTCACACTTTAACCTATGCGGCACTCCATCCTTCTCTTTTCGCCCCGCGGGAGACGCGGTGTGATGGGTTGCGAACCTCATAGCCACTGATAGACATCTCCCGCGCACACTTCGATCATCCAACATCCACAAAATAAATCTAAAACAAATAATATAAAATGCAATGATATAAAATAAAAAAGCCAAATAAAAATAATTTAACACAATTTTTTTTTAGATGGTGCACATATTGTCTATTTAATTTATGTTCCACGTATACACCGTTCTTTTAAAATTAGCTGTAATTAGGCACTTAAAACAAACCAACACCAGCAAGAACTTTAAAACAATATTGAGGAAATTATTCAAATTGTCATTGGAATAATAGTCTTTTTATTATTCTTTATTTTTTTTAATAAAATATAAGTGAATGCAGTGTCATAAAAAATAATTTAACGGTTATCAAGGTGGTTTTGACCCGTGGAAAGAAAGAATGAAAGACAGGCGAAACATGTCATTCACATTAAATATAACAATACTTCTGGAAAATAGACGTTTTCATTAATATTAATTATATCGACTTTGTTACAAATGACAGCATACTTGCTGAGGTCAATATGACGAGTATTGAGGCTGCCATTATTCAGAGACAACTGCGCTGGGCTGGTCACGTCGTCAGAATGCCTGAGACAAGACTCCCAAGGAAGATTATGTACTCTCAGCTTACCCAAGGGAAACACGCTCACACGGTGGTCAGAGGAAACGCTTCGAGGACTCCCTTAAAGGAAACCTACAAAATACTGGCATCGACTGTGATTGCTGGGAAAAGAATGCAGAAGACAGACCTCGGTGGAGAACAACAGTACATAAAAGCACGCAAGACTTTGAAGCACAGCGCAGAGACGACGTCGCAGAGAGGAGAAGGAGGAGAAATGAGAGACCACAGGGAGACGGAGACGGCTCCATTACAGGCGCCTTCCCCTGCCCCAGATGCCCCAGAATTTGTGGGTCCAGGATCGGGCTCTTCAGTCACATGCAGACCCACAACCGTTAAGGACAGTCTTCCTCGGACACGAAGGACAGCCGATGATGATGATGATCAATTTTGTTACAAACATATTCTAATCGATTAAATTTTATAGGAAAAATAATGTTTCTGTTATTCAAGGTTTACAAAAATGTATAAAAAATATCATTCTGTCATTTTCCTGCTCATGAAATCATAAATACTGTTATCTAGAGTGCGCATACCCAAGCAGATACACACTAGTTACCTTTGAAGCCAATTCGATATTATTTTCGTAATGTTTTCATTGAAATTTATTCCGTCTCGACTCCGCGCTCCTTTATGAAACGAAACTTTAATTCTCAGAACACGGCCGACCGGAGATCCCAAATCAGAGGGTAAACAAGATTCACTTTATTCAGACGTTTCCGCTATTGATACGGCGTTTGTTGATTTATTCAAATAACCTGTCACTCCCCATAAATTAGGAATAAAACTTTAGCATAAATCATTAATCGGATTAAAATTTCACGAGAACTTCGCATCGGGACCGCTCCCGAGTACTGCGCGGGGGGTAGGCACAGCCGTAATCAATTTACATCAAACGTATTAACTTAGAATACTAATTTATGTTTCACATCGTGGTGTTTGTTGTTCTATTTCGTTTTGGGAGATATGCCAAAGGTTACGAGATCGGGTAATCTTTTGGTTGAGCGGATTATTTGAGAAATCTTTCCGACAAGTCTTTCAAGGCAGCCTTTTATTATGAATATCCCAGGTGCGTTAAGATCCCGCCTAAATTTAGATGGAGACTAAAAACGCAACTTTGCAAACTATCATACATCTGATGTATTCGTTAATATTGTTTGATATACTTCTTCTTCTCCGGTCTCAATCTAATGATTGGTCTGCAGCAAGGCGACGCATTCCTCTTCCACTCCGCTCGGTCCTCGGCAACTCTCTTCAACTCCGCATAATAGGTGCAGCCCATATCTCGACAAATCTGGTCTAGGTACTCTTGGCGAAGTCGTCCTCTGCCAATCGATCCCTCGACCATTCCCTCCAACACATTATGCAGAAAACATTCGTATCGTAACACACGACCAATCCATCTTGCGCGCCTCTCCGCTATGGTGTTTTCAACACGTGCCTACTCTTTTCAACTCTGCTGATAACCTCTTTATTTGTAATGTGGTTATTTAAACTATCAACACGTTATCTATCAATGGGGCTTAATCAGGGCAACAATATAAAATTCAGGAATCCTAATTTAATTTCGAAAACAATATACGCAACCTTTAAGTAATATTGAAATTGTATTTTTTAATTTAGATTAAACCTACGTTGATAAGGTTACATATTAAGATTTTGAAAAACGCGCAACAAATAGGGTTATACTAAGTTAAGCTAGATACCAGTGGACTTCAATCCATAAACGAAAACCCTAGTCTAATTGATTTGTGGATGACTGCTTCATATTGGACAAAAAATTTACTTGAGATTATCGACACTACAAAGATTTGAATATAAATTAAATTTGATTAAATATAACCTGAATACTCTATTCCCTTTTGCTTTTTTATGTTGCATTCCCGAGTAAACGTTAAGTCCTGCGTGGACGGGAGGTGGGTCTAGATATTGTATGAGCGAAGCTGGCGTAAGGGCGTTGCTGCGTCCTATAACAGTTTCGTGTAAGCGGTGGGTAACCTTCTATGTCTTTATTTAACTCTATGTTTGGTCATTTGTATATGTATTAAAAATCACTGTATGTTACCCTACAATAAATATTATACGTTATCAGCATACGTGTTACTGTTTGAACCAGTGAATTTTTGGTACATAAGGCAATCTTCTTCAAACTACTTTAGATGTATCCTTTCTGCGTATCTTAGGGAGGAAAAAATGATACACTGAAATAGGAAACAGAATGAAGAGCAGACATACATCAACCCCAGCCGTCCCCGGGGAGCTCATCACAGCCGAAGGGAACGTCAAAAAGGTTGGCTTTTTATACTTTGGGGGAACTTCGGACATAATGTTTCACTTATGAGGGACTTTCGCCGATACCTGTCTATGGGAAAAATCTCTAATGGACTATTTTGGGTCATTAAGATAAAACTTCTGTCACAGCGGGATTCGTTTATTGAATGATGGAAGTAAATCATTATAAATTGTAATTTTTCAGAAAGGTTGATTTATAACCAATGTAATTTTACTCAGGTCGCAAAAAAACTTAATATTAAAATTTTATGTAATTTTATTTGAAGTAATAATTATCAAAATTACAGTTTCTAGAATCCACCATCATTATCTCACTTTTTAACAACAACACACCATCACGCCGTTTCCCCGCAGGGGTAGGCAGAGAGAATAGACTGCCACACTATTCTATCCTGACACACCTCTCTAGCTTCCTCAAACAACGAGTCGTACGCGCACGTCGATTTTTCAGAATTCTTTCATGACAAACCTTTTAAATTTTATTAATTTAAATTTTTTATTAATCTCTATTCTATAAAATAGATAGATAATAGATTCTTGAGATTTTTCGGAAATATGATCAAAAATGTTTTAGTTTTATTTGCGAGTATGCTCTTTTATTTTATAACTAACTAACCATCACGCCGTCTCCCGAAGGGGTAGGCAGAAAAAATGGACTGCCACACTTTTCTTTCCTGACATATTTCTCTCGATTCCTCAACATTCATACATCGTGTCATGCACGCGCGTCGATTTCTCTGACTCCTCACATGTCTTTTATTTTATGTATTGCTTAATTATAAATTGAAGATAAAAATGTGATTGAAAAAATAGAAAACATGACTCAATTATAATATTTATAAAAACAAATGCACCATTCCCATATACATGACGAATATTTGAACTGTACATTGATGAATCAATTATTCCTCGAAGACACGTCATTACAGATTTCTAGAAGACCTGATAAATATATTCATGTATGCAAATAAGACCACTTCCGATGAAACATTTTTCGAGTGAGTTATTTATCGGCTGATATACCAAAGGGCGCCGCGAGTATAGGCCCTTTGAGAAGTAATTGTGTGCGCGGCCCCCGGCCCGCTCTGGAAGAAATCCGAATATCTTCGTTATCGTAAACATGCAATCCTTATAAAGCAATAAACACGGCGAAATAATGAAGTCCTCGTCTGAACAGGTTACACGCCATTACTTTGCAAACGAGATCGTAAAAGAATCATACAATTTACAGGGACGACAAATTTGCCCGAGTCGCGCCGTTGTCAAAGGCGAAAATTGGCCTTCTCTCATTATTTCTGCTTTTTCCTGCTTTTATATTTGTCCTTTGAGGAGAAAAGTGGAATAATGAGGAGGTCTGCCGGGAAATATGAGTTCTAAAAAAATTTAAGACTGTTTCCCTCTTGGAATTGTGAGATGCCCCTTAATGATGGAGTCTACGCAGCCAAAGTCTCGTTATCAGTTTCATTTTGTTTGTGGTAGGCCAATAAACTTCCCGCTCTGATTGTTGATTCAGTACAAACACTTTTTTTTGCACTTCAAAAGATTTGCCCTCCATTTTCTTTGTCTTCCCCCGAGACACCCGTGATTTCGGTGGCAGATTTTCTTTTAGATACATTACTCAAATGTTTATTCAATTTATTAGACTTTTAAACCGCTCTAACAATATTATTATAGCGGTTCCCTGCATTTCTCACCAGATGAAAATAACTCTAGATTACAATATTTTGTAGTAAGAAGTAAATTTTTTATGCTTTGAAGTTAAAGAAGTGCCAAGATTATAAATAATACAGCTTGTAAAAGAAAATATACAATAAATATATAAATTTTTAATTGTATCTCAATAGAGACGAAGAAACAAACTGGAAACTGAATATGGATGATCAAGGTGTTTACAGGACTTATGACCTGTCATTGGTTGGGTTAAGCGCACGCTTTATGTAATTACAACATTCCCCATTCCACCATTGTTATTATGATCATGCATGATACATTTTTGGAAGTTGTATATATACTCCAAATCCATACCTATCTTCACGTGTCAGTTCCAGTTAGCCATCTATGTAGATTTGATTGTACTAATCAATTTTTTAAGATTAATCTATACAATCCACCCACTAACGCCATCTATGAAGAATGATTGTTTAGCATTTAGCAAACTACTTTATTAACACAATGCGAAGAGGCTACCGCCTCCTAGCGCACTGTTTTAGAAGTCGCCTGGAGTATCACTCCTATTTTATACGCCAAAGAATTGACCAGAATATTTACAAATATTTGTGAAATGTATACTTATATCTGTGGAATGGGGAATGTTGTAATTACATAAAGCGTGCGCTTAACCCAACCAATGACAGGTCATAAGTCCTGTAAACACCTTGATCATCCATATTCAGTTTCCAGTTTGTTTCTTCGTCTCTATTGAGATACAATTAAAAATTTAAATTAACCACCCACAGGTGAAAATCCAGGATTCGTGTACAGATATAAGTATACATTTCACAAATATCAATAAATATATCTTCATCACTGCAGGCGGAAATGTTTCAATTTTAAGAGTACATCACTTTTATTCTATAAGAATATATTATTTATCATATGATCTTGGAGATCAGTATCTGAGAGTATCCCCTTCTACCAAAGTTTGCGAGATCGTTGCAGTTTCCATCTTCAGAATAGTTAGTTAAGATGGAAACTTCAATTATCCCCAAAATGTCAGCGGAAGAGGATCTCAAGAGACATGATTATACCCAATATCACAGAAAACTTAATTCTAACAATCACAAACATCTACGTATTTAATTATATTTATATTTTTACAGTAGTGCACAATAGTGTTCTTGTGCCGACCATTATGTACGAAAGTGAAGCATGAAACTGGCAAAAGAAGGATAAAAGTAGAATAAATACAGTAGAAATGAGATCTCTAAGACCAATGTGTGCCAAATCTGTATATGATAGAATGACAAATGCAAGTATAAGAAGTGAAAGTGGTGCGAATGAAAGTGTTGTGAACAAAATAAGGAAAGGGTCATTTAGATGGTTTGGACACATGGAAAGAATGAGTGAAAACAGAATGGTAAAGAAGGTATGTGTAAACGGCGTGATCGGAGCTAGAAATAGAGGAAGGCCGAAGAAAACGTGGCACGATCAAATCAATCAAATATTGAATGTCGGTCACGTGAGGAGTCGGAAAAATCGACGTGCGTGCATGACAAGATGTATGAATGTAGAGGAATCGAGAGAAGTATGTCAGGACAGAACAGTAGGGCGTTCTATTCTTTCTGCCTACCCCTCCGGGGAGACGGCGTGATGGTAAGTTAGTTAGTTTTAGTCAGTAGATACTTTTTGTCTGATTAGGGCAGAATCAAATATAGCGAAAGAATTCGCAGAATATGTTTAAAAAAAAAAAATCTTGAATATAAGTTATAATAACATATTTCAAGGTAACGTTTTTAACCACTTTCTGATGTAACGGTACGTTAAATTCTAGTGAAAGTTTCTTTAAAAAATCCATAATAACATTCTTACAAAGTAGAGCGAAGCTTGCGCGGGATTAGCCTCATGTCGGAGCTTTCTCCGTCCGTAGGAAACATTATTTTCCAACAGTCGTGTTCCCATGGCCTCTTATCTATCATGACTTTGAGATATTCTGAGAAGATGTAACAAAAAAGTCCATCAAGGCAAATGTAGTTCAAACAATGCCTCCTTACACTCGTATTCGGAGATCTTTCCCGAAAATTTTCGTAGTTTTTTTTTTCTTTCGCTAAATACATTTTCTGGACTTTTTGTCACATTTCGGAGTTTCTGCCACTCGCAAAATTACTGTTTGAAAGCTTTTTATGTCTTTGTATCAGAGCTTTTTGCGTTATTTTCCAAATAAGGATTTACAAGGGCACGGGATTAGGGAAAAATAGATTACAAAGAAACAAAATATTGTCACCTTTTTTTGCCAATCACTAAAAATGTGTCCGGACTTCAAAGCGAGATATTCAGGAAACTGGGACCCACCCCCGCCGCCTCTGGTAATCTTATTTTGTTGCTGAAGCTAATTATATTAAAACTCGACCTCTCACGAAGTAGACTTTTTTTAAACAAGTGAAGACCATTATCGTTTTTTTTTTACAATAAAAAAAGTTAATGTCACAATAACCTTTTATCTAATAAATAGTTCCAATGTAGGATGTTATGGATCGCCACACTGTTCAAATCAAATCAAATCAAATCAAATCAGTTTATTAAATTAATAGACATTACAAACAGGAAAATGTTTAAGGCATCTATTAAGTACAGGTAAAATATCATAAAAATATTACAACAAAGTACCAGGAATGCATTAGAGATGGTTCGACATTAGGAAGACAAGATACTTTCTAAAGTCAATAGTATTTGCCCCCTGAACGTACTTTCACTAACATGAAAGACGTCGATCTCCGAGGAGACCGCGTTCAGCAGACTAATTGCTCTTCCCACCGGTGTCACCAGAGGCAAATTGGTTCTGGCGGCCGGTAGGTAAAACAATCTGTGCTGTCGCTGTCAGAGATATCTATCGGGGACAAAAAGACCAACATCCTCCAGTACGGCCGAGTTCTCGAAGTATCCCCTAATTAATCTGAAGAAATGGGTTATTAGATGTCCATTTCTTCGAAGCTGTAAAGAATTGGTTCCGAGCATTCCCAGAAGAAATGCCGTGGGATAGAGCCACGGATAGCTACCATTTTTAACATACTACTATCAATTCCTCAACATTCATACATCGTGTCATGCATGCACGTCGATTTATCCGACTCCTCACGGGGCCAAAATATAATATTTGATTGATTTGATAGTGACACGTTTTCTTCAATCCATATCTATTTCTTGTTCCATTTACATCGTTAACGTAAAGTGACATTATCATTATTTATTCATTAATTATTTACATGTGTCAAAACCATATGAATGACTATTTTATTAATTTGCATACGAGTATAACACTTTTATTCGCACTGCATTCACTTCTTAATATCTTCGACAAAGGGGCCATACATTGTTTTATCTCCCACGTTGCAAAACCGACGTGCCAATGGTTATGCCGGTAGGTAGAGCAATATCTTTGCTTAATCGTATCAACTAGGAGTTTGACGTATTTTGTGATCTCAGGTCTGGCTCACCTGAGGGAAGTACTGTCTTTATTATAATTGTATATTCATTTAATTAACTTGTCATGCATCTTATGTTTCTCGTCTTAATATCATTTTATAATGAATTACTTATGATTATGTATCTCTAACTTGTATCTTTAGTGTATTGGAAATTATTTATATAATGCTTTGGATATATAAAAATAATTAAATGAAATGAAATGACAATGAAATCTTGTATTTGCATTTAACACTCTATCATATAAGAATTAATTAAAATTAAAAGAAAGAGACGAAGATGTAAATTATTTTGAAACAGAATATGGTGGTCGAGGCGTTTACAGGACTTATGACCTGTCATTGGTTGGGTTAAGCGTCGCTTTATATAATACAACATTTCCCCTTCTACCCTTCTACGAACACCGCATCTGATAATTATTTTAAAGTTGTATATATGCTACCATGTTGAGAAACATTTCACATATTTTAGTTCAATCTACACAAGCGCCATCTATTGAGACTAGAGGTAAGCATTAAGCAGAAAATCTTTACTAATGTAATGTGAAAGGCTATCAACCCAATTATCACATATCACTAGATAGCGTCTGGAGAAAACTGGCTCTATCATATACAGAGTTACCACACATTCTTCAAATAGTTCTCATTTCTACTGCATTCTTTCTACTTTATCCCTATTTTACTAGTTCCGTGCTTTACTAAAAATGAAAGAATTTAAATTTTTTTAACCCTTAACGTACCGTGTTCAAAACCAAACGCTCGCTCCCATGTGGTCAATTCAGTTTACCGCTAACTTTATCTAAATATCAAGCATATGACTCGATGAATCAAAATTTAATTTATGTCTTCTTGTAGGGAATTTCATTTGGAATAGATCGATATCTATAACATACATGGATTATTTGAAAAACATATCATTATTAATTTTTTTCTGGAACCATGCGATTTCTGATATGGAATGCGTCACAGCATACGAGCAACTGGACACCAAGTATAAACTTGTCTTGCGCCGCGGCCGGCGGGGCGAAACTTTACGAGATTTTACGTATGATAAAGGCACCTAGGCAAAATGTATAGTACGTTCAAGACAACGAGTACGTATTAATATTTGTCCCTTTTGGTAAAGTGTTAATATTTTCACAGTTCTGATATTATTAAATTGCGTGCTGCGTTTTCATCCACAGTCGGTATTATTACATACCTATTGAGAAGGCCAGACATATAATTTATAATACTTTCAAAACAGCGAGTAAGTATTTGTCACTTTTGATAAAGTTGTAAATATTAGCAAAACAAATTCTACCTTAACACGAATGAAGGTGAGGGCAGTCTTAGAAAATATTTTTTTTTGGGATGAAGGAAGTAATTTTTTGCTTTTTTTTTATTACAAAATATTGAGAACACTTCAATGGAGGATTACAATTACAATTTTTATAATATTAGGGTCCATAGGTTTTAAGAAAATCAACTTTAAATTGGCAGTGGAAACTCAATTGACCACATAGCAACGCAACGGTTAAATACGAACTAAATCTAGAGTTATGAAATAACGTAATATTAAATCTTATCATTTATATAAGATTCCATGTAGATTCCGTTGAAGCAATATCAGTTTCAAGGGTGTTAGGTTTTGCAGATCCTATAGGTGAGAGAATTTTTACGTAACGCTTTGTCGAGAAGAAAACAAAAGCTCAACACAGTATCAGGCAACTTAGTCAACGGGAACTCTCGGTTTTACTGAATCCTTTAGACGGTGCACTCGTTTGTTTGTCTCTTTTAATACTGTACCCGAGAACTGCTTCTAACTGTTAACCTATTTAGACCGAATGCCTCGCCAACAAGAAAGTAATGGTACAAAATGGGTAAATTTTCTCAGCAAAATGAAAACGTCAAATTTACTTGTTGAACTCATAATCTTGTTCAAGCTTAAATAGAGATTTGTATGTTGGCAAACGAGTAATATAAGTTTTCTGTTCGGATTTATGGTTCTGACTGGATTCTGAGACGTATAATCGAGTTATACTGGAAGAGATATTGTTCTTGAAACAGGTATTTTTTTCTGACTGATCTTGAAACTGAAGAGAAACTTAATAGAAAACTCAGAGATTTGATCTTTATTATTCTATATTTGAACGAATTTGTAACAGTTTTTATGTTACTTAAATGTAATATAACCTTATCTATATTATATAAATTGTTATATAAAGGACTAAGTTTACAATAGTGTTACCAGTCTGTCGATGCCAGCGAGCCTGGCGAAACCGGTCGCTGTCTAAATAAAGACAAAAGTGGAAGTTGTTAAAAAAAACATCGTTTTATTTAATTATTATTTAAAATGAACTTCCATCAAGAGATTTCAGTAAAATCATTTGATTATCTTATATAAATTGTGTTAATGTTTTCGTTTTTATAAAAAATTTTGACAGGTGTCAAAATAATTTTTTCATTTGTTCCAATGACAATTTGAATAATTTCTTCAATATTATTTTTAAGTTCATGCTGGTTAAGTGCCAAATTACAGCTAATTTAAAAAACGGAGGATACGTGTAACATAAATTAAATAAACAGAAAAGTCCGGATCGTCCATGTCAACATGTGCAACATCGAAAAAACATAAAGTGTTATTACATTATGTGCTAAATTAAAAAACGGTGGACACGCGGAACATAAATTAAATAGGCAAATGTGCACCATCTAAAAAGAACATTTTGTGTTAAATTGCTTTTATTTTGTTTTATTTCATTGTATTTTAAATTATTTGTTTTAGATTTATTTTGTGGGTTGTGGACGATCGAAGTGTGCGCGGGAGATGCCTGTTGGTGGCGATGAGTTTCGCAACCCATCACACCGCGTCTCCCGCGGGGCGAAAAGAGAAGGATGGAGTGCTGCATCAGTAAAAGTGTTACAGTCCATTATTTCTACCTACCCTTTCGGGGAGACGGCGTGATGGTTAGTTAGTTAGTGTTAATGTGATTATTTTTGCTACCGAGATAGAGAGAGAGAATATGTTAATTGATAAGCAATTATAACCTATAAACCAAATACATATTTACAAAAGTATTCTGCATTATTTTTTTGGGACTTATGTTCATTTGTTTCAGATCTAATCTTCTTATTCTTCCTTTTTGAAAACCTATGTGGTCTGTTTTTCAGAGTGTTGCTCCTCCTGTGAGGTAGATTTCCAACTGTCCTTTCATCTTTTAGGAGGTCTTCCACGAGGACGAGTCCCATGAGGCTGATTATGCAATGCAATAAAGGGGAGTCTGGTGGTGTCCATTCTTTGAACATGACCATACCAGTCCTTTTTTCGCTGTCTGCTCCAACTTATAATATCCTCAACCTCACATATCTTTCTTTTTCTAGTGTTCCTCACGCGATCTCTCAGTGTCCTGCCTGCTATCGTCCTCAGTGTTTTCATTTCGGAAGTCCTCAAAACTTGTTTGGTCCTTACTGTGTCTCCCCTTGCTTCGACGCAGGTCTTATTCAGGTCTAATGTGATGTCAAAAACGACTTTTTAGTTTAATAAATATTTTATTAATAACAAAATAATTAATGGTTCATTAAGATGGTTTGGACACATTGAAAGAATAAATGAGGAAAGAATGGTCAAGAAAGTATATGGTAACGATGTAAATGGAACTAGAAAAAGAGGAAGACCGAGGAAAACGACGCACGATCAAATAAATCATATATTGAATGTCGGGCACGTGAGGAATCAGAGAAATCGACGCGCGTGCATGACACGATGTATGAATTTTGAGGATCGAAAGAAATATGTCGACAAAGAAAATAGTAGCAGTGTATTCTTTCTGCCTACCCCTTCGGAGAGACGGCGTAATGGTCGGTTAGTTTTTTTTTTCATTAATAATAAAAATTTAATTATTTTTCATGCCTATAATTGTTATTTCATTTACAAAAACAATTTCAGATATCTTATGTAGAAAATACTGATTCAGAAATAAATATAATACAATATACTTGTATAATCTTATTCAAAAATAAAAATAGTTTTAATCATAAAATATATTTGCTTTTGTAAAGCTAACCTCTGAAGTGAGATACGTCATAAGTAAATTCATTATATAAAATCAAAGTATTTGCAATTTTATAATATTGACAAAAACGTATCTACCCATAAACGAAACAAATTTATTTTTGATAATATTATAATCTCCAAATCTCCAAAGTTTACATAATTTTTTTAAAAATATAATACCGATATTTGTAATATAATCGGAGAGTTTGACGCGCGTGCATGACACGATGAAAAAATGTGATGGAAATATATCAGGACGAACAGTGTGGCGGTCCATTTTTTCTGCCCACCCCTTCGGGAGACGGCGCCATGGTTATTTAGTAAGTTTAAAAAAATATGTCGATCGTTAAATATTACATATTTAAAACAAAATGGATTTTCACTGTTGCCAAGGAAAAAATATTATTTTCAACATTGCGAAGTAAAATGGAAAGTTTAGAAGTATGGTTCTCGAATTCCGGGGTATTGTTCGGAGGTTCTCTGTTATTGATTTTGATATCAGCTGGACATTTTTGTCACCCTTAGGTGCGCGGAAGTTCGCACTGGGCGGGGGTGAGAGAGGGGAGGATTTTATGGATGCTTATGAATAATTCACCCTACCAATTTACCCCACCGGATATCCTACAGTCGTGTAAGGTAATTTGGCACGCTTCAGTTTTGACGCGATAGACTTTGTTAACGTCAATCATGTGGTATACATTTTTCCATCAATGTCGATGCTCATTGCAAAATACCTAAAAAGTCTGGTGAAGCAGTGTGATTGTCACACTGTCTTTGGTCTGGTGTAGAATTCACGTGACCATAAAATGGCGATAGATTGGCTACCTATCACATGTCACGAGAATCAATATAATAGCTAAAAAATAAAAAAATGTATACAGTAATTGGGTCCAAACGACCTGTTGTGTACTTAAAAAAAAATAATAACAAAAAAATTAAAAAAATGTCTATGCTTATTGGAAAATATCTTAAATGTGCTACAAAAAGGTTCAATTAATTTTCATCCATGTCGATATTTGTTACAAAATATCTGAAAAATGCAACGATGTGCTTGAATCAATTTGATTGACGAGTTAAGATGCTCATGGAAATAAATCTAATGTTTATTTTCTAAATCACATATATATTGATTTTGTTAATTGAAAATCACGATAAAAGTACATTGTAAACAATGAAAATAAAAAATACGATAAAAAGACATTTTGCTTACAATGCTTACAATTTATAAAATTAATTTGAATTGATAGAAGAATAATAAGATTTATACAGTTTCAATGTTTTTTTCCATAAGTATAAAAGCGTCACTTTTGAATGTTTATTTAAAAAGGTATATTATTAAAATTTCTTCCATAATCACCATCGCTTTGTATTGAAGATTCAAATTTAAATAACTTTTTTTAGACATTGTATTTTTACAACGCTTTTTGCACTTTTAAGACGTCTGTGTCTCGAAACTTGCTTCTTCTTCTTCTTCTTTGCTAGCCTTCTTCCCTGCACTGCTGGATATAGGCCACTCCCAATTTCCCCCACTCCTCTCTATCCTGTTCCCTTTGTATCCAAGATTTTCTAACCCTTTTGACAATATCATCGGTCCATCTCATCGGTGGCCTTCCGACACTTTGCCTATTTGCCCATGGTCTCCAACTGAGTATCCTGGGTGCCCATCTGTTGCCACCCTGTCTAGCCAGGTGTCCAGCGCGTTGCCGTTTCAATTTTGCCACTCGGTCCATGATGTCAGCAACCCTGGTGCGGCGTCTGATTTCTTCATTCCTTATGCGGTCACGCAAGCTCACACCATCTGTCTTTCCATGGACCTCTGTGTAAACTTAAGCCTGTGGACACTTTTTGCTATAAGAGTTGTCGTCTCTAGTCCGTATGTCATCATGGGAAGTATACACATGTCGTAGACCTTTCTTTTGAGACAAACTGGTATTTCATCATTTTCAAAGACATGTCTCAGTTTACCAAAGGCGGCCCAACCCAGTCCAACTCTTCGCAACTTGCTTGTATATACATTATTACAAAAATACAATATTTTCAAAAAAGTATTCAAAGCTACATTAATTAATTAAATAAATCTTTCATTGCTTTTGATACATAATCATATACTATTACACGAATGTAGGCATTAGTGAGCTATTCTAAGTGTATTTATTATGTATGAAGGAACAATAAATTGGGTCGTGCTTCATATAAATAAATTAGCCATCTATCTTTTTGGCTGTTCTGACTGTGATATACGGTTGTATGGTGTAGGTTTGTTTGTCATGTAAAATGATACGCTTATTAATTTAGAATACAGGTATAAGGGATGTTTACCCCCACCAGGGCGCGGCTCCGAGGACCCAAAGGTCTATTGAATTACATAACAAATTATCAGGTAAATTGCCATTGTGCTTCCTCACCACTGAAAACTGAGAACTGGGGCGATATTCAGCTTCTAGCGTAAACGAGATTATTTACTACTAATTGTATAAACGTAAATTAATAAACAATCTCTCTAGACCTAATGAAAATAATGCTAATGCAAAGGGAAGTCGTTCTTCAAGTTACACCTTGGGGAATTTATAACGTTATGGCTAATAGAGTTTCTCGTGTATTATTTAATAGTGATTAAAATTATTAAATATAAAGACTTTTTATTATAGCAATGCGTATTACGACAATTTTAAATTTTACAACAACAGCCGATAATGCACCAACTTAATTAACCCGAAAAAACTAGATTATTAGAAACATCAAAGTCATATTTGTATATAATTTGAATCCCTTTGATAACACGCTCAAATCACGTGGCTTGCAATTTGAAGATCAGCTCTATTAATATTTAAATCAATATATTTTTGTGATACCTATTTCTTATTTGAATATTCTGAATACGTATATAGAATCAAATTTACGTAAAATATCACGGTGTACATGAAATTAAATCAACATGTAAGAGTTAAACATTCTTACAGATCCCTTTTTCTCTCCATTTTATAAATTTAAAACTACCGACGTCATTGAGGTACAGACTTAATTGGTTTGTGAAATGATATAAAATGGGAAGACTCAAATTAATTAAAAAATTTAGAGTTAAACTCACCTTTTGGAGGATTGATTTTCACCGCGCTCCTGTAGAGACTCTCCTCGTCTCTCCAGTCCCTGTTCCTCACCAGCGTGCGCGCGCTCAGGGCGAGCAGCAGCGCGCCCAGTGCAGCCACGCGCGCGCGGCTCCCCAGCCTCGAGCCCACTTTAGCACCACCGATCCCCACCAACAGACTAAACCCTACACTAGGCAAATACAGCACTCTCTCCGCCACCACAAAACCGACGTAAAAAAATAAATTCGTGGCCGGCAGAAACGGCAGTGTCAAGAAGGACGCCGCGACTAGCAAAGCTGAGTGCGAGCTCTTCCTTACGTAAGCCTTGGGCTTATCAATCGGAGGCCGGACGCTCGCGACTGATACGAGCGGCGGGCAAGTGCACGTGGAGTGGGCAGTCATCGAGTTGTTGTTGTTAACGGCCCTGCAAGAGTTGGAATGGTGATCAGTCAGCAGGTGTTTGCAACAGGAGCAATGGCAGACGGTTTTAGTCCCGATCCTACTACTGCTAACTAAAACTCTACCACTTTTGATAACACTAGTATAACCGCACAAACTATTGAATTGATAAATTAATCCATTTCTATTCACTTTTAAACACCTTCCTCCGTTGAAACCATTCTTTTGATATCCATACGCATGTATTTTATTATTGTCTTTCCTTAAATTTAATTGTTTGTTTTTAGTTTCTCCCTGCCTGTAAACAGCCATCGTGCTTTTATATAGCAGTTTTGAAGTAATATAGTAAAATGATATCGTTAGAAAATTCCTCGGGTCCATAAGTGACGTTACTCTCGGTACGGCGTCCATTGACCAATCGAAGCTGAGGGTAGAGGGGCAGATGAGGAGGAAGAAGTTGAAGACTGGAAGATAGTAGAAGGTGAGAAAACGTGTTACGATAGAAGGTTCCTTGGCTGTGGGGTTGTCTGCCCTGGCGAATTTTGGGCTGGCGCTCAGGGGTACGCGGGCCGCCAGGAGAGCGATCAGCGCAGCAAAGAGCATCCCCAAACTCACAATCCGCCTCTGTAACAAATGAAAAAAAAAAAACAATTAGATATGAGTTTGAAAAAATATGTATTAACAATTACTTGTTTATTTTAGGGATGGGAATAAGAAAAAAACTCCATTCTCTTTGAAAAATCTGTGGAAAAATGTTAATGTTTTTTTTTCTACTTATTTTCTTTCAGTTAACAGTTATTTTTTAACCTGATAATGCAGCTGTCGTGACGATTTCATTTAATTAATTAACAAATAGTGACAGTATTATAACAGGGTTCCAAAATGTAAACGGTTAATCAGTTTATTTCCTTAAAATATAAACACTGTTCATAACATTTCAAATGTTTCGTCATATTATTGTTGCAATTGTCACGTGAGGTAAAAACAAATCTTTTTCAAACTCTTAATAAATCATCTTTGTTTTTTGTATCACAATTGTATTTTATTTTACGCAACATCTGTTTCATCAACCTATGTTGAGATCATCAGGCGTTACAATATTATATCAAATGCCAAATTTTCGTGATTTTTCGAATCTATATGTTTATTTGTTCCTATGTCAATTTGAATAATTTCTTTGATATAATTTTGAAGTTCTTGCTGAAATTGAGTTAGGTATCTAATATTTTAATTAAAAGAACGGTTAGTTACTATTTATAGGAGAAAATATTAAAGGTGGAAAATATATAATACTAGCTGACCCGACGAACTTCGTACCGCCTCAGAATCAATAAATGTTGTGTTAACTTATAAGCTAAATTTAATTCACCTTTTTATTGAATTACAATTAATACTTAAAATGAATTAAGTTCATGAAATGTGCAAAAGTCAAAATTAAAAATATGAATTACAATGGAATATAATTCACGTGGAAGCCTGCATTAATACCTACTTAAAATGAATTATAAATTGTTAGTTAAAAACTTTGTTTTATGTATCACAATTGTGTTTTTATTTTTTCGCGACAATATATTCAACCAAAGTGGAATCTACCAGATTAATTGTGAGGATTGTGATGCCGTGTATATTGGAAAGACGGGTCGATCATTTTGAAGAGGTTATATGAACACAACATTTAATACAAAAACAGAATCATTGTGTGAATTTTGACCATCATTTCAATTCCAAAAACACATTTTTTTTGCATATAACAAACAATTTTAAAAAAAATTGATAAATTAGAAAATTTAGAAATTTTTAAAGCAAAGGCACGTGAATTGAATGTTATAAATAACCAAATTCCAGCTTATTCCCCCTTAGTATATATGTAGTACATTAAAAACTTTTCCTTTATACAATCTACCAAAAAAATATTAATACTACCTTCCATTTTTGTCCTTTTCTTACTAATATAATCTGCTTCCTTATAATGTTTATCGTCTTTAATATATTAGGATTCATCGTTTTTGACTCTATATTATGTATGATTGTTCCTTCTAATAATTGTTTGAATTATTATTATGATTATTATCATTCTTATTATTTTATTATTATAAATAAATGAATTTCATACAACAACACAACAACAACAACAAACCATCACGCCGTTTCCCGCAGGGGTAGGCAGAGAGAATGGACCGCCACACGACTCTATCCTGGCACACCTCTCTAGCTTCCTCCACATTCATACATCGAGTCATACACGCACGTCGATTCTTCCGGCTTCTGACATGACCAACCTTTAATATTTGATTAATTTGGACATGCCATGTTTTTCTCGGTCTACCTCGACTCTTTACTCCATTTACATCGTTAACGTATACTTTTTTAACCATTCTTTCTTCACCCATGCGCTCCACATGTCCGAACCAACACAACGAACCATTCATAATTTTGTTCATAATACCTTCTTTCGCTCTACATTCCTTCCTAATATCAGCATTTGAGATTCTGTCATACATCGTTCTACCACACATACGTCTTAGGGACCTCATCTCTACCGCATTTATTCTGCTCTCATCTTTCTTCTGTCAGTTCCATGCTTCGCTTCCATACATAGGAGTTGGGACCAGAACTCCATTGTGAACGGCCATTTTCGCTTTCATTGATAAATTCTTGTTTCCAATAACTACTTTTAAAGCTCCATTCACTTTGTTACCCGCACCAACCCTTTTTTTCAACATCACTGTCCGTTCGGCCATCCGCTGTGAACATGCTACCTAAATACACAAATTCCCTCACCTGTTCCAAGTTCTCTTCATTTACACTTATATTACAAACTGTCATTTGCTCTTCCCTTTCAAAAACTAACGCCTTTGACTTTCCGACATTCATCAAAACACGTTAAAACAATTAAATAGCAGACAACATAATTTTGAATAAGTGTGATCCATCAATGAACTCCGTTTTCATCATTAGCATCATCATATTCATCATCTGAAGAGTTTGATGATTCAGTGTCCCTATCAATTGAAAAAAGAAATTCCTCGTCTTCATCTAGCCAAATATTTCGTTTATTAAGTACTCGCGGCTGAATTTCCTATGGTAACAATTCTCTGGACCGAATGTACACAGATGCACCTATAAAGTCAATACAAAATATACAATACGTATTTTTATTATTATTCACTAATCATAAATCGGTTTTTAATCTCTACGGAACACTCATCTGTCATCTTTTTCGAATGGCGCAAATATTCTCTGCTCTCCTTCACAAAAGGGGTTTAACTTTTAGAATAGTCTCTCTTATACTGATTTTTATAACTTTGGGCATTGTTAATCTAAAATTAATAAAGAAAACCAAAAATCCCGGTGACGATTAAAAAATAACCTCAAATCTTTCACATTGAGTATTGACATCTGGCATCAACAATACACCACCTACGGGCGTTTTCGAAACTAAAATGGAAGCCATGATGTTTTTTGTACTTTGTCTCAGAAGTCAAATATAGTCAAATTTATGACAAATATAATTAATTTTAAATCATTTAAGTGATTTTTTCAAATGTTTTAATGATTATTCTGTTATCCGGAACGGAGACAAATCCAGTTAATATAAGATCTTCAAAATTGGTCCAGCCGTTCTCGAGTTATAAATGGTGTAACTAACACGATTTTTGACTTTGTTTTATATATATACCTAGATAATAATAATAATAATAATAATAAAACAGTAATTAGAAGGAACAATTACACATAGTATAGAGTCAATAACGATGAAACATAATAAATTAAAAACGATAAACAATAACAGGTAGTACATAGATTACATTAAAAGGAAAGGTGACAAAAATTGAAGGTAATATTATTATTTTTTAGCTTGATTATACAGGGGAAAGTTTTAAATATACTATATACTAATGGGAAATAAGAAAAAAATTGGTTATTTATAACATTTAGTTTACATTTTTTGGCCTTTCAAATTTCTAATTTTTTTCACATTAACCAATGCTTAAAATCATTCACGCTAAATATTATAAGTGTGAAGAAATCGAAGGACCACGTAAAGGATAACGTTAACATTTTTATTGTGTATAGGTATTTCACCAAAATACTAATGTGAATAACAAAAAAATAAACGTATAAAATTGTCTAAAAATATTATGAAATATTGAGAACAGAATATTGAATTTGTGTTGTTTACGCGCAAAACTCTTAGAAGTATAAATGGTTCTTGTTAGTTGGTATAATTGAGATTAAATTGAAGATCCGATCTTCCCAAATGATAGCTTTGAAGCTTCAGTGCTTTACAATTCAATGCGGACTTCATGTTTACTTTAGCCCGGTGGAAGCGCGGATGGAGTTATTATATGTAATCAGATGCTAAAAAGCAAAATAACGAGCTTTCAAAAAGCTTTTCTTCCTCCGCGTGTTATAAAGCTTTTCATAAATAATTCAGTTCGAGTAGGTATCGATTTCCTGCTCCGGCGAATTTAAACTTAGCAACCCATTTTAACATTACCTATTTAAATAATTTAATCTGTATTTTTTTTAATGAATAAATTATCAAAATCAATTAGGGTGACATTATACTCGTATACATAAACGTAATAAAATTAATATTTCATCAATGTTTTAAATATTCTTAAATTACACATTATTAAGTAAGTCAGGAAAGAACAATGTGGCGAACCAACTTCTCTGTTTACCCCTTCGGAGAGACGGCGTAATGGTTAGTAAGCTAGTTAGTTTTATATCTAACAAGTATTAAGCTTACAAATTTTGGGACTATTGCGTTATTTCATACATAGTTATGAAATAACATAATAGTAAATCTTATGATTTATAAACGATTCCATATATATTTCGTTGAAGCAACATCATGACCCGATATATGAATGTAGAGGAAGCAAAATAAGTCCGTCAGGAAAGAACAGTCGTGCGATCTATTATTTCTGCCTACTTCTTAGGAGAGACAGTGTAATGATCATTATTATAAATATTTTATTCAAATCGCTCTAAAGATCATTACATTAACTAACTAACTAACCATCACGCCGTCTTCGCGAAGGGGTAGGCAGAAACAATGGACTGCCACACTTTTCTTTCCTGACACATTTCTCTCGCTTCCTCAACATTCATACATTTCTCTGACTCCTCGCGTGGTCGACATTCAATATTTGATTTATTTGATCGTGCCACGTTTTCCTCGGTCTTCCTCTATTTCTGATTCCATTAACATCGTTAACATATATATTTTTTACCATTCTTTCTACATTTATTCTTCCCATATGTCCAAACCATCTTAATGATCCTTTCATTATTTTGATCATAACGCCAACATTCGCACCGCATTCACTTCTTATATTTTCATCCGACACTCTATCATATACAGAGTATCCACATATTCGTCTAAGAGATCTCATTTCTACTGAAGTATTTCTACTTTCATCCTTTTTTTGCCAGTTTCATGTTTCGCTTCCATACATAAAGTTCGGTAAATCATTATCATTACATTGTAAGCCAAATCGATGTAAAGAGTATAGCTATTATATTGTTTCTCATGACATGTGAGAGGTAGCTTATACATCACCATTTTAATGTCTTCTTCTTCTTCTTAAAGTGCCCGGTCAGGTCCCCCCGACGTTGGCGATCACTCTGGTAAACTCTTTCTTATCCTGCGCTGTCCAGAATAGCTCCTCCACAGTTCCGATTCCCGTCCATTCCTCACATTGCGTAGCCAAGAGATCTGCCTTCTCCCTGCCTTCTCCCTGCCCCCTACAACCCTCTATTTTCCCTTCGATATTAGATGCAGCAAGCGATACTTCTCTCCTCGCAGAACGCGACCCAGATATGAAATCTTGCGGACTTGACTGATTAATGTAAGCAGCTCTCTATTTACTCCTGCACAATTCAGGACTTCTGTGTTCGACACTCTGTCTGTCCATGGGATCCTGAACATTCTTCGGTGAAGCCACATTTCAAATGCCTCTAACCGGTTCATTGTTTTTATTATTAATGTCCATGTCTCACACCCATATAACAGAACAGACCACACATAACACTTTAACATCCTCTGTCTTAGTTTTAAGTATTTATTGTCACGTGAATTATATACCAGACCAAAGACAGTGTGATAATCATACTGCCATAGTAATCAAAGCATGTACCACTCGCCCACGAAGGTCGTCTTATAGTCTTATGGTTCATTATTTCTGCCTACCTCTTCGGAGAGACGGCGTGAAGGTTACGAATAGGTTAGTTCCGTTTTTTAATGAGTTTAACATTTTTTCAGCTAGAATGGCAGTGCACAATGGTGTTCTTCTACCGACCCTAATGTATGGAAGCGAAGCATGTAACTGGCAAAAAAAGGATGAAAGTAGAATAAATGCAGTAGAAATGAGATCTCTTAGACGAATGTGTGGATACTCTGTGTATGACAAAGTGTCGAATAAAAATATAAGAAGTGAATGCGGTGGGAATGATGGTGTCATGAACAAAATAATGAAAGGATCATTAAGATGGTTTGGACATATGGAAAGAACGAATGAAAAAAGAATGGTAACAAAATTATATGTTAATGATGTAAATGGAACCAGAAATAGAGGAAGACCGAGGAAAACGTGGCACGATCAAATAAATCAAATATTGAATGTCGGCCATGTGAGGAGTCAGAGAAATCGACGCGCGTGCACGACACGGTGTATGAATGTTGAGGAAGCGAGAGAAATATGTCAGGAAAGAAAAGTGTGGCAGTCCATTATTTCTGCTTACCCCTTCGGGGAGACGGCGTGATGGTTAGTTAGTTAGTTAGTTAACATTTTTTTATATGCTAAGCACGAATAACTCTTTATCATGTCGCCCCACACGCATTCGTGGGTCTGAGCTTGTTCAAGTACGGGAAATCCTACTAATTGCACGATTCACTAATGACTAGTGATTCCAAATGGTGTGTCAAAGGACTCGTGATTGGCATTCCCTGTCAAAAAGGTACTCAACTAAGCGTTCATCTGATTCTGTCAGCCATTAACACGCCGAGTGTGTCTGTAGTCCACATCGGTTATTTGATATATCATTGAGTGATCTTTTTCTCTATATTTATAATCTCCCGACAGAAAAGCAAACGTAATATTATATAACACATATTATTATTAAATAAAATAATGACACACTTTTAGTCTTCTTCTTCTTCTTTTCCTTATAAACCATTGGTCTTTTTATTTAAAAAAAAAACGTTGTATGATAGAATACCGAACGATGAAATAGGAAAGAAATGTAAGGCAGATGACTGCATCATGAATAAAATTAAAAAACGATCCCTGAGATGGTTCGGACATATGGAACGAATGGATGAGAGTAGATTGGTTAAAAAGTTATACACAAGCAGCGTGAGTGGGAAAAGAAGCCGAGGACAACCGAGGAAAACATGGCATGACCAAATTAATCAATTACTAAATGGCGGCTACATCCAAAGTCAGAACAATCGACGTGCGTGCATGGTACGATGTATGAATGTAGAGGAAGCCCGAGAAGTATGCCAGGACAGGCCACAGTGTGGCAATCCATCCTCTCTGCCTACCCCTCCGGGGAAATGGCGGTTTGGTTAGTTAGTTAGTTAGTTAGTCTTTTTATTATATGGCTGAGCCATAGAGGGCTCCCTCCGCTTACCCGAAGCTGTTATAGGCGCAGCGGCGCCTTTCGTCAGCTTCACTCGTGCACTCCCTAGGCCCATCCCACGTCCATGCGGGACTTACGTTATAAAATAATAATAATAATATATGTATATTTGCAACCAAGGGGGACCCAGACCACATTTAAGCTACGCTACTCTCACATCTTTGGTCTGTTCCTGAAATCAGGCTGGCCTCTCTTGAGAGGTTGACTCCCAACTATCTCTCCATCTCTTCTGCGATCTTCCGGGGGGACGGCAGCAGGCAGGAATCTGATGCGCCACAGCGTGTGGGATTCTGGTGGGATCCATCCTCAGCACGTGCGCATTCCAGTATCTTCTGCGTTGTCTGCCCCATCTCACGACATCCTCCACCTTGCAGATCTCGCGGATGGCCGTATTCCTCACCTATATCGAATAGTCCTTCCTGCTATCATCCTCAGCGTCCTCATCTCTGCCACCCGCACTTTAGCCTTCGTTCTTGTGGTATCCGCTCTGGTCTCAATGGTATATGTCATTATAGGCCTTACGCAGGTTTTATTTATTTTGACCTTACTGTTAGTTCTCAAATACTTGATTTTCCATATTATATGAACCTGATACCACCGAAGCCTTGTTGACTTGTCCTATTATTTCACTGACAAGATCATTTTGACTGAGCAGATCCACTCCCAGATATCTAAACTTTGTAACCTGTTCCAGCATTCTGTCATTTAAGGATAACCTGCACCCTAAGGCTTCTTTTTAGTAATTAATATTAACACCACTTTATTTGGTAACACCAACCGGTTTCGCTCCCGACGGAGCTTTGTCAGAGTGAGAGAGTAAACTAAATATGAAACATGTCTAAATAACTTGGAAGCAGTTCATAGTACATTTAAATTTAAAAAATATAATTAATTAAGGCTTCATATAAAGCACTCACTTTGTGGATAGACATTTTAAATAATTATATAAATAAAACAACTTTGTATTTAACCACGGTAGGGTTATTATATTGATGCCAACTAGTTTCGCTTGGACCCAAGCTTCATCAGGGCAGTATAATATAAGTTATTATACTGCCCTGATGAAGCTTGGGTCCAAGCGAAACTAGTTGGCATCAATATAATAACCCTACCGTGGTTAAATACAAAGTTGTTTTTATTTATATAATTAATTAATTACAAAAATCTTGAATGTCCTATTGAAAAGAATTTTATAAAATCATGAAGGAAAAACTAACGAATGGTTTTTAATTAAGAGCTTTTTTATACTGATCTTTGTCTGAAATGTATCGGCTTTTTCGCAATAATTTAGCACCCCCTTAGTCCCCCACCCCTTCAACAGTTTGAACCCCCTCCACGGCCTCCGAGGCACGTACGCGAGCCTTAATTGCTATTCGCATCACATGTCTCTCTTATTGCCCTGAATACGTCATCAAAACACGAAAGGGTGGTGACTTTTGCGCGGGAAAAATACCGCGGCCGCGCTCCAAATTCCGAATTCAAATTTAAATTCAATGGTGACAGGGCGGATATGACAGGACAAGGGTGCGCGCATGGCGCTGCGAATAATCGTTATGATTGTTCCCAGACAGTTTACAACGGAGAGAGAAAAGTAAAGACATTAATAGATACGGTTATTGAGGAAACTTTCTCAGATATGTCAATTTCTCCTAAGGCACGCGGGAATAATACGTATATTTTATATCTATAATACCTAATAACCGAGAATGTTAGAAACTTCGCTGATAATTGAGAATTGAGTAATGTTACAGATAATAACGCCCGATTTCACTGTAACAATCGGGAAATGAACCATTTTGAAAGCCTGAGAATCACACATCTTAATCTTGTTAATAAAAAGCCTTAGATTTTTCATTTTGAACATAATTCTGTATATAACCATCTTTACAATTAACTAGGTTTTGGTAAGATTGATTTAATTGTTCATTTTAACTAACTAACTAACTAACCATCACGCCGTCTCCCCGAAGGAGTAAGCAGAAAGAATGAACTGCCACACTTTTTTTTCCTAACCTATTTCTCTCGCTTCCTCAACATTCATACATCGTGTCATGCACGCGCGTCGATTTCTCTGACTCCTCACGTGGCCAACATTCAATATTTGATTTATTTGATCGTGCCACGTTTTCCTCGGTCTTCCTCTATATCTAGTTCCATTTAAATCATTAACATATAATTTTTTGACCATTCTTTGTTCATTAATTCTTTCGATGTGTCCAAACTATCTTAATGATCCATTCATTATTTTGTTCATAACACCATCATTCGCATTGCATTCACTTCTTATATTTTCATTCGACATTCCATCATACACAGAGTATCCACACATATCCAACGAAGGCTAAAGTACGGGTGGCAGAAATGGAGACGCTGAGGATGATAGCAGGAAGGACTATTGAGATAGGGTGAGGAACACGGTTATCCGCGAGACCTGCATATGAGATGGGGCAGACAATGCAGAAGATACTGGAATGAGCACGTGCAGAGGATGGATCCCAACAGAATCTTACACACTGGCGCATCAGATTCCTGCCGGCTGCCGTCCCCCCGGAAGACCGCCGAAGAGATGATATTGGAATTTGGCCGGCCATATAGCGAGGACAACAGATGATCGGTGGACCAGACCACCCAGAAGTGACGACCGAGAATCGACCACAAAGACCTTGGTAGACCATAAGCAAAATGGTCTGGTGACAATAAAATCGTATGGGGTCAAGTCAAGGATGCACAGAGTGGCGAGGGTTAGAGATTTATGGAAAAATAATAAATCCATTTTAACCTCTGACGCATTCAAAAATAATAAAAAATATTGCTGTAATTTATATTGAAAATATACCATATTGTTTCAGTACTAGGATCGTGGTTGGGTCGTGTATTTGATTTTTTGCATACAAAGCAGGCAGATTTTAAACCCTGGAATATCAAGTTGTGTAGAATAGAGACGCCAAACGAAGTGTTCGGGTTGACTTTACAGATAAGCTTTTATTGCAAAGCCGCTGAAAATACAAAGGGTTGAATAAAATACGTAAAATATTGCAGTCTTGTATATACACAATACATTTATATTCTACATATAATACCGTACAAAAATAACTTTATCACTATTTTACAAAAAAAAAATCAATTAATTATACGCAAACATTGATATTCTCATGCATGCTTTCATCATTCTACAAATAAGTCTTTCAGTATTTAATTTTTGAAATACAAATCAATTTATTTATTATTTCTTGAACAAAGTTGTAAAACTCTATATAAAATAATTAATACGAATGAATGACATGTTACACCTGTCTAAAGCAATATCAAATGGTGATAATGAAAATGCCATAGAAAAGCAAAACTTCCGAAGAAACATACGTTTTCATTCGGATTAATTAGCAAGCCAACAACACCAGAGTCTCGATTGAGTATTTAAAAAATAACCATTAAAAATAGTTTATTTTCATATTTTTTAAACAAGCAAATTTACAATTTAAAGTTACACAAGTTTGCAAAACCATCTCGAAAAGGCGACCCCCTTGAAGGTCCTTATGCCCCATGAAGGGTTTCTGCATGACATTATAGAGGGGATGATTGAGGAAACAAATTACAGGGACGTACCCAAGGGATGTTTCTGAAACAGGTGTGCGAGGATATGAACTGCGTCTCATATATCGATCTGAAGAGGACTGCAGAAGACCAAGCGCAGTTGAGGTCGAAGAACAAGTATTTTCTGGAAATAATTCCTTAAACTGTGAAAAACAAAAGCGAAACTTTTTAAATGTGCAATTATGTATGAGCTAAAAACACGTGTTTTTTTTAATTTTCAGATAAATAATTAAAGGTGTTTAGCTAAGTTTCAATACTAGCGATCGGTTTGCAGGAATTTGTGATATTTTTGCCGGTTTTTGGGATGCCACTTTGACCTTTAATGTGGTTGTTTCACGTTGCTTTTTACATTTACATATACAACAGGTTATATATTTCTTCTATATTCCCCATAACTTTGCGTTATACTTGTTTAATGTTTTTTTTTTTGTAATTAGTATACAACACTCACTTGATTAAAAAAATAAAAATTAAATACCAAACATGTTTCGGACACACAAGCCCTTCATCAGTGATATTATATAAATATAAATATTAAGAATATTGTAATTTTTTCCACAAATGTGGTCAGTTTTGACAGATATTAAAATGATTTTTTATTAATTTATTTTGTTTTTGAAGAAATTGATTCCATTGCATTTTTTGTTGGTACGGACAATTGATTTAAATCTAGGAACATTTGAATACAGAAACAGTAAAAATTAAGCCTGAACGACGATAAACAATGTTAAAGTTAAGATTATTACGATCAATAAAGAAGGAACGATTAATAAATAAATGTACAAGATATAATCATTATCCATACGACTGATAATTAGCTAGCGACATGTTAAATTTTAGTGTGGTAGGGTAACAAAGTACAACGTACAAGTAATGACAACAGAGTAATAGTAAACAGTACCAGTAAGTAGTAAAGTACAGAGTAAAGTAGTTGAAGTTCATCATTCGGACCGGAAGAGTTTTCAGAAATCCCAATGTGCTCAGAGTCCTATACTCGTACATCGCGTTGGTTCGGAGCAGACTCGAAAGTGGTTCTATGATATGGAGTCCTCACGAGGCGAGATATTCCGTTATGCTGGAGAGAGTTCAGAAAAATTTTTCTGAGGTATCTCTACATAAGGGAGTATGGTAGTTATCCGTGGCTCTATCCCACGGCATTTCTTTTAGGAATGCTCGGAACCAATTCTTTACAGCTTCGAAGAGATGGGCATCTCATAACCCATTTCTTTAAATTAATCAGGGGATATTTCGAGAACTCGGCCGTGCTAGAGGGTGTTGGTCTTTTTGTCCCTGATAGATTTCTCCGACAGCGACAGCACAGATTGTTTTACCAACCGGCCACAAGAACCAATCTGCCTCTGGTGACACCGGTGGGAAGAGCAATTAGTCTGCTGAACGCGGTCTCCTCGGAGATCGACGTCTTTTATATTAGTGAAGGTACGTTCAGGGGACAAATACTCTTGACTTTAGAAAGTATGTTGTCTTCCTAATGTCTAACCATCTCTAATGCGTTCCTGGTACTTTGTTGTATTTTTATAATATTTTACCTGTACTCAATAGATGCCTTAAACATTTTCCTGTTTGTAAAGTCTTTTGAGTTAATAAACTGATTTGATTTGATTTGATTTGAAAGTTTAGACAGAAAAATATTTTGACTAATTCCAAAAAAAAGTCTTGACAAGAGTTTGCAGTCTAGTCATTCTGGGTATAGGTCCATTAAATCCATTGCTTGTTTTATGTAGATTATTTTAACAAAATAACTGTTTACACTTTTTATTGTTATCACTTCTCATCTCATGCGGTAGGTAGGTTATCTATTGCCATTTTTAATGTCACGAGAATCCTACCAGACGAAAGACAGCTAGATCATAGATCACCGAGAAACGAACTCATAAGAAAAATACGAGTATTACCTATTGTAAATATTTCATTAAATGAATAAAGATAGCCGCATTCTAGCTTTAGAGATTTCTTCCCAGACACAAGATATGTGCGTATACACGCGTGCGTATATTATACAATAGCAGAGTGTGAGAAAAATGGGATGACGGATGGAGGCACAACTCTGAATTATTGACATTACCATGGCAACTCCACGGGTCCCGCACTGCCAAGGTATAATGTATGGCATTATGAACGGGAAGCGATCTATTTTTAAAGTTCAGCGTAAAATGTAAGAATAACTGACTTTCAAGCAGTACCAACAGATTCGGGGAAACTTTCTAAACGTAAATTCGACGCTGTTGATTAAATAACCAATTTTGATTTTAAGCTTTGATATGTTATGAAGTATAACATTATAATTTTAATAAAAATAATTAGATGTTAACTTTTAAAGCGCCGTTATTATGTATGTTATCACCTCAAGGGCGCATTAAGACGTGTTTTAAATCTAAATATCTAAATTTAAATGTATTAATATTAACGCTGCATCTGATTCAAGATCATTATTATTTTATTGTTCTTCTTCCTTATTATAGACCTATGTGGTCTGTTCTCCAGAGTGTTGCTCTTCCTGTGAGGTAGACTCCTAGCTTTCCTTCCATTTTTTACGAGGACGAGTCCCATGAGGTTGATTATGCAATGTAATATAGGGGAGTATGGTGGTATCTATTCTTTGAACATGACCGTACCAGTCCTTTTTTGCTGTCTGCTCCATCTTATAATATTCTAAACCTTTTCTTATTATGTTACATTTTTTAATATTAATAAAAACGTTGGTTTTTTACACAATCCACTTGGTTCAATTATGTAATTTAAGAATTTTGCCTTTGCATTATCAAATGTCGCGAGAATCAAACTTATATATTATATTTATTTCAAGAATTGATCTATTTATTTTATAATTTTATGAGTTAGTAATATTTCTTCTTCTTCTTCTTCTGATTGTATATCTTGTGATCTGTTTATGCAGGATATCAACTTTCTTCCTGTGATGAAGACGACCAGACTTTCTCATCTCTGTGGTGGTCGTCCTGGTGGTCGACGGCCCTCTAGAGACTCGTGCATCACGGTCTTAGAAATTCTTGTTGGATCTATTTTCTAGATATAGACCCTCCAGAATCGTCTTCTTTGCCTACTATATCTCACTATGTCTTCAATTTTGCAGGATTTGCGAATTTCTTCATTGGGTATTCTATCTCTAAGGGTTCTCCCCACAGTAGGTCGCAATGTTCTCATTTCTGCTACTCTTAAGAGATGTTTGGTTCTGACAGTGTCCGCTCTTGCTTCGATTCCGTAAGTTGTTATGGGCCTGATGCATGTTTTTTAAATTCTAACTTTACTTTCCACTAATGCTAGTGTTTATTGTCTCAGACAGTGTCCTTTAGGCATCCGAAGAAAACTGCTGCTTTATCAGTCTGTTTTTTAACTTCTTTATAAAGATCACTACAACTAGATATCTCTACACCTAGATATCTGAATTTCATGACCTGTTCTATGGGTTTATCGTCTACAACCAGTTTGCATTTAAGAGGCTGTCTTGATATTATTTAACAATTTGTTTTCGCGACGGATATCATCATATTATACTTCTCAGACGCAAGATGGAAACTATAAAGCTTTCGTTATAGATCGTTTTCACTTTCTGCCAGTATAGTTGCATCTTCAGCATACTTTTATTTATATATAAAAATTATTTATAAATAATATAGGTATATATTTAATAAATAACGTGGATTTTGCACATTTCTTTTTGAACAGTGATATACTCCATATTCAATTATTAATACGAATAAACGTTTGTTTTCTAGATGTTTTATTATAGGCAGATATAAAAAAAAACTAACTAACCGTCACGCCGTCTCCCCGAAGGGGTAGGCAGAAAGAATGGACTGCCACACTTTTCTCTCCTGACATTTTTCACTCGCTTCCTCAATATTTATACATCGTGTCATGCACGCGCGTCGATTTCTCTGACTCCTCACATGGCAGATATAAAACTTCTAGAAAACAGACGTTTTCATTAGTATTAATAATACATAGATTTTGATTTATACGAAGTATTGGTCTGATGTATGGAGTTCACGATACGAAAAGTGCTAAAAATTAATCTATATCCGTAGCATCTTTACGTATGTTCCGTTACGCATCAAGGAGGCTGATATTGATCAAGTGAAGGGTTTAGCACTCTTGTCACATCCCCAACAAGCGCACGTAGCGATGGGTAACTAATGGAGAATGGAGCGTAAGATGAATCGGGGAAGGATAGATATTCCGGAGAAGCCTTGTAGACGAGAAATTTCTTTCAATTTCATGACTGAAAACAAAGTATTTTTGAAATGTTTTTTTTTCACAATATCAATGAACATCAATGATTATTTTTTAACTACATTTTAAATTTAAAATACCTCTATAAGTTATTCAATTCAAAATACCTATATAATTATGTAAAACTCCATATCAAATAATTAATACGAATGAAAACATCCGTCATTTAGGAGAGATTCTACATTTTAGATAAAATGACGTTGAATGACGAAATGTCAAATGTTCAGACATTTGATAATGCCTTAGAAGGGCGAAACATGTCATAACATCTGAAATATAATAAAACTTCCAGAAAATGGATGTATTCATTCATATTAATTAGCTATGTAAGTTGTTAATGAAATATTAAAAAAATATCTTGGAAAAAATGGCGTTTTTTTTTATATATTTTGTGTAAATGAATTTAAATGAATTAAGATAATCCATTATTTTAGCCGAAACACCTAGATATATCACTATTTTTGTATTGTAATATATCACATTATGAAAACATCATCATTTTTTTTATATAAATTTTAAACTGTAATTTACTATATTTAAAAACAGTGTTACAATTTTAAACATTTTATATTGTTTTTAGACTACTTTTAGTATTTGATTTATTTGGTCTTGCCATGCTTGGTCATTCCTTGGTATTCCACGGCTACTCATTCCACTCACACTGCTTGTATATAACATTTAAACCACTCTTCTCTTGTCCATTGTACATTCTCTTCCAACATACATATTGAAACCATCTCAGGGATTCTATTTTTAATTTTACTTACGATGTAATCATCTGCCTTACATTTGACATGACGACCTTCGTGGCCGAGTGGTTAGTGCATTGATTGCCACCCCGAAGGTTCCGGGTTCGATTCCCGGCGAGGGCAGTATGATTGTCACACTCTCTTTGGTATGGTGTAGAATTCACGTGACAATAAAATGGCGATAGATTCATTCATATCACATGTCACGAGAATCACTATGATAGCTATAATACTCTTTACATCGATTTAGCTCATGATGTCATGATGTAAAGAGCGATTCAACATAATAATAGTAATAATAATAATAATACAATAATCGTTCGGTATTCCATGATATATCGTTTTCCGCACATTATTCTAAGCAATCTCGTTTCCACGGCATTCCTCCTACGTTTATATATTTTTTGCAAGCTTCAAGCTTCATTTCCATACATAAGAGTTGCCACTAGAACTCCATTATGTACCGATATCTTAAGTGGATATACGAGTGTTTCTAGCCACACAATGGGAATTAATCTAATTATCTTTGTATCTCACGTGCTGAATTATTTTTGGCTATAAATATGAATATCCACTAGAGACCGTAGTCTTGTAGCGTGTCAAGTAAGCTTTCACAATAAATATCATCAGCTACCGACATTGAGTTCTCAATCCGACGGCAACGAATCTGGCGCAGTAACAATACGATGTCAATCTAAGTTGTTATGTCGAATGCACTTAGCTCCCCCGAACCAGACGTTCTCCATTTCCCGGACAAATGCACCGTGACAGCTGCAGTTAATATGTACCGAGTCAAACAGTCGCTGCGAATGCATTCAGCGCTGCATGAAATCACTGTAATTGGAAACTCGGCGCGGTGGGCTAATGCGAGGCACAATAAGGGAGTGACGTGTTTGATCTAGGACGAGCTCTGACGTTTCGGAGGCAGTTTCATAATTAACGGAATAAAACGACTTTATCACGGGTCTTAGAGTCATAAAAGACTATAAACTGCTCCCAAATAGACTCAGAAATAGGCGATTGTTTTTAACTATTATACTTCCACTTTTGTCTTTATTTCGATAGCGACCGGTTTCGCCAGGCTCACTGACATCGACAGACTGATGACACTACTGCAAACTGAGTCCTTTATATACATACAGACCAGAGTGGTAAACATGATTCTGTACAAAAATAATCTTCAAATTATTATGTAAAATTTACTGAATATTGGTATAACAGTTATTCAAGAAGACTCGTATTCAATATAATGAATTAAAAAATTTATGATAGCTGACATATGTTTATTAACAAGAAGTTAAAAATACATCACATTTATTTAATTATTATTTTAATTGAACTTCCATCAAGAGATTTCAGTTAAATAATTAGATTATTTCAGAAATAAGCTTTTACAAAATAGAATTATATCAAAACGTATAATATTTACTCGAATTGCATTATTAGGTGTTTATGTATCAACCAGCAGAGTGCTGAACAGAAAAGTGAGAGAACCAACAAACGGGGCCGCCGCGCCGTTGTGGCGAGCTGCTTGAAAAATGCTGTTTGGAAAAACAAAAATATGCTAAAGGAGAGCAAAATACGAATCTACAAAACACATGTAGAATCGAATTGAGAGCGACACAATTAGAACAAGAAGTCTCCTAAGAACCACAGATATGAGGGCACAGTCCTTAATAAAGCAGAAGAAGAAGAAGTATTTTATGCTTTAATATTGAATATTGGCCACGTAAAGAGTCGGAGAAATATGAGTGCTTACATGACACGTTTGTTTTAGCCACAGACAGCTTCTTTTGTTTTTAGAATAATAAGAAGTTAGTCAGTCATGCCAAAATAGGTTGGCGAAACAGCTGTTGCGACAACTGGTAAAAATAATTTGTGATATGTATAAATAACAGTGTTCGAAATTTATACCATACAATGTCATGGCAGCTTTATTTTACAAAAGAATACTTTACTTCATATGGTCATACAACTCTTGAAGAGTTTTAACCTCCTTGATGATTTTTTGCCAAGCTCCTCGATCCTGGGCCTTTTACTCCCAACAGTCCGATTCGCCCAACCTAGCCAGACCAGCGAGAACATTGTCCATTGGGCGCTGTCTAGGCCTTCCTAGAGGTCTGACTCCAGTCGGTCTAGACGAGTATAGGGTATTGATTATAGTTCTGGTCTCTTCGGCTTGGCATACGTGCTCAATCCATGCTAGGCGACTGGCTCTTACGGTGCTCGTTGGAAGGGGCTGCTGGGTCATCGTACGGATCTCTTGGTTAGTCCTGTGCCTCTAAGTTCCCGCTGCAACACCGAGTCTGGTTTATAAAATAATATGATTTTAATATTTTGAAATATGTTATGTAAAATATTTAATATTTCGTGAACGTTAGACGATCAAAATGTGCGCGGGAGATGCCTATTGGTGGCGATGCAACCCATCACACCGCGTCTCCCGCGGGAGCGAAAAGAAAAGGGTGGAGTGCCGCATCGGTTAAAGTGTGGCAATCCATTCTTTCTACCTACCCCTTCGGCGAGACGGCGTGATGGTTAGTTAGTTAGATAGTTTTGAAATTAGACGCTTAAATATAAAATGTAGAACTGCAATAGGATCAGAAAACATAGATCGAAGTAAGACGTTTTACCACTATCATATTCTTTGAAGATAAGATTGAGCCAATAACCGTACAAAAAAGATAAATTGCAATCAATTGGTGAAAACCCATTTTTTTTTAAATGATGTCAATGATATATCATGACCTAAAATTGATTGCTATTAATATTAAAAATAAAAAAAACAAGTATTTATCTATACGTAGATTTGATTTAAGTTTGTACCCAACCCATTTCAACAAAATCATTACAATCTTAGATGCTAGGCAGAGAGGGGCTTATTTGGGCCAGAAGAAGGGAAAGATTTTCATTCGTAGGTACTATTTAAATAACATCCACATATGGGAAGATAGAAGCTCTTATTCTCTGCGGATTACAACCCTTAAACCTTCATCCTTCTCAAGTAACAAAGGCCAATCAAGAGACGATCCACCCTACAAGGGTTCTATTGATTTGTTTTTATACGTAGTACATTATATACTTCGGCATTTGAATATAAGATGTTTCGAGCATCGAAGTTTTTACGTTATTATAAACTTGTATAGAATTAATTTAAATTCGAGTCAAAAAAAATATCTAATACAAACAAAAACAAACCTCTTATATAATATAACCTTGATTCGTAACGGATTGTAATGGTGCATGGAATGGTTATCGTACCGACCCAAATGTATGGAAGGGAAGCATGGAACTGGCAAAAAAGGATAAAAGTAGAATTAATGCAGTAGAAATGAGATCTCTTAGATGAATGTGTTTCACATCCGTACAATAAAACAGACCACACATAGCATTTGATCATGACAATAACCTTAAAACAATTTAATTTCAATGACGGCCTTGATTAAGATTCTATTGAAACATATGAGGTACGGATATAATTTATAATGAAATTGTATATCTCCGAAATAACTCAATGAATAAATAAATCAACTGTCTAACATATCCATAATATATTAAGATATAATTTAGTGATCGAATAGACATCAGAATGATTACTAACACAATTGCCCATCTAAATTTCCCGCGGCAGTTTGCATACAAAATGTAGATTTTCGCGTTTAAATGTTAATTTATTATCGTCCCGAATTTTCAATTTAAATAAACGATTTCCCGGGTAGTTAAATTAAATTGCACTGCTAATATTTGCTCCGTCTAATTAAATGTAAGCCTACTTTGTGGAAACGATTTGGCCCTGAAAAATGGGAATATCGGTCGGATGAAAATTAACATAACCGCCGCCAGGTAATTGTTATGTAATGTCGATATATTCCCTAATAAAACAAATCAGATTTTGCTTATATTCATGTAAAATCCTGATATCTTAATTCAGAATTATATCATTTATACCTATATAATAGTGATTCATTATCAGTTTGTTTAAAATATTTGCAACCGCAAACATCGAACCACCACGCCGTTTCTCCGAAGTGGTAGGAAGAAAGTCTCGGTCTACCAAGACTCCGTACTTCATTCACACCTTTCTTAATCATTCTTCCTTCATAAATGCTTTTCATATCAAACCAACGTAGTGTTTTTTAATTCATAATTTTGTTCATAATACTTATTATACAATTTCAGACATCGGCCGCCATCTTCAATATGATGATCTCAGTTGAGAAAACAAAAACCATGACATTCTCAAAAGAACCCTTAGAATGCACGTTATCCTTAAATGACAGAATGCTGGAACAGGTTGCAAAGTTTAGATATCTGGGAGTGGATCTGCTCAGTCAAAATGATATTGTCATTGAAATAATAGGACAAGTCAACAAGGCTTCGGCAGTATCAGGTTGTCTCAAGGATATAATATGGAAAAACAAGTATATGAGAACTGAACGTAAGGTCAGAATATATAAAACCTGTGTAAGGCCTATATTGACATATACCATTGATACCAGAGCGGATACCACAAGAACGAACGCTAAAGTAGGGGTGGCAGAGATGAGGACGCTGAGGATGATAGCAGGAAGGACTTTTCGAGGTAGGGTGAAGAACACGGCTATCCGCGAGATCTGCAAGATGGAGGATGTCGTGAGATAGGGCAGACAACGCAGAAGATACTGGAATGCGCACGTGCAGACGATGGATCCCACCAGAATCCCACACCGCCGAAGAGATGGTGAGATAGTTGGGAGTCAACCTCTCAAGAGATGCCAGCGTGATTTCAGATACAGACCAAGGTCTATAAGGAGAAGAAGAAGAAGATTTTCTTCCGCTCAACATTCCTTCCTTATGTATTATATTATAATGCATGCAAATATAAGATTTTTCGTAACATATTCCGACACATCTAAAATTGATTTGAATATCTGAAAAGCGGATTTCTCTATCACATGCATTATTAATAAGAATATATTATACATATTCATCATTTATAAAATTAACATATTAATTAAATGTAAGATTAATTTACAACCATCCTAAAATTTCTTACTTGTCACCTCAACATTCATACATAATTACATGCAAGCAATTATTGTATGTCATACATTTTAGTTTGGATCGATATGATGGTGCAATGTTTTATTAGGTTTATTGCGATTTTGTGCTGTATTCACGTCGTTATAGCAAACTTTCTACAGCATTATTTCTTCTTTATATTATTCCATGTGAAGAAATCACTCGTGAGTTTATATATTACACTCGATAAAACGCAGATTGACGTCCGAATGTTTTCTATATATTTTGGGTTATTTGGTATTAGTGATTTGTTTGTCATAGATGCGCGAATAAACGATAATCTCTAGCAGTAAATCTACGAGTTACATACCAAATTTGAAAAAAAATCTAGTTACTAAAATACTTCCCTTTTTGTCGTGTCAATGGCAACTTGGACAAATATCGTCGACCCATAAGACCATCAACAGAACCGCACTTCCAAATGCCCAAACTAGATCCTCCTCCATGTATGTCACACGGCAGCAATAGCACTCCGTAATATGCAGGATAGATTGACCCATACCACAAATACAGCGTCGTACTGCCCTGAAGGATAAAGACTTGCAAATAATATTATTAGCACAAAATAAATATCCCTACATTCGCCATTTTACCGGAGTATAAACGAACTAACAAATGTACGTCGGCCGTACGCCAGCTCTGATAGCGTCCGTCCCTCAATTCCTCCCCACAACCGTAGGCGCGGTGTCACCGATAATTGCCGAATAATTCCGAGCAAGCCATTCGGCTCCTGCATCGGTTCTATATGCTGATCTATCGGCAGAGGTCCCAAGAACCGTGCCGCGCACCGCATTTAGCAGTATAGACAAGCGGCGAGCGCGGGTGGTGCAGGTATCTATACTTTACTTTACTTGGCCAAGCGGGTTTCAACATACGCCGCTACAGATGATGAGATACTGCCAACACGACACATTTACCGCCTGTCTTATGCTGCATTATCATCACAGGTAATTCGGGGAAGGCTTTATGAAAAGAAAACACAGTGTACTGGGAGTGTCTGCCACCAAGAAGCTCATCACCGACCAGTATTACAAAAACTGCTCAACCAATGTCAATGGAAGGAAAATGCAACCCCTAAAGATCTTGTGTCCACACTCAGTATATAAGGAGGCAGGAATGTTGTGTATGGAAGGCAAAGTCTCACTGACCGTGGTTATAAAAGAAAACGCATTACCACGATGCCACATATATTTTTGTAATTTTAGATAAACTTAAGACATTAACACTATTCCGTAAAAACGATTTTTTATGAATTAAAACACTGTTTGTTCCACTTTTGAGTTTATATTTCTCGACATGTTTCGAAGACTTACACCACTATAAAGTTAATATCGTTTTCCCGATGATGAAGGTGTAAGCCTTCGAAACATGTCGAGAAAATTTAACTCAAAAGTGAAAAAAACAGTGTTTTAATTCATAAAACAATATATTTTTGTCCCCTGCACCCGGAAACTTTGGCTGAGGATATGACAATGTATCTTTATTATCTGTGCTAGGAATCATATACGATTCATAGGGTAAAGCCCAAAGACGTCTTATTCGAACCTAAGATTGGGACCTTTAAGAGTGGTTTGAGTGAATCGGTCGAAAACTATAGACATGTGTGAATACTGTCTGCTCTGGCCGAACTCCTTAAAACTATAATTTGTTAAACGATTCTGTCCAGATTCATCAATTCTGAGAAAAAAAACATGGGATATTGTAAGTTACAATTCACTAAACCGTATTTCATGATTTACACAGAATATTAGACAACGATCACCAGGTAAAATGCGTTTATAATGACTTTTGGATGGTCTTTGATACCATCAACCATGATATACTGGTTTAGCTAATGAATTTTTTTTTCTTTATAAGTATTTCCTTAGAGGTTAGCAACATAAGCCGCATATGTTGTATTTCAATCCGTACATTTCTCTATCTATTCCTGAATTTTACAGGGCTTTAATATTGATCCACTTCTATTCACCTTCGGTAAGACAAAGGCATAATTGTTAAAAATTCTCAAAATGAGTTAAGTATGCCAATGTATTTCAAAAACATCCCTTTATCTGGGGGAACAAAGTCGCTCATTAAGTTCAGTCTCATTTTGCCAGAGGGCGATATTGTATGATCAATATAGCCAGAATAATACGATATTATTTTTCAAAAATCTTAAAATACCTCTAATGAAAAATTACAAAACGTGGAATTGCGCCCTTGTCTTACCGAAGGTACGATTTTCAAAAATGATATTAAATTTGGAATTGTGGATCTCTACAGTATCAAGTTGATATAAAAATATGTGCTTTTGTTTACCTCAATGGTTGTATTGTAAGTATAAAAATATCATTTTATGTAAAAACCTTAAAGAAAATATTATTAACAAAACAAAAAATAAATTTAACATTCACGCTCAAACAGATCTGTATCCGCAATGATGAAAAACCTAAACAAAGAAAATTTATTGCATTCCTCGCCAATGAGATAGCCGTTAGGGCCTAAGCACATTCGTAAAAAATGATATATAGGACGCTAAATAAATAATTTATACCGCCAAATACGAAGATCGAACAACTATGCTGTGATAAAAGGATTTATGGGCTAGATGTCGCGATAAGCAATAATTTCAAAGGATAACACAAGTTTGATTTATTAGCCAATATCTATTGTGCTCTTCCGAGAATCTGTGTCAATTTGCGCTTCGCTGTGTTTCCAATTGAAATAAATATGGAATAAACACGTAATGGGTGATAATAAAATATTCCAATAAAAATATACACAATAATATTTTATCACAATATTTGAATGCCCTTTTTAGAACATACTCGTACATGTTTCAAACGGTTGTCATGCTTCCTCGGTATTAAAATTTTAAACGTGACTTTTCTAGAACGGAAGTTTAAGTATTAAAATTATTATTATATTATTATTATACTGTTGAATCGCTTTTTACATCATGACAGCATGAGCCAAATCGATGCAAAGGGTATTATAGCTATCATAATGATTCTCATGACATGTGATAGATAGCTAATCTATCGCCATTTTATTGTCACGTGAATTCTACACCAGACCAAAGACAGTGTGATTATCAAACTGCCCTGGCCGGGAATCGAACCCGGATTTCGGAATTTGTACAACAGCCTTAGTATATCACATTTATTGTTTCTTGAACAATGGTGTAAAAATTCCACATTAAATATTTGATTCAAATTAAAACGTCTGTTTTCTAGAGGTTTTATTAAAGTTTGAGGGAAATATGTAGTTGCCATTTTAAGCCATTATCAAATGTGATTGATTAAAGTGACTTTGGTAATTAATTCGAATGAAAACTTCAGTTTTCTAGAAGTTTTATTATATTTTATGGGAATGACATGTTTCGCCCTTCTAAGGCATTATCAAATGACATTTGGTGATGCCTTAGAAAGGTGAAACGTTTCATTCCTATAAAATCAAATAAAACTTCTAGAAAACAGACGTCTTCGTATGAATTAATTATTTGATAGATCATTTTTTGAGTTTTCTATACATACCGCATCATCTGAAAAGCATATTATGTCTACATTTCCCTTGATATAACCCAGCTACGTTATTTTTTCTTCTCCGATTATCTTAAATTTTATTTTATATAGAACAATAAGGGTTAAACAATAATTATATTATATATAAGCGTCATTTAATAACAAAAAGAATTCTTTATAAATAAATTAATGTGATTATAATACAAACAAGAATTGAATAAATATACAATCGGCCTGTACACATACATTTTCATTATCAGTGGTTGAAACATGGAATAAATTAGAGTGCATATTAATTATCATGTACGAACCACAAAGCTAGTGCTAATATTGTACAACCGATAAAATTAACAGACTTTTTGATCATTTTAGCATGATATTTTTGAAATTAACTCACACAAAAACAATGTTTACATTTAAATAAATTAAAAATAGCTGTTTTCATAACAAACTTTTAAAAACGTTTTTAATAAAAACAACGCACTCGTTTTTTTTCTCTCGAACATATGCAAATGTCAACATATAAAATTGTTGCACTGATTCAAAAAAAATATTGACTCATTTTTTAATTATGATTTTTGACTCAATTTATTAATTTATAATTATGTAACTACCCATTTAGCATATTTACACTTTTACTTGGTGAACTCTGTTTAAATAGAAACAAATTTGTTTATATCAGTCTCGTTTGTTTTCCCGATAATGAGAGTATTTGAAGAACGTCATGTTTTTATCTCAAGAATTAAAAATATATATATACTCGTATATATTAATAAGTATAAATTATAAATTGCATGATACGCATTTAAGTTGTCATCGCAGACAAAAACCTATCCAAAAAAGCTAGAATGGCAGTGTACAATGGTGTCCTTCTACCAACCCTTATTATTATGAAAGTAGAATAAATGCAGTAGAAATGAGATCTCTAAGACGAATGTGTGAATACTCTGTGTATGATAGAGTGTCGAATGAAAATATAAGAAGTGAATGATGGTGTTATGAACAAAATAATGAAAGGATCATTAAGAAAGTTTGGACATATGGAAAGAATGAATGAAGAAAGAATAGTAAAATATATATATTTTAACGGTGTAAATGGAACCAAAAATAGAGGAAGACCGAGGAAAACGTGGCACGAACAAATAAATCAAATATTGAATGTCGGCCATGTTAGGAGTCAGAGAAATCGACGCGCGTGCATGACACGATGTATGAATGTTGAGGAATCGAGAGAAATATGTCAGGAAAGAAAAGTGTGGCAGTCCATTATTTATGCCTTCCCCTTCGGGGAGACGGCGTAATGGTTAGTTAGTTAGTTAATTGAATTATAAATTGCTTTATTCTGGGTGTGTTCAAGAATTCAATGAATATAAAAAAGTGTTTAAATAAAAAATAATTATAAAAACGAACACTGTTAGGTTTGATTGCTAGAGTCAAATAAACATAGTTTGAAAAGAGACTCTTGTATCTTTCTTCTCAGCGTAAACCTCCTCTCATAAAATCTTGAGCGATATAGTTCGCATCAAATGTCCGCTCCGTGAAATACATTGTCATTTTTTACTAGTTTATATACGAGGTTAATTAAATTACCCCGTTAAAGATAAACCACATTGTATACTAGAAACAAAGCAATAGTGAAATTTTATTAGAAATATAAATTTATAAAATACGACGCAAAAGAGAATTCGTTATTGAAACTATCAAAATAAAATTTGCGGTTCATGAACTACGACTCATGTGTAGTGCATAATAATGCTACAGAAGATCGAGCTTAGTGGAGGACGAGTTGCAAGACTTATCTTACTGTTTTTTTATGATTCAAAGCCTTTTTTAACACTCTTTCCCCTCGCCTCTTCCCGTAACTCGGGGTCGGCTTTTCTTATCATTTGGCGCCATGTATTTCTTTCGTAGATCGCTTCCTTCTTAAGGCCTATGGCCTTCATGTCCCTCTGTACATTCGTCAGCCAGGTAGTTTGAGGTCTTCCTCTCTCTCTCCCACTAGACACAGAAAGACACTTTTCACTACACGGTCGTGAGGTCTCCTCATCACGTGACCATACCATCGGAGCCCTGTTTCTGTCAACTTTTGTTTTATGCGGGTTACCTTGAAACTTTCCCTCACATATTTGTTGCGCACCTTGTCTTTCAATGTGACTCATCCCGACCACCGCAGCATACGCATTTCTGTTGTATGGAGTTTTTGTTCATGGATCATTTTTACTTGCCTTTGAGCTAGCTTTTAGCCTTTTTTTTTACCTTATTTGCATACAAATAATCACACTTCGTATTTTCACATAACTTCACGCACCTTTTCCACTAAAAGTGGTGGAGTTACGTTTAAGCGTAGGGATTAAATTTAACAAATTATAGTATCATAGTGTTTCGGCCAAAACAATGGACTATTATAAAATTATATATTATACAAATTTGATAAGTTTTGACAGATGTCATTTTTATTATGAATTCAAATAGATTAAAAATAAGTTGGTATAATACTCGTATATGTTACATGTAGATTGAATACTGTGTCCCACCGAACCAACATTTAGATATATGGCGCGCTCGAAGCGCACGAAATATTACTGAATACAATCTCATTTCGCTGAAGGAATCTCCGGAACCGAGATAAGATGGAGGATCGCTCACTTAAAATGGCGGGAGATATTTTATGAGGTGCGCTGACGTCACCTAATAACACGAAGTTTGCCACAGGACTTTTTACAGCCACTTTAAGGACCGCGATCAAAATCGGGAAAGGCAGCTTAAAGCGCATTTATGTCTGTAATCTCTATCTAGGTTACATACTGAGATTGATGAGATTTTTCAAGTATTCTGCTTTCACATACATAACTTTTGAATCATATTTGACTCAAAGATGTAAATGGAGTACGGAGTCGAGTCAGACCGATTAAAACATGGCACGATCAAATAAATCAAATATTGAATGTCGGCCATGTGAGGAGTCAGAGAAATCGACGCGCGTGCATTACACGATGTATGAATGTTGAGGAAGCGAGAGAAATATGTCAGGAAAGAAAGGTGTGGCAGTCCATTCTTTCTGCCTACCCCTTCGGAGAGACAGCGTGATGGTTAGTTAGTTAGTTAGTTTAGTTAGTTAATAACTCATGGTATATTTTTCGGCAAGTTTATAAAATTTTCGTCGACCTTCGTGGCAAAGTGGTAAGACTTCCATACCGGAGGTCCCGGGTTTGATTCCCGGCGATGGCAGTGTGATTATCACACTGTCACTGATCTGGTGTAGAATTCACATGACAATAAAATTGCGATGGATTGGATACCTATCACATGTCATAAGAATCAATATAATAGCTAAAATAAATTGTATACAGGTTGGATTCAAACGACCTGTTTTATACAAAGAAAATAATAATAAAATAATACTCATGATATACAAGGCATGCGTTTGCCCCATCATGACGTATGGAATAAAGGTCAGAGCAGATGCCAATAGAATTAAGAACCTTCTTAGAGTAGCAGAAGTGCGAACCCTGCGCTCCATCGCAGGCAAAACCCTCAGAGATCGGATCAGAAATGAAACGATAAGGCCGGTCTGTGGTGTTGAGGACATTGTAAGATGGGAAAGAAGCAGAAGGCTCTTTTGGAGAGACCACGTGGACCGCATGGAGAATATAAGAATTGCAAAAATTGATAAAGCTGAAAACCCAAGCAAATCAAATCAAATGAAATCAGTTTATTTCCTCAAAAGATATTACAAACATTTTTTATAGTTTAAGACATCTATTGAGAACAGGTAAAATATAATAAATATATAATACCAGAAATTCATGAGAGATGGTTCGACATTAGGAATACAAGATACTCTCCAAAGTCAAGAGTATTTATCTTCAGCAGTTTGATTGCTCTCCCCACCGGCATCACCAGAGGCATGTTGGTTCTGCATGCTGGGAGATAAAACAGTCTGTGCTGACGTTGTCAATGATAACCATCCGGAACATAAAGATGGATAGCCTCCAAGATGAATCCCCTAATTCTCAAAGAATCCCCTGATAAGTCTGAAGAAATGGGTAAGTGTGCACCCATCCCTTCTTATCTGTAACTTATTGGTCCCCAGCATGCCCAAGAGGAATGCAGGAATGCAGCAAAGGATTACCAGAAAGGCCGTCAAAGAGATGGAGAGATGGCTGGACATCATCTTCCCAGAACAACACGCCGTCACAAACAGGTCATTCAGTTAGAAGAAGAATAAGAATAATAATAAAATAATGATCTCCAAGCTTAATTGATATCTTATGTAAACAGTTTAATTTTATTGTTGGAAATCCATATTTATTTCTTCGCATTATTATTCTACAACAAGATGAGATACGAAAACCAATAAGACCCGCTCTTCTTAATTTTGGCAATATTGCAAAAAATCTCATTTTGATTTTAGATGGGATATCAACCAGATTAAGTTTCTCCTCCGTACAGATCCCTACAATTGAAATCTTTAAGGATACCCAGAACCCACTCTCTCATATTCTTTTATCTTAACAATAATATCGAATTAAAAAGGAGTAACATCTGATACAAGTCTCGAGAGAAAATATTTCGTTTGTGAAATAAGAATCATTTGATTCATATTTGAATTCCTTTGATGATTCAAAATATCCGATTGTAGGACTACAGACATGGTTTATAAAGATCATTCGTGTTTTGTGTAAGTTCATATAAAGAATTTTCCAATAGAAGATCAACTCTGTTAAAGATAATGATTTCAAGAAACACCTTAAAAGAAATTTAATGAATGTATTTCTCGTAAACTCCTTTGACTTATAAAATGTACTGTAATTTTTTTTTGATTATTGAAAATAAATTGAATGTAGAAGATGTTTTATTCTTACTTTTGTTCTTTATTATAACTTGAAGAATAGTCCATTGTTTTGGCCGAAACAGTATGATACTTCAACACTATTACTGTTAAAAATTAAAACACTGTTATAGTATCACAATTTCTTTTTATTCACTGAGAGTATCGCGACAGCTGTTTCGCCAACCGATGTTGGCATCATCACGTGTTACAATAAACTAAAGTAACAAATGAAAAGACTTATTATTTATAGGGCAAAAAACTCATAAGTGTGGTTAGTCATAGTTAAAATTAAGTACGCGAAATCTGTTGAAAATTTTACGAACAAATATAACAAAGGTGGGAAAAAACAGTGATTAAAAGGGACAATTATACATACAAGAAATAAAAGGGTAACAGTGAATAAAAAGAAATTGTGATACAATAACAGTGTTTTAAAATATAACAGTAGTAACTTGAAGAATATTGATATAAAACTCCATAGCAATATTAATAAAAAACATTATTTCTCTAGAAGTTTAATTATATTTTACGGGAGTGTCATGGTTTGTCTTACTAGGGCATTTCAAATGTTTGTATGTGCCACAATATTATTTGATAAGGCCCCTGTGAGGCGAAACCTTACATTATTTTATGCCTTTTGAATTAATAAACTGATTTGATTTGATTTGATTTGAATTGATTTGATTTGATTTGACTTGTTTTGATTTGATTTGATTTGATTATTATGAAATATAATTAAACCAATATAACGATTTATTATGATTAAAATACCATTTTTTTACGATATTAATTAATTTGATTATGCAATTTTTCTCGATTATAATTGACTCATTACATCATTGCTTTTCTTTAATTATATCGTACATTGATTTATCAAGCATCCGTCGAGTAGATCTTATCTGGTTCGCATTTATTCTACAATTGCTCTTCTTTTTATAGTTTTCCTAGATTCACTTCCGTGTTATACCATATAAGGATCAATTTCATCTGATAAAAGATGAGATAATCAATATTTGCACAATTTTTAAGTTAACAAAAATTGTATCGGTGTTTAACAAGTATTTTGTACATAATAAATGTAAGTATTTAATTCAAGTTGAAGTGTAGAGAAACATTTACTTCAAACCACACCAATTCTTCCTGTAGTACTTGTTTATAATTAAGTATGTCGAGAATTATGTTCTTAATTCCGGGAACGTTTACATAAGAACTCCATTAATTTCCGTGTATGTTTTTACTTACAGTAAATATTTGCACCACATTTTACCAGCTTCCTTGGGATCTCATTGGATCTTCAGTATCTTGTATCGCTTACCTGAAACAAAGGACAAGTAATGTTCATAAGATACGATGTAAGATTAAATTCTCCTAGAGGGTAATACAAATTAAATGGCAAGGGTAGAATACATATAATTTTATGTTCACCATTTAAATTTATTGTTTCTTTATTAATGACAATTAACTCCGTATTAAATAATTGAAACATTTAAAAACTTATATTTTCTAGAAGTTTTAATATATATAAGTTTTAATCATGACAGTCTTCAGCATTAGCGTGAATGGAGAAAATTTGGTGTAAGTAGATGAGTTATTGTATTTAGGTTGTATGTTTACAAGAGATGGGCGAATGGATAGGGATGTTGAAAGAAGGGTTGAGGCTACCATAAAGTAAATGGTCCACTTAAAGTTGTCATAGCAAACAAAAACCAATCCAAAATAGCTAAAATGGCAGTGCACAATGGTGTTCTTCTACCGACCCTTATGTACGGAAGCGAAGCATGGAACTGATAAAAGAATGATGAAAGTAGAATAATTGCAGTAGAAATGAGTTTTCTTAGACGAATGTGTGCATACTCTGTGTATGATAGAGTGCCGAATGAAAATATAAGAAGTGAATGCGGTGCGAATGATGGTGTTATGAACAAAATAATGAAATAATCATTAAAATGGTTTGGAAATATGGAAAAATGGAATGAAGAAAGAATGGTAAAAAAAATATTTGTTAACGATGTTAATGGAATTGGAAATAAAAGAAAGGAAAACGTGGCACGATCAAATAAATCAAATATTGAATGTCGGCCACATGAGGAGTCAGATAAATCAATGCATGGCACGGTGCATGCAAGTGTGGTAGTCCATTATTTCTGCCTACCCCTTCGGAGAAATGGCGTGATGGTATGTCAGTTAGTTTTAATATATTTTTTATTGGAGTGACATGCTTCGCCCTGGTTCGCCAATTGTAGGGAACACATGCAGTGAAATATCAACAAATAGTATTATACTATCTTACACAGTTACAATTGTTTTTCATAAGTTAAAAAATAATGTTCAATTTCATATGAGAGATCTTTTGATTTCGTGATTAAAATTATCTAAACAATAAAACATAATAATTAATACGAATGAAAACATCAGTTTTCTAGAAGTTTTATTATATTTTATGGGAATGAATTGTTTCGCCTTTCTAAGGCATAATCAAATGTTAAACATTTGATAATGCCTTAGAAGGGCGAAACGTGTCATTCCCATAAACTATAATAAAACTTCTTGAAAACTGACGTTTTCATTCGTATTAAATATTTAATATGGAGTTTTACATCATTGTTCAAGAAACAATAAATAATTACATAGAACTTTAATATTTCATGAAAATAAATCTTCTCTTCCTTCTCTTGACTATTGTATATACTCGTAAATGGATTTGATTCCTTTCATATTTTGTATATATCATACGTGAGTTTATATTGTTTTTACTTAGTGTAAATTAAAATTCATAATAATATGTAATTGAATGGTATATAAAAGCATTTTTGTTATTTCAATTTTATATTTGAAGTATAATTTTAATTGATCGTTTTTGATAATCAACTGTGCGATCATATTTAAAATATAATCCGACAATAATACTGAAAACATTAATTTTACGTCACGATGTTTGTAATATTAAATCCCACGAATATTAAAGAAACAACATATGAGGGTATTAGTTGCAAACCTGGCAAACTCCATCATTAGATGTTTTGAGTAAATCACAAAAAACTGATACGCTAATAAAATACGCTTTTTTACGATATTTATTTTTTCATCTCAAGCAGTTAGTATTTTCAAAGTAATCAACCATGAAATAATCATCAGTATGTTGATAATTAAAGTAAAATAATGAATTTCATTTTGGAGTTTGCCAGCTTTGCAACACTCAAGTGGAGGTTGCCATGTTTGCAACAAACCCTATATTTTAATAGCAAAATTCTTCAGAATGTAGCCGAATTTAAAACTGAAAATCCCAATTCATTGATCGTTGGTGGAGTTTCCCGGGTTTGCAAATAATACCCTCATATGTAGCTTTTAAATATTTGATGAAATATCGCATTAATGTGGAAATCCACAATTACGTTTTTTTTATGAATTACCATCAAACTGTGTTTTTGCATTTTTGATGGAAAACTTGAAATAAAAATTAAACTGTGTTTTAATCCTTAATCTTAAAAAATCATATATAGCCTTTAAAAAACATTAATGATCAAGGCGGTACGGTTTAATAAATGATAACGTTGGAATTGGAAGATATTCCCTTGGAATCTATTGTTGTTAATTAAAACGCCAAATTGACTACGTAGGCAATCGTTTTGCATTTCGAGCCAAGCCCTTATCTCGGCAGACGTATACCTAACTTGATTACACACATTTTGCTAAGCACGCTTTCCTTCGCTATTCATAATCAACGACCCTTTTGTCCGTAAGGGGGATTTCTTGCCCCCCAGATCTTCTTTGCTCCCAGCTTGTTTGAGGACAATGAAATTTAATCAACCCGTGTATTAATTTATTCATGCCACTCACCTTAATTTTAACTACCTGTTTTCATTCAAATATTCATAACCAAATTACACTTTGTCTCCTGCTTTCAATGAAAAATATCCTCTTTTATTAAATTTGTAAGTGTCCTCGCTAGCTCGAAAACAAATTAAAATGTTGAATTGATTAGCCATTAAATTATACGTTGCGTCAACATGCTTGAAGGTATTTACAATATTAATTTTCAACATTAGAACTAATTGAGTATACCTTGAAACAACCCAAAGAGAACTTAACGTTTGATTACTCCAGAGACAAAAGAGTAGATATACATTTAACGAAATACGTCAAAATAGTGTCTAACAAAAAATGATATTGATTTTTGAATCATAATGTTCTATTTTAGATTTAAGTATTTTAAACTCGTTGTCAATAGCAACCCTTAGCATTATTTTAATCGACGTTTATTCGTTCTTAAAATCATTAAAAATCGTTGAACGTGTTGTTTTTTTTTAATTTATTTATTAACATAAACCAGATCGCGTTTACTTTTATTAATTTACTTTATAAATTAAAGAATATTTTGCCGCTACTGGAAAATCTTTTAAGTTACCAGAAGACGTCTGCTTTATTCGGTCAAAACTATAAGAAAATCATAATCTAATTCAAAACATTCAATTATTTTCAAAATTAGAATTAAACTCTTTTAAAACGTTGTATAAAACCACTTTATTTTGAGTCGGGAAAGCCAACCGGTTTCACAATGTAACGAGCTTCGTCAGGGCTGTACACAAACTGTTTGTGTATAGCCCTGACGAAGCTCGTTACAGAGTGTTTTTTTTATATTAGTAATTGTTTATAAAATGTTGTTTTATAAGTTGTAAAATGTTTCTGTAATTTTTTACAACTTTATTGAATAAATAAAAATAAAAATAAAAAATATACTTTTTTGGATGGAGTAAGGCACTTTACATTATTTTACATATATGTACGACTGTTCAAGCAACAATAAACAAAATCTATGGTATATATCAATTCAGTTTATTTTATCACAGATTAACTTTCAATCCTAAAAACTTTCATACAACTATAAAAGCAATTAAAATTTCATTACAGCACCAATTATTACATACAACCTACCCTGCGAGAGTCTAATCCAAGCATTTCATTTGCTTGCAACGGCTGGCGGTGTAATTGAGTTCAATTTATCTCCCGTCAGAAGCGCATGGCTTTCGTATGGAATGCTGCAGGGGATGGAGTACTCTCCATCCTCCAAATAATTCTGCATTCACGTCATTACAATCAGCGCATGATTGGCGATTGTCTACCGTCGTAGCAGTATTATCTCGCGGAGAACAGCCAAATAAGATTATTCAATCAAACTCACAGCACTGCCCATTAATGTATTCATCACAAGTGATTTGTTTTACGGTATATTTATTGTTTCTTGAACAATTACGTCAAACTCCATATAAAATAATTTGTACGAATGAAAACGTCTGTTTTCCAGAAGGTTTATTTAATGAAGAATTATTAATTTGTAAAAATAAAAACACTGTTTTTCTACTTTTGAGTTACACTGTTTTTTCCACTTTTGAGTTTATTTTTTCATAAAAAAAAAATTCATAAAAAATTCATCATAATGGAATTTCACATTCTCAACTAAAAAAATTATTGTATTTTACGAGAATGACTTTTTTTCCTCGCTAAGACATTGTCAAATATTAAGAAAAAACATTTTATTATATTATACTCGTATTTAATATAATAAAGCTTATAGAAAACTGACGTTTTCCTTTTGAATTAATTATAAAATTATTGTTTTTCATGTTATAAAACTAAATACTCATTATTTAATATTGATTAAATCTTTTATTGTTTCTATTACAAACAAAACGGAAATGACCATTTGAGTTAATTTCAAAGTTAGCCTAAAATAACGTCAAAAAAAAAACGCATCTTATATAATCAACATTCTAGGAAACAGGCGCTTTAATCATGTAAATATGTAATTAATACGATTAAAAATGTCTATTTTCTAGAAGTTTATTTTTATTTTTTTATGGGAATGACATGTTTCCCCTTGCTAAGGTATTATATAACTTTTGATTTCAACTTACCAAGGAAAAGCATATTATTTACATAAAATATAGTAATACTCCTAGAAATCAGATGGCTAATGATTTAATGTATAGTTTTAATTATTATTCAAGAAACAATCATAAGTGTTATTTTTTCTAGGTAAATACTACATTAGTTATACTAACATTACCGCTTAGCACCGAAAAACCTAGTTAAGTCCTGTAAGCGCCTTGGCCACCACATTCTGTTCCCAGAAAAACAATTTACATCTTCGTCTTTATTGAGATACAATTAATCCTTATAAAATTAAAATAATTTATCCGCAATGGGTGAGATCCAGTATTTGGCTACTAAAATTTGTTTACATTCAAAATGTTGTATAAAATAACTGGTCCAAGTAGGCATAAAATTGGAGAGACATCTCCAGGCGTAGTCGAGTACTGTATGATTTGCAGAGACTTTCACAGTACATTAATAAAGATTTTCTGCTTAATGCTTTCCAATCTTAATAGATGACGCTAGTGTAGAGTGAACTTAAATATGTAAAGATAGGCGTGGAATCCTACCATACGAGTATATACAAGTTCCAAAAATTTGTCAGACGTGGTGGTCATAAGAAGAAAAAAAAAAGGCGGAATGGGGATGTTGTTCAACATAAAGCGATCGCTCAACCCAACCAATGACAGGTCATAAGTCCTGTAAGCGCCTCGGCCACCACATTATTTTCTTAGAAAACAATTTACATCTTCGTTTCTATTGAGATACAATTAATCCTTATAAATTTTAAATTGTAAATAAAAATAGTTAAGTTTTACTTAAATAAAATATTCTCCAAAACAGCTCGTGATCCCAGCGTCAGACATTCGATGAAGACATTCAATATGAACCCTCGCCATTATATCGGGCACTGTTCCGTTGGTGTTGTAGAAAATGCGGTGGAAATATTTTATTTTATCTCTGGTTTCGAGATATCACGTTTACCGGAATTCTTTTTCTGTATTGCCTCCCAGCAGGAGGGAAGATATGGGCTAACACGACGTTTTTTTAAAAAGGGCTGCAACGGAATAGTATCATCATTTTTCGGGGTCGTATGGTAACGTGTGGTTTTGTAAAAAAAATCAATAATGAAGAAGGATTCAATGCTAGAAATCTATCGTTACATAGAATATATTTCACAAATAGATTGTTTTTTAAAAATGAAAGCGAAAATGGCCGCTCAAAGTGAAGTTCTGGTCCTAACCCTTATGTATGGAAGCGTAGCATGGAACTGGCAGAAGAAGAGATGCGATAGATATGAGGTACTAAAGACGTATGTGAAGTAGAATGATTCACGATAAATTTTCAAATGCTGGTATAAGAAAGGAATGTAGAGCGGTTATAAACAAAATTATGAAAGGATCGCTGCGTTAATTTGGACACATGGAGCGCATGGATGGCAAAAGAATGGTTAAGAAAGTATACGTTGACGATGTAAATGGAGTACGGAGGAAAACATAGCATGACCAAATTAATCAAAATTTAAGGGTTGGTCATGTAAGAAGTCGGAAGAATCGACGTGCGCGTTTGACTCGTTGTATGAATGTGGAGAAAACTAGGATAGAGTGGTGTGGCGGTTCACTCTCTATCCCTACTCTTACGGGGAAACGGCGCGATGGTTTGTTGTTGTTGTTGTTGTAACAGGTTGAAAGGGATTTTATGACAAGATCAATATCTTCTGTGGCTACTGCTAGGAGTACATTAAAGCTCTTGGACCACTTGCAACAGACACGGAGATCCTATATTTCGTTCTGACGTTCATCAGACGTAATCTAGAGATACAGCTGCCAGCTGAGTTGGAGAAATTGCTGGCTACTGAACGTAATGCCTTCCTCAATGCTTCGGCTCTCGCACATTCTGTCTCACGCACCATTCTGCAGTAACATTCGAAGTCAATAGAACACTTTTTGAGAATATCGCGACAGCTGTTTCGAAAAACCAATATTGGCATCTTCAGGTGTTACAAACAACTGACAGTTGCTTGTAGCACTTGTTTTGTAAATAAAAAATTACCTTATTCTTCTTCTTCTTTGTTGTAGACCTATGTGGTCTGTTCTCCAGAGTGTTGCTCCTCCTGTGAGTAGACTCCCAGCTGTCCTTCAATCTTTTAGGAGATCTTCCACGAGAACGAGTCCCATGAGGCTGATTATGCAACGCAATATAGGGGAGTCTGGTGGTGTCCATTCTTTGAACATGCCCGTACCAGTCTCTTTTTCGCTGTCTGCTCCATCTCATAATATCCTCAACCTCACATATCTCTCTCATTCTGGTGTTCCTCACGCGATCTTCAGCGTCTTGCCTGCTATCGTCCTCAGTGTCTTCATCTCGGAAGTCCTCAAAACTTGTTTGGTCCTTACTGTGTCTGCCCTTGCTTCGACGCCATATTTTATTATTGGTCTTACGCATGCTTTATAGATTCTCATCTTACTCTTAATGGCCATGTCTTTGTTTTTCCATATTGTGGATTTTAGAGCGCCAGAGATTGTAGCTGCCTTGTTTACTTGAGCTTGTATTTCTTCCCGCAGATTAGCTCCTCCCACCAGGTCTATACCTAGATACTTGAAGGTCGTGATTTGTTCTATGGGTTGATTTTCTATAACCAGGCTACATGTTTTGAGTGTTTTGAAAAAGATCATACATTTTGTGACAAAAAATTAACCCAGTATTGTAAATTTAAGAGTTAATAACAGTTTTATTGTTCTTACTAGTGTATTTTTGTATTTAAAATGATTCAAAGATTGTTGAACAGTTTCCACAATGCTATCAACGTTGTCGTCCAATAACAGACAACGGACAGCATAGTTACTACACGTACAAGTCATTTAGTTGTTAATATAATGATAGGCCATACGTGACACGCAGTAATCTGGCAAATTACTTTAAAGTTATTATTTAATACATATTCGTACATGCGATCACGAGTTTTCTATCTAACACAAAGAAACTGCATTCATGTTCACACATGTATATGTTTATAATATAGGTTCATTTATTTTTTCTTTAAGCTTCTAGAATTGAAAGCAAATACTTTTAAAAATGTGTTTCAGAATGTCATTAAACATTTGTTTTAAATCACTACGAATATATCATACTAAAAGTTTAAAATCAGTGTTTTAATTCAAATAAAAAACAAAAGACATTACAAACAGAATAAATGTTTAAGGCATCTATTGAGTACAGGCTAAATATTATATACATACAACATAATACCAGGAACGCATTAGTGATGGTTCGACATTAGGAAGACAAGATACTTTCTAAAGTCAAGAGTATTTGTCCCCTGAACGTACTTTCACTAATATGAAAGACGTCGATCTCCTAGGGGAAAGCGTTCAGCAGACTAATTGCTCTTCCCACAGGTGTCACCAGAGTCAGATTGGTTCTGGCAGCCGGTAGGTAAAACAATCTGTGCTGTCGCTGTCGGAGATATCTATCGGGGATAAAAAGACCAACATCCTCCAGTACGGTCGATTTCTCGAAGTATCCCCTGATTAATCTAAAGAAATGGGTTATTAGATGTCCATCTCTTCGAAGCTGTAGAGAATTGATTCCGAGCATTCCCAAAAGAAATGCTTTGTTATATTTGTTTGTAAAATTGTCAACAGATTTCGCATACTTAATTTTATCTATGACTAACCACATTAATGAATTTTTTGCCGTATAAATAGTAAGACTTTTCATTTGTTACTTTAGTTTATGGTAACACCTGATGATGCCAATATCGGTTAGCGAAACAGCTTAGTAATTAAACAATATTATTTAGTTGCCGAAATATGAGTTAAGCTAATTGTAGTTATATAATAACACTCTGCTTTTGCGTTATACGAGAAGTAACGCAATACTGAAGCTGTTCTCTGTTTATGAGACACTAAACTTCAAAAATTTGATGCCAAACTGAACTTAAAAATCAGTGAAAAAATTATGCAATTGTATTTATTAAAAGATGAGTAAAATTCACGGGTACATATCTTCTGTTTGACAAGACCCTTCAAAACTCCCGCCATAAATTTAATGCTAAACTGAATTTAAAAAACAGTGAAAAAATCATGCAATTGTATTTATAGAAGGATGAGTAAAATTCTAATATTTTGTTTTGAATGTATACAAATACTTGTAGACAAATACTGGATTTTACCCATTGCGGGTTAATCATTTTAAGGATTAATTGTATCTCAAAAGAGACGGTTCCTGATGTTTGTAAAATTGTAAGAAGGGTGGAATGGGGAGTGTTGTATTACATAAAGCGATCGCTTAACCCAACCAATGACAGGTCAAAAGTCCTGTAAACGCCTTAACCACCATATTCTGTTTCCAAAACAATTTACATCTTCGTCTCTATTGAGATACAATTAATCCTTAAAATTCTAATGTTTGATAAGACCCTGCAAAACTCCCGCGATAAATTTGATCCTTAACTGAACTTAAAAATCAGTGAAAAAATCATGCAATTGTATTTATTGAAGGATGAGTAAAATTCAAGGGTACATTGCTTATGTTTGACAAGACCCTGCAAAACTTCCGCCTGCGTGTACCTTACATCCTCCGATAAACATGTAAATAGCTGGTCACAATGGAGGCACGGATGCCTGAGCTCCGCGGGGCGACCGAGGCGGCGGCGGCGCAGCGACCCGTGGCTTTGATACTGCCTTTGAGTGAAAATACTCACCTAAATTAGAGCCATCTTGCTCTCGTTCTGTACAAATATTCATACAGCGCAGTTCGCGACTAACTACTCGCTTTCGAGTGCATATAAATCTATTTGTACTACCCGGCACACGGAAAATCTGCCGTCACAGCGGATGGAACAGAATATAGCTTTTATCCTAATATAAATAATTAGCATTGTTGTATTTTGCGCTTCAATTATAAAACTTAACTACATACAGACTATTATAATGGTTGTATTTTGCGCTTCAATTATAAAACTTAACTACACACAGAATATTATAATAATTGTATTTTGGGCTTCAATTATAAAATATTAAGTTAACTACATACTATTAGAATAGTTGTATTATACGCTTCAACGGTAAAAAATTAAGCTACCCAGATATTATGATAAAAGTTGTATTTCAAGCTTTAATTATAGAATATTAGGCTACCTTCGTACTATTATAATAGAATTGTTGTATTTTAAGCTTCAATTATTGAACATTAAGCTACCTAGGTTTTATTGTGTTGGTTGAATTTTATGCTTCAATTATTAGACATTAAGCTACTTACAGACGTTTAGAATTGTTGATTTTACGCTTCAATTATAGAACTTGGCTACCTACATACTATTATAATTTTTGTATTTTAAGCTTCAAGTATAAACCTACAGACTATTAGACTCGTTCTGTAGGAATAACTATTCAAACTGCCTTTCCAATTGATGGGGCTACAATGATATATAATACAAGTATTTATGTGCTCATTGTCTGAAATTAAGATAAAATAATATTAGCTTCATAGAAACTCATTTATTTGCATTTAGAGACTTATTGTTTCTCGGACTAATACTTTCAATTCATATAAGTGGTTAAATGAAATTTCTTAATAAAAGTTCATTGAATATTATGTAAAAAATAAATCGTGTTTTTAGATTTAGATTTAGTAACAAGCAGTTTAGCTATCTTCTGGTCGAGAAGATGTAAGCAAATTGCAGAAACCGGTTGAATTTACTGAGCAAGTGGAATTCAATTAAAGCATATCATTGTTTAAAAATTCTTTAATTAATTTTGACAAAACCTATGATTTTCCAAAAGTTTCTTAATAATTTTTGAAACATTTGAAAAAGTCATAGAAAAGTAAAATATTACATGTCACCACCATTAAATATAATAAAACTTCGTATTCATGCTAACATGATAACATATTTTTACATCATTGTTCAAGAAAAAACAAACATGTTTAATAATAAAAGTCATAAAAACATTTATATACTAGTATAATAAATGTAAATCCGTGTTAACTCGTAACTTAAGAAAATAATATGTAATTAATACTAACGAAATGTCTGTTCTCTACAAGTTTTATTATATTTTATGAGAATTACATGTTTCGCCCGTTAAAGGTATTATCAAATATAATTATATGTCGGCCGCGTGAGGAGTCAGAGAAATCGATGCGCGTGCATGACACGGTGTATGAATATTGAGGAAGCGAGAGAAATATGTCAGGAACGAAAATTATGGCAGTCCATTATTTCTTTGTTTCTTTTTTTTTTTTAAAAAGACTAATACCAAAGATTTCAATCAATTATATTAGAATTGATTTTACAATCTTCAATATGAGCAGAAAATATCTCATAATTATGAAGAAGGAATCTGGTCGTGTCCAGGCTCGAACCCAAGTCCCCTGGATCAGAAGCCAAGCGTTCTATCCCCTAGATGTTCTACCTACCCCTTCAGGGAAACGGCGTGATGGTTAGTTACTTAGTTTTTTTAACTAACTAACTAACTAACCATCACGTCGTCTCCCCGGAGGGGTAGGCAAAAAGAATGGAACACCACACTGTTCTGTCCTGACATACTCCTCTCGATTCCTCTACATTCATACATCTTGATTTGCACGCACATTTCTCCGACTCCTCACGTGACCGACATTTAATATTTGATTGATTTGATCATGCCACGTTTTCCTCGACCTTCCTCTATTTCTAGCTCCGTTCACGCCGTTTACATATACCTTCTTCACCATTATGTCTTCACTCATTCTTTCCATGTGTCCAAATCATCTTAATGACCCTTTCATTATTTTGTTTATAACACTTTCATTCGCACCGCATTCACTTCTTATACTTGCATTTGGCACTCTACCATATACAGATTTGTCACACATTCGCCTTAGAGATCTCATTTCTACTGCATTCATTGTACTTTCATCCTTCCTTTGCCAGTTTCATGCTTATTATTCCTGTCGATATTTTTGGTGTGTGTCCAAACCATCTTAATGACCCTTTCATTATTTTGTTTATAACACTTTCATTCGCACCGCATTCACTTCTTATACTTGCATTTGACACTCTACCATATACGGATTTGTCACACATTCGTCATTGAGATCTCATTCCTACTGCATTTATTCTACTTTCATCCTTCTTTTGCCAGTTCCATGCTTATTATTTATGTTTATATTTTTGGTGAGACAACATAGAAAATTTCTAATTAATTTTATAAATTTAAACAAAACAAAATATTTTATCAAGTATTTTAGGGAATTGCGTATTTATACTTATAAATTGTTCAACTTAACCAAAGCAACGTTAGAAATAGTATTTTGTAAGTGTTACCTGAAGGCCATTCGAATGAGATTTTATCTTCGACCGGGTTGACAGTATAATAACAAATATTAGCCCAAAATAAAGCAGACAATAGATATAATCGCGTACCTCATAATAGGGTAAAGCTCTACATTTTCGATAACACATTTCCAAAAAACATTTGGTTCTGTTATACTCGTATGGCAACGAGTACATTTATTATAGCAATCATATTAAATTTATGATAAAAAGGTTAGCCAGAAATATTAAGAACGTATTATGAACGTGTTATGAACGTAAGAGTTAAAACAGCTGAAAAATATTCCATATTAGGATATTGTATACACTCAAAAGACGATAATTTTACTCTTTTTTATTAGAGTGTGTTGAATTCTTGTACTATATATCTTATAGAAAATATCAAACTTCTAAAAATAAACCTGTATGACTTTATAATTAAATCGAATGAAAACGTATGTTTTTTTTATATATAAAAATGGTTGTTTGATCTGATTACTGAATAATTTTAATACTTGATGTATTGTTTCTAGAACAATGATGTAAAACTACATATTAAAATATTAATATGTGTGAAATTCGATAGTTTTCAAGGAGTTTTATTATAATATTTATGAATGACATGTTTCGCCCTTCTAAGGCATTATCAAAATTTGATAATGCTTACTCCTTGAAAACTATCGTTTGTTCATGCATATTAACACTTTAAGTAAATTTTTCTTAGCTATTATATTGATTCACATGACGTGTGATATTTTCGAATCTGTCGCTATTTTATTGTCCCTTGAATTTTACACCAGACTAAAGAGAGTGTGACAATTACAATGTCATCGCCGATATCGAACCCGGGACCTTCGGTATGGCAGTCAGAATTCTCGCTACTATGCAACGAAGGTCATCATTAGTTCAGTCTAAGGCATTATTAAATGTCACATTTGATAATCTTTGGGCGTGCGAAACATATCATTTACATTAAATATAATAAAACGTCTAGAAAACAGACATAATTATTCGTATTAATTATTTAATATGTAGTTTTACATCATTTCTTAGGAAAAAATAAATACGTTGTTATGTTTTGTATAAAATTGTAGAACCAACATAAACATTTTAATTTGATTTATGTTTGTCGACGATAAAAGTTTTAAACCAAAATTTATAAAATAACTAAAAAAAATTCATTCCAATCTGTGAAAATACAAATAAATTATATTACCTGAAACCAAATAGCAGCATCTTATTAAGACATTTCGTTATTTATTGTTTCGGCATTCACTTTGTGGTAGGTTATGATTAAATTGTAAATAAAACACTCAAGTGGTGAAAAACAAGTGTTTTATTTACAATTTAAGACATTTCGTATTCATTTAATACAAGCAATTATTTTATTCATAGTATGAATGATATGACTGACTGTACTGTGCTTGAAATGTGACGTTTCCCCTAATGGCGGTCATTGACCCGTTTGTCCCGCGATACAATTTCTGAAATTATCAACATCCCCTTCCGCCGAAATGACCATTGTTCCAGGGGCTAGGGCCGAAGCTCGCCGCTGAAAAGCTCAAAGCTCCGGTAGTTGAAACACTCGAGCTTTTCCGGTAGGCACTACACCGCAACTTTACCAGTTAATGTCTTATTCTGACCTAATGACTTCATATAAACTGTGAGAGTACTTGACTGTCAAGGAAATTGCTTTCGGTTGAATTCTATTCATTATTTCAATAAATGTGAATAAGAACCATTATGAAATATTTTTTTTAAGATAGAAAAATATCCATCAGAGCGATCTCTCATGTAATTACTTATAAAGAAAATCAAATAATTTTATCATTTCAACTGACATTACAAACAATACTAATGTTTAAAGCAGAGTGCAGGAAAAATACAATATGTACAATATCATACCAGGAACGAACGAGACATGGTTCGACAATAGGAAGACAAGTTACTCTCTAAAGTCAAATTTATTTGTCTTCTGAAGGTACTTTCACTAATATGAAAGATGTCGATCTCCAGGAGGCTGCGTTCAGCAGACTAATTGCTTTTCCCACCAGTGTCACCAGAGACAGGTTGGTTCTGGCGGCCGGTAGATAAACAAACTATGCTGTCGCTGTCGACTACATCTATCAGGGACAAAAAGATCAACATCCTCCAGCACGGCTGAGTTCTCGATGTTCACCTGATTAATCTTCAGAAATGGGTTATAAGATTCCCACCTCTTCGAAGCTGCATAATTGGTCCCCAGCTCAAAAAAGCAAATTGATAATTTTAATATCTATACAAAATGTGTATTTTCATATGTATGTTTTTCCAAATTCCAATTTTATATTATCATTTAATGATTACGAACTAATTGTTTATTATTATGTGTTAGTTCTTACTGAAAATAATAAGTACTTATAGCAATGAGTCCATGTTATTTTTTTTTAATTTAAATGATTGTTCCTTAGAATTGTTTCGATTTTTAAATGCATTTTTTATTAGTCATTCTTTGTATAGTTCTTATTATATATTTATACCTGAAGATGGAGGTATACTCCGAAACATGTCGTGACTTTGAATATTTTGTGGATTATTAACATCGTTATTTTCAATTTCCAAAGTGTAAAGTTATACCTGTCTTATCAAATGTTGAATAAATATGAAAATTCTTATAATAAGAATGAAACAAAAATATATATATAATTAATAATAAACTATACAAAAACAAACTATAATAAATCTTTTATAAAACAGACCTTGTCATTCGTATTCATATTAATTCATATTATTACTATATTATTACTAAGAATCATAATATAAATAATCAAAAACTGAATATCGTCAAGAAAGATTACGAAAATATTTTGAATACAAGAGAGTGAGAGAGGAATACTTCGATCCTCTACGAAAGTAATTCGATAAATTCGAAATACACACGATGCGCATGCCCAAAAATGTTTCTGGATTAATTTGATTTTTTTTCCTGTTTATTGATGTATTGACAGTAGGGTAGAAAAAAAAGGAAAACAATTTGGTATTGTTAATTGTGGAATTTTTAACGTGTATGAAAAAAAAATACATTAAAAGTTAAAATATTTTATTGATAACGACTGTATAGTGAATCAAGGATTATATGTAGAAATTTTTACTTCCGTGATTATTACAAGGGTTTGCTACTTATTAATATAAATACGAATGAAAAAGTCTGTACTCTCTATATTTTGTTATAGTTTACGAAAATGACATTTCGCACGCTTAACTGACTAATTATGGTTTAGGTCATAATTGAGTTAACATGAGACAGAGGCTTGTGTTAACGCTATCCATCGTTACGCGTTAAAATTTAGTCAAAATTCCGCCAATTGTCCTCCATTACACTATATTGGTCTTTTTCATATCGTACGTATTTTTCGACTGTTTTTGTTAAAACACCGACTCATGTCAGATTGAGCAAAACTTGCTTTTTTTAGTAAAGCCAGTGTTCTATTAAGCGTGCGATGTCTCGCCTTTCCAAGGCATTCTATGACTTAGTAAAGCGAATTACGTCATTCCCTTAAATATGAAAAAAATGTAAAAAAAATATGTTTTCATTCGTATTAATTCTTTAATATGGAGTTTTACATCATTGTTCATGAAACAATAAAGGAGCAAGAATTGTTGAATACGGTCGCGCGGCTTGGCAGCGAATGTTTAGCCTGTCAAATCACCCCGCCAGAACTGCAACAAGCAACTTAACCCAACCTAACCCGACGCAAGCTAACCTAGGCATACACCACGTGACCAGAGCAGGGCTGTACTCGTAACTCATAATTGCAGCCGCAGACCATTTGTCCCGACCGCGTGGCCCGTGGGGCGTCTATTGTGAGCGGTGAGTTAGGAATCAGAGTTCCGCTAAATATCGTACAATCATCTACATAATATGAATACAACTCTATACAAAGTACATATTTGGGTCCTATTCATTGTTTCTGCTACATTTAACTAGGTATACACTACGATTGAATAGTGCCACAGAAAGCTCGTGGTTTTTAAATATAAATAAATGTATTAATATAATACCAAAACAGTTATTTTTTTAAATAGTATATAACTCTGACTAAAGTTAATTTTTTATGAATTGAGGGTTCATAATTATAAAGGTGCGAGTATCAAAAATTAGTTTTTATCACAATTGAGGATAAATATAAAGGCCAATAGCTTTCGGCCATGTATTGTGAGGAGTCGGAGAAATCAACGTGCGTGCGTGCAAGGGTACAAGAAATATTTTACTTGAGTAGAATGCTTCGTGTATATCTTCATTAACTTTTTTTTAATATTATCAAAAAACATTACATTCGGCGCGTACCTTGGGTAGATTTCAATTTGATAAAAGCTATCGATGACACATTTATTTGTAATTTTAAAATAGAAATGTGACACGCGTACAGAGTAAACACTTTAAAATACATACACATAGGCATATCCTTAACACCGTGTTTTTTAACCTTCCTCTCGCCAGCCCTGGGCGGGGGCGGAGCGCCCACGTGACCGCGGAGGGGCGCCATTCCAATTTTAAATTTGAAAATGCGAACGCTTTGTTGGGAGCCCATTGTTTGGGAAATGACCCATAAATTATTGTTAACTGAGAGAGCATTATTTGGACGCGCTAATGTTTTCAGTTCATTTTTGAATGTGGGTAAATGAAGAATGATTTTTTTACTTCGTAATAAGGACGTTATAATTGTTCATAGTACAATATTATCAAAATTAAAATGAAACTCCATAAATAATAAAAGTAAATCCATTAATTGTTAGAATCTTAACCATGATCAAAACTGGTTTGATACTTTTTAACTAAACTGTTTTTAATAAATATGCATTTTTCTTCATCTTCTTATCAACCTATAATTTAATATGGTCTTATCGTTGAAACATTTATTAAACTAAAATATAATGGAACCCCACAATTTATATAATAAAATCAAATCAAATATTTTTTTTATATCTACAGACATTACAAACAATATTTTCATTTAATTATTTTGAATATAAGTCACAAACATGACAGACATATAAATCCAGATCGTTTGTCAATTACCTAATATGAATTTATAAGAGAAAAAAAAAAAACAAACTTAAGAGTAAGAATTATAAAGAATCATAACATTGATATTTCATCCCTGAGGCAACTCACACTATCACGAAATATTAATGTTTAAGGCATCTATTGAGTACAAATTAAATATAATATATACAATACATGGTACGCAAGGTTCGATTTTGTAAAGGCGAGATAAAGTCAAGAGTATTAAGGTTCTCAACGTACTTTCACTAATATAAAAGACTTCAACAGACTCATTGCTCTTCCCACCGAGGTCACCAGAGGCGACCGGTAGGTAAAACAATCTAAGCTGTTACTATCGTAGATATGTTTTAGAAACAAAAATACCAACATCCTCCAGCATGGTCGAGTTCTTGAAATATCAACTGATTAATCTAATGAAATGGGTTACGAGATGCCCATCTCTTCGAAGCTACAGAGAGTTGGTCCCCAATATTTCCAAAAGAAATACCGTGAGATAAAGCCACGGATAGCTACCATACACCCTCATGCATTTTTTTTTTAACTAATGAACATATCAATTTTTTATGAATTAAAGCACTGTTTTTTCACTTTTAAGTTTATATATAAACAGTTAATATTGTTCTTCCGATGATAAAAGTGTAAAACATTCGAAAAATGTCGAAAGAGAGAAACAACAGAGTTTTAATTCATAAAAAATCGTCATTATGGAATTCCCAGTGTTAACTCCTTAAGTTTATCTAAAGTTGATGAAAATAATTTTAAAAAAAATTTGTTACTGATCATAAGACAATGGGGAAGCTATCAAAACTACAAGAAAAATCAGTAGACTGAAACTAGATAATGATTATATTTTTCTTATTATAGATAATTAAGGCGTTAACATTATGGAATTACATAATAACGATTTTTTATGAATTAAAACACTGGTTTTTTTTTCACTTTTGAGTTTATTTTTCTCAACATGTTTCAAAGACTTACACCATCATTATCGGGATTACCGTTCATATATCGTTCTCCTGATGATGAAGGTGCAAGCCTTCGAAACATGTCGAGAAAAATAAACTCAAAAGTAAACAGTGTTTTAATTCATATATTTTTCTACGTCATTATTTCATACCATAAACTAGAATGCTAGCTTAGTAAATTAGTATACGATCAAAAAATAATTCTACTGACACTTGTAATTTCGGAACGTTTGTGTTGAAACTACTTCACATGGCATTTATAAAACCAATTATTTTCTTCGACAGCATATCAAAATGTTTACACGTAAAATTCCAGCTCGTTTATCCAGCACGTAGACTGTCACTTTTAATAGTTGAATGCTGACATAAACCCTTTGTTGATTAAACGGAAATTATCGAACGCGTTTTAGTAACAAAATGCGAGTTTTAATGGCCATATGCCCGTTCTTCTGCACGGTTTGGAGTATTTTATTCGCCATAAACGGGCCCTCCCGCACCCGTGAAACAGCCAGCACCTGAACGGCGACAATGCTTTTATGCCACAACATTCATGAGCAATTTACGATCCAAAGAATGTTATCGTTTTATATGGAGGCTGCCGAAATATTACACGTTTTCGTACACGCGTAAATTATTTCATCTCTCGAATAGCCGTACGCACGGTATCACATTATTTTTTTTATTTATCACTACATTCACACTATCTTTCGTGTGATATACCGGCAAAGTGTAACAACAGTCCACTCATGATTTAAAATTCAAAATGGATTTATTTTAGAAAAATATACATGGTAAAACACACAAACAGTAACAACAACAAACCATCAGGCCATTTCACGGAAAGGGTAGGTTTACCTTCGACCTTCGTGGCCGAGTGGTAAGTGCATTGACTGCCACCCCGAAAGTTTCGGGTTCGATTCCCGGCGAGGGCAGAGTGATTGTCACACTGTCTTTGGTCTGGTGTAAAATTCACATGACAATAAAATGACGATAGATTAGCTACCTATCACATGTCACGAGAATCACTATGACAGCTATAATACCCTTTACATCGATTTGGCTCATGCTGTCATGATGTAAAGAGCGATTCAATAAAATAATAATAATAATGATAATAATAGCGAATGGACCGCTACACTACTCTATCCTGACACACCTTTCTAGATTCCCCAACATTCATACGGCAAATCATACACGCACGTCGATTCTTCCGACTTCTAACCTGGCCAACCTTAAAATTTGATTGATTTGGTTATGCCATATTTTTTTCGGTCCTCAACTCCGTACTCTATTCACATCGTTGACGTTTACTTTCATCACCATTCTTTCTTCATCCACGCGTTCCATGTGACCAAACCAACGCAGTGATCCTTTCATAATTGTTTTCATTATACTTTTCTTCCGCTCTACGTTCCACCCTAATGTTAACATTTGAAACTCTGTCGTACATCGTTTTACGACACATACGTCTAAGAGATCGCATTTCTAATTTTATCCTTCTATTACCATTTCTATTATTGGGTCCAAAAGGGTAGTAGGGCTACAATGGGGTATGTTTTGCTGGAAAGTATGCCTCTACAATAATGTCGTAAGGCACCATGTTGCATTTACAACAGCAACATTACTATCAAGTCCAACTCTCTAGCGTCCACGAGAGGTCTTTTAAAGACCCCGCGAACCCCGAGCAATGTGACAGATATAGCTTAGTGCCATAGCAGATAGAGAGAAGACGAATAGCGAGCTTCCAGCGCCATAGAACTGGATACACCCAGCTAAGGGAAGGTAACCCCGACAGAAAATCCTCCAGAGAAGGCAAAGGGATACCACTCTGGATATTTTTCCCCATGTCATCACTATGAAGGCCTACTCAAGGGTGATAGTCAGCGTTGGGGAGATCTGACGGGACACAGAAAGAAGAAGAATTGCCATTTCCATGCATCACTTCCATACATATCTGATGTTGTAGATTATAACTTTATTTGCTATTGATATGCCTCAAGAATTAAAATACAAATTCACGTTAAGCACAGCAGTTTTGAATATCGAAATATTTTTAAATTTAAATTTCGAATGACTCAAGGACAGAGTAACACGAGGCGAATAAAATTAACGTATAGGAATAAATTATTTTATCTCTGTACCGTTGAAAAGTGCTCATTTAAATGATAATTTTATAAAATTGGTTTCCACCCCAAGAAACAGTAAAGGACTTCGAATGTGTAATCATATTTAACTTAAAATGAAAAGAAAATTGGGTTTTTATTAGGTTTTCCTTTAAGCGAATTCACTGTTCTTATACGTTTTATTCGATAATGTTATCTTTATTGTGAGAAAGAAACAGAAATATCTGTTTTGTATAATTTTAGCGTTAAATTACGCTTTTGAATAGAAAATTAAAATTTATTTTACATTAGAATTAAAAAATATCATATTTTTTGTTTCTTGAACAATAATATTAAACTCCATATAAAATTAGTAATAGGAAAGCGTGGAACGATCAAATAAATCAGACTCGCATATACAGCCACTAACTAATTCCCATCTGGAAAGTATCCACCAGAAACACCACTTGTAGGTATAGTTGGACCTCAGGAGACATTATTTCTGTATCACAAAGAAGGAACAAGAAGAAGAGAATATTATAATTATCATTGATTCTGTATGAAAAAATTTTCAAAATTAAGATCAAGTTAAATATATCTTCTATATACGCCATATTTTGTGTTGTTATGATGGTTTATTTCTATTTTTATTTTTTATACACTTGTATAAACAACACCTTTATTAAAAAAATAAAATTATATAGACATGTTTCGGATAAACAGTCATTCTTCAGTAAAGATACATATTTATAAAAATATTATAAAATTAATTCTTCACTTTGGGAATAGACATTTTAAATAATTATATAAATAAAACAACTTTGTATTTAACCACGGTAGGATTATTATATTGATGCCAACTAGTTTCGCTTGGACCCAAGCTTCATCAGGGCAGTATTATAACAAAGTTATTATACTGCCCTGATGAAGCTTGGGTCCAAGAGAAACTAGTTTGCATCAATATAATAACCCTACCGTGATTAAATACAAAGTTGTTTTATTTATATAATTATTTATTATAAAATTGTTGTTGTTTACATGATCTGACAGATGTTATAAAGATTTATTTTGGAAGTTCCAATTTTATATAATAATATTTTTATAAATATGTGGCTTTACTGAAGAAGGACTGTTTGTCCGAAACATGTCTATATAATTTTATTTTTTTATTAAAAGTGTTGTATATACAAAGTGTATGAAAAGAAAAATAGAATTTTATATATATCCCCTGCAGACTAATGTTTTTATTTCAAAAATGTTGTTTACTGAATAAATATCAGATTGGATTCATTGTCGCATGGTAAGAAGGAGAAATATTCCATAGAAAGTTTCCCATCTTGTTGTGCCGTCAATTCCAAAAGCACGTATTCTTTATACAATTTTAATCCGCCATAATTCAAAACCGATCGAAGCCGCACGCCTTTGACCTCATAAAACACTCAACGGTCAAACAGTGGCGTCGCCGGAATAAGTAAACAGACCTCTTTCTCATTTTTATGAATTGTTTTCACGCTCGCTGACTATTATTTTTTATTTGAAATTCGTCGCCTTTACAATAATCAATAGGCCGCTGTTGTGGTAACTGGCATTACGCGCCGTTAAACACTGTTGTCAGCACTTACCTTCAACGTCTTTCTGATATGTTTTTTTAAACACGAAATGACACGTTTACATTATGACATAGTGTCAGATGGAACACAAAGGGTCTTTGAAGTTTTTAAACTGAAATTTTATTGTATTTGTAAAATATTGTGTTGACTGAATTTCCGATACAAACCATGGCCACTCGAAACAGTAAACATATTTACAAAAGCTTTTGGCTTCCATCATCGAATTTACGAGTAAACATACAATTACTCTAATATACCTACATATTTACACATTGGTAAATAAATCTAAATACCCTGTCATCACTACAATAAAATAACTGTAAAGTACTTCACATACTTTTAAGATTAGTGCATATCGGTTGAAAGCATTTTGTTTACTGCACTCTTTTGCAAGGGCAGCGTCCATTCTTATCTGAAGTCTTGATATAGCTCTCTCTTATCTGAGAATCTCCAGATAATCTCAGAGAGCCTAACAGAAAACATTAAATATACGAGACAAGGAGAAAATTACCGAAGTCTTTATCAGAGTCAATACTATATGATTCGACCTCTAATCATCCCGAGAGAAGCTAAACCCTCATCGACCCACGCAACATCATCACAACGATGACGTCCATGACATTATAATAATTTTTTTAATGAACTTATTTCAACGAATAAAAACGAACATTGCGTTCAAGGGAAAGTTCGCTTGGTTCCAAGCCATGCAGTAAATTATTTTATCAATTTCACCTTTCTTTGTTAAAAGTATAAAAAAATTATACAAATGGGCTATTATTCAAATTTGAACAATGATGTAAGACTCCATATAATAAAAATAATAAAAATGAATGGAAACATCTGTTTTATAGAAGTTTTATTAAATAATATTTAATGAGTTTCTCCTATCTAAGGTGTCGCGAAACATGTCATTCACATAAAATATAATAAAACTTCTATGAAACAGACGTTTTTATTTGTAAAAATGAATCAATTTTATATTTCAAAAAAATACATAGTGAATGGTGCACTTAAAGTTGTCATCGCAAACAAAAACCTATCCAAAAAAGCTAGAATGGCAGTGCACAATCGTGTTCTTCTACCGACCTTTATGTATGGAAGTGAAACATGGAGCTGGCAAAAGAAGGATGAAAGTAGAATAAATGCAATAGAAATGAGATATCTTAGACGAATGTGTGATACTCTGTGTATGATAGAGAGTATGGGGTGCGAATGGTGGTGTTATGAACAAAATAATGAAAGGATCATTAAGATAGTTTGGACATATGGAAAGAACGAATGAAGAAAGCATGGTAAAAAAAATATACGTAAACGATGTAAATGGAACCAGAAATAGAAGAAGACCGAGGAAAACGTGGCACGATCAAATAAATCAAATATTGAATGTCGGCCATGTGAGGAGTCAGAGAAATCGACGCGCATGCATGACACTATGTATGAATGTTGAGGAAGCGAGAGAAATATGTCTGGAAATAAAAATGCGGCAGTCCATTATTTCTACCTACCCCTTTGGGGAGACGGCGTGATGGTTAATTAGTTAGTATTTTACATATTTAAATTTTTCTATTTCTTGAATTTGTTTATAAATATTAAGTATCGAATTTTGGCAAATTGTGAAACTAAAATTATGCCTTTTGATCATCTGATGACAAAGATTTAACATCTTTAATAAAAAATGCTTTTAGTATTTTATTGAAAATATATTTTTTTAGTAAAACAATAATAATAAGACAATTATAATTTTGACAGTTAAAAAAATGTTCTTGTAGGATTTAAAAAATTATCATTTTCATTTTATTTTATCCATTCTCTTTGAAAACCGTATACTGGCCTTCAAGTCAATTAACATCCTTCCGACACCTGTCGGATAAATTTGACATTAAACAAAACCATCATCATCCCTTGTGTTTATGAAAGTAATACTAAGTTACCATTACACTTAATGGTTATACACATAAAATAGATCGTCCCACTCTTCTTAACAAATATACTTATCTAAAATCCTACCCACTCGTGTAGCATGTCACGCTTGCACGTCGATTTTTCTGACATTTAAAATTTTGGCATGCAACGTTTTCTCAGATGTGTGCACATATTTACATTATGTTTACCGCACCCTTATTCAAGGGCGGAGTACCTCCTTATCTATCGGGTTTATAAAGGTCCACTTTATCAGGGTTTCAGCAAATTCATTACTACTCGATAACTTTGGAAATAAGCTATAATTCGTACTTGGTGGTTTGACATATTTAAAATTAGAATTAAACACTTTTAAAACGTTGTATAAAACCACTTTATTTTGAATCAGGAGTGCCAACCGGTTTCACTATGTAATGATCTTTGTCAGGGGTAAACACAAACTGATTTAAATATAAAGTTGCAAACTTAAGATTAATTAAGGGGAGGTGGCAAAATATGAAAGAGAAAAGGACTGTAATACAAAATCAAAGATTATTGGTTGTTGAGGGAGTGGAAGGGGTAGGCGTTAAGGCATCTACTGGGTGGCGATGGTTAGTTAGTTAGTTAGTTAGTAGTAAATAAATAAAGTAAAGGTTTAAAAAATACATTTATATATGTGCTGAAAATGTAGTCTGTCGAAGGTTGAAACCATTTTTTTTACTGTAATTATAGCCAACCGCACTATTGGGCCTAGGTTCTCAAAGTGGGTGATAACGCCCTCTTGTGGGCGTTTGAGACTTTAAGGGGGGCAGTAGAAGACCCATAGAAAATAGAGAGCGTGGGCAGATAAAAAAATATAGTCTAAAAAGACAAAAAAATGCGCTAATCGCGTAGGTACTAATAAAGCAAATTAAACCTAAATATTTATTTTGTTATTGTATGTATTATAATCATTTTTCCATATTTCGAATATCTTTTGTGGGAGCGGGGCGTTGAACGTTTATAATTCTTGTAAAGGGGGCGGTGGCCCATAAAAATTTGGAAACCTATGCTATAGGGGGTTTTACTATACACGATTGTCAATACAAGAACATCATTGTGCCTGTGGCATTAAAATAATAACGTCTTATTATCCTTATTTGAATATGGAGTGGCGCTCACGAGGCAACATATCATTTTAGTTTACTTCGGGCAGACGAGACAAGAAAATCACGTGTATTAAAAAACGTAACCTCGTTAAAAATACCGCTCGGTATGATATAACGACTCGCGGGAGCCACTACTGTCGCTCAAACAAAAGACCCGTAAGCCGTTAAAAGGGAGGGAATAATGAGAAATTCTCGTGGAAATAGACCCGCTACAAGACTGGAACCACTATTAGGTGCCCGAGCAGTATTAAGTTACAATCTGTATGCAAAACGCTCTTCCTTCCTTCTACATTTCGCTATTAACATTTTGCGGGACATGTTTTGCGGGCTTTTTATACGCTGGCTCCGTATCCGCACTACACATCGGCGGCTGAACGAAATAATATATTTATTATTTTACCGCCGGCGAAAATGAGAGCAGGCGTGAGTTAGAGAACGGAATTACAGTGTTGCAGTAATATTAACGTTTCACGACCTGGAATTCGAAATGTTTCCAGTTTCTGCTTTTCGTATGTAGTTGGTTGCTGTTTTTAACGCCCGGACTCCGCATAAAACTGAAATTTCATAAAGTTGGACTATTATTTATTTAATTGCCATAATGAAGTTGATATTCGGCTTTGATATGCAGCGAAATCATAATTAAAACGTGTTATTCTAAATTAAAGTAGTCACTGTAATGAGAGAATAAACACGATTTGTTATTAAAAATATATTTTTGAAACATTGTATTTTTTAAGTTAAGGTTTCTAAACAAACTAATTAACCATCATAATTAAAACGTGTTATTCTTAATTAAAGTAGTCACTGCAATGAGAGAATTAACACGATTTGTTATTAAAAATATATTTTTGAAACATTGTATTTTTTAAGTAAGGGTTTCTAAACAAACTAATTAACCATCATAATTAAAACGTGTTATTCTAAATTAAAGTAGTCACTGCAATGAGAGAATAAACACTATTTGTCATTAAAAATATATTTTTGAAACATTGTATTTTTTAAGTTAAGTTTTCTAAGCAAACTAATTAACCATCACGCTGTCTCTCCCTGAAGACTGAGAAGACGCTACTGGAGAGATCATGTTCTGAAAGAGTGATAAATATAGCCACAAATAAAGTACCAACAGGAAATCGACCTGCAGGAAGACCACATAAAAGACGGCGAGACAGTTGGACATCTGCATCCCAAGAACAGGCTCCGAGAAATAACAGGACAGAGTCTTAAATAAAGCAGAAGAAGAAGAAGAAGAAGATATCTCTCTGAATTTTCCTGGCATAATTTTCTCGCTTCCTCAACATTCAAACATCGTGTCATGCACGCACGTCGATATCTCCAAATCTTTACATGTGCAAAATTCAATATTTGATTCTTAAGATTTCTTTTTGAATTCAATTTTGAAAACATTGTATTTTACAACATTTTTTCACTTTCACAAACATGTTTCGGACCCCAGACGTATACCCTCAGTGCATAAATTTTAAGGTTATAAATGTTATTTATTTGTTAAATTAATGCACTAAGGAAGGGGTGTCTGAGGCTCAAAACATGTTGGTGAAAGGTGCTTAAATGTGTTGTGAAAATACAATATTTTCAAAATTTTGTTTAAATGTGAATCCACAATACAAAATGATGGCAAATATAGAATAAATTAAAATGTCTGCACTGAGGAATGGCGTCTGTGGCCTAAAACATATTTGAGAAAATTACAAAAAACGGGCCGTATAAACACAAGGTTTTTAATTCATTATTAAAATATGAATCTACATAACAAAGCGACGGGGAAAATAGAAAATATCGTACATTTTACTTAGTTTTTTTTAACGATTATGTTAAAATCTACATACAATATATTTTAAAATTAATCTGCGCATAAAAAATATCATTATATTACAGTTTCATAATACATTATCAATACAAACAAAAAACTTTTTCTCCTAAAAGTATTATGAACATCGTGTTAAATCTCGAACATCTCGTTATAAAATAAAATAAAAGAGAGAAGAGAAGAGAAAACAAACATTTTCATTCGTATAAATGACTATTTGCTTTGAAACGTATTTTTCCAATTTATTCTATTCTCACCTATTCCAATACTCTGCAGGCACGGAAAAACTATTATATTTTTACTATATTAGCCGAGTGGTTTCTTAAAAAATTAGACTATCAAATTTTATATTTGGAGATATTTTTCCTTGAAATATTTCGAAGTTTTCATACAGATATAAACTTTTTATATTGTTATCCCTTGATGAATGTGTTAAACTTTCAATAAATGTCGAAAAAAATACAGTGAATGGTGAATTTTTTAGTTTTATTTCATAATAATTAGTTATAATACCGTTATTATTAGTCATTCTTTCTTGAACTATGATATAAAACTCTATAAAATGAAAATGATAACGTCTGTTATATAGAAATTGTATTTTATTTTATGAAAATGAGACATTTTACATTGCTAGGGCATTATCAAATACCTTATCAAGCGGACAAGCACATGAAAATGCCTGAGAGAAAGGAATCATATCATTCCCATATAATAAAAAAGAACTCTTAGAAAACGGACGTTTTCATTCGTATTCATTGCTTGTTGGTCTTAAAAAAGAAAAGCTTTTAGCGTTTCTTTTAGGAAAACGTGGGCTATTTGACAAAGTACAACGTTACCTTATTGATGTTAATTTTCTTTACAAAAGAACATTTTAATTAATTTCGTACAATGTGTGATTGTGAATGTGTTTTCAACGGTTTCTTACTGTTCTTTTTGTGGATAGGTTTAAATTACGCATTTGTTTTTTTGGTATTGTATGTAAATTCAAAATACATTATTTAATTTGTTTTAAACTCGTAACAATACAGGTAACAATATCAAAGCTCACACAATACAAATAACCGTACACAGAACGACCCTAAAAATATTACACACCTGGATGTATTCGGAAGCAATTTTAAGTATTTTTCTTATTTTCTTATTTTTATATTTAGAAAATGTTTACAAAACGAAACAAATGCTGTTCCCGTGTTGTAACACGTATCTGTTTACTTAAAAACTAAACGAAATTAATATTAATTTATGAATGAAGCCCTTAAAAAATATAAGTAATAACATTTTACAATCTTGCTAAAGCAGCTGTTAATGAAAATTGTGAATTTATAAGGTAATTAATAAAGTCATTAAAACATATATTTTAATTTGCTTAGACATCAAGGCAGTTAGTTGTCAATATTAAGCCAGTTTCTGGGAAGGACACTCCTAAATTAGAATTCTGAAATAAGGAAGATTTGTGATTTCGAAGATATTTCGTCATTGATAAGACTAAGAAGACGTTATCAGAGAGATTATGTAGCAATAGCGTGTTGTAATAGAACAATCAAAGAGACAAATAAAGTACCAACGGCTCTAATAACACCACCAACAATGGACATAACAGACAAATAAAACAACAACAATACATCGCGTTGTTTCCCCGGAACAGTAGGCATAGAGATAGGCCCACCACACTACTGTATCCTGACACACCTCTCTAGCTTATTTCAAATTTACCAGGGAGTCACACAAGCACTTCGATTCTTCTGACTTCTAACATGGTAGATCTTGAAAATTTGATTAATTTGGTAACGACATGATTTTCTCTGTCTTACTCGACTCCGTACTGCATTCACATCGTTAAAGTTTACTTTCTGGTACATTATTTCTTCACCAATGCGTTCCATATGCCCAAGCCAATTCAGTGATCATTTCATCATTGCTCATAATACTTTCTTCCTGATATCAGTATTTGAAATTCTGTTGTTTCTCGTTTTACGTTTTTTCACATATACGCTTAAGATATCTCGTATCTATCCCATTTATCCAGCTCTCATCCTTCGTCTGCATGTTTGATATTTCGATTCCATTTATCATGGTCCCGGCGATAGCAGTGTGATTGTCACACTGTCTTTGTACTAGTGAAGAATTCACGTGATAACAAAATTGCGAAAGGTGAGCTACCTATCACATGTCACGAGAATCTACATAATTGCTGTACTTACCCTTAACATCGATTTAGCTAGCGCTGTAATGATGTTAAGAGCGATTTTACGAAATACAAAATAATAATAATAATAATATGACAGGAAACAGTCATAAAGGAAGCAAGAGTGCTCTCATGTTAGAGAGGGTTCAGAAATGATTTCTGAGATATCTCTACATGAGGGAGTTTGGTAGCTATCCGTGGCTTTATCCCACTGTATTCCTCTTCGGCATGCTGGGGACCAATAGTTTACAGATAAGAAGGGATGGGTGCACACTTGACCATTTCTTCAGACTTATCAGGGGATTCTTTGAGAATTCCGTCATCTTGGAGGCTATCCATCTTTATGTTCCGGATGGTTATCTTCGACAGCGTCAGTACAGACTGTTTTATCTCCCAGCATGTAGAACCAACCTGCCTCTGGTGATGCCGGTGGGGAGAGCAATCAAACTGCTGAACATGATCGCTTCGGAGATCAATGTCTTTCATATTCGTAAAAGTACGCTCACAAGATAAATACTCGACTTTGGAGAGTATCTTGTATTCCTAATGTCGAACCATCTCTCATGCATTCCTGGTATTATTTATTTATTATATTATACCTGTTCTCAATAGATGTCTTTAATTATAAAAAAATGTTTGTAACATCTTTTGAGAAAATAAACTGATTTGATTTGATTTGATATGAAAGAGAACAGCAAGGAGAAGATGGTGATGATAACAATAGTAATGAAATCTCATGGATCATTATTAGACAATCCACCGTGTGCTCGTGTATGGTAAATGGCCTTCGCATCTCTCGAGCCTAATTTGCGAATATTGAGAACCGCTCGACTTGCAAACTTTCATATAGTAAACATCGTAAGACATTAAGATTCCTGATTTCTCTGGTTCCCACTAAAATTCCGCAAACTACACGGTGTTCCGCACCAACATTCCTCTTACGTAATTACAAGGAATCTTCTGGAGTTGCCCGGCTAGAGGATGCCGGGCCAATTTGTATCCCTGTGCGAACTGCGCACATACACTTGTTAGCAGACGCTGTAATCCTTAAACTACACAACCATTACAAGGAACAGCTCCGCTGACAAAGGATAAACTTCCACGGCACTGCGTCACTGTGAAATCATTTTATAACTACAATAGCCAATATTCTATACGTTTATACATCTACCAACATGATTGTTGCCGTGTATTAGAGTAAGTATTCGTATAAATCTAATTGTAATCATTTAGCAACATAAATAAATTTCAACAATTCATTATGCTGTACCTTTTTAAAGTCAAATTTTGAAATATAAATCGAACGCACAATTCTATGGATTCTAATAAGAAATTCAAACTTTTTGAAAACAAAATAATTAATATGGAATAGTGCATCGAACCAGAAACACATTGACAAGTTCGATACTAATAAAACCGTATTTTTTATGAATTTAATCTTAGTTTTCTATAAGCTCGGAGATTTTTGTTGCAAGGCGAAACGTATCACTCCCATAAACACAAAATACTGAAACTTCCTGAAAACAGACGTTTTAAATCAAAAATAATTACCTAATAACATTTTTAAATCGTTTTGATAAAATTAATGTGAAAAATGTCGACCTCCACAGAGTTCGACAATTTAATGGCTCTTTCCACTGGCATCACAAGAGGCAGATTAGACCTGCGTGATGGGAGATAAAACAGTATTTGGCGTGGAAATTTTTATCCAAAACACGAAAATGAGAGTTCTCCAAGAATTTATCTTTGAATTACCATTAAATATCAAGTATACACACATTGAAATTGAAATGCCATCATTCATAGATACTTCAGTTTATATAGATGCAACATCGTATAATTTGCACATACGTATATCTAACTAATAGTGCATATATTATTCATAGATTTTAAATGACTCAATGAACGAATATATAACTTTGTAGACGCCATACTGAAAGTCTAAAAAGATTTATTATTGTATAAAGATGCCTTAAAGTAACAAATTACTGACACATTTATGATACATAGATGCCAAATTATGTTTAAAAACTATGTTATACCATTTTTAAAAATGGCTATATAACATACAGGTATATTTAATTTGAATTTATTATCATGTCAAGATGGAAGTGAGCTGCCAAAACCTTAAAAAACAAGTGCATTTCAACTCTTCTTCTTCTTCTTTTAGTGCCATGCCAGGTCCCCCCAACGTTGGCGATCACTACAGCAAAGGTTTTCGCCATAGTGATTCCTGGGAAAAGGTGACCAGAGTGGTTTCCCGTTGCCTTCTCTGGTGGATTTTTCTGTCGGGGTTACCTTCCCTTAGCTGGTTGGATCTGGTTTGGTTCATCTCCTCGTTATCTGTTGTGATCACACGGTTATGAGTGTGATCCCATTGCCCGGGCTTCGCGACAGGGACGCTAACGAGTTGGACTAGTCGGTAGTGTTGCCAGTGGAATGCTTCTGGGCGTTTCGCAGCATTTTATAGAATCCAGAAAGATGTGACTCGCCGCGACCCTACTGACAATTCGAACACTTAATTAATTGATTATGTTAAAGCATTTTTAGAAACGATAAATAAGTATCTTCAAAGTTGTTTAATTGTTAGAATCACTCAACGTATTGGCACTAAAATTATCATTTAAAAATAGACATAACAGTTAAAGAGAAAGTTAAAATGTTTTCCAAAACTGTCAAACAAAGCACAAATAAGAACATTAATGTAGCATTTTATTATGTTACAGTCCTTTCTGTTTAAACAGAGATAACCTTTAACGGCCGTTATATTTGCTTTCCTCTACCGAAAAAAAAAAACATGAAAATTCTTAACGCGATTTAAATTCAAATTATTTTTAATTACACCCGCTGGCTTTGTAAACAGCCTACACCCTCCACTTTACCTGCAAAATTTCGGCGAAAAATGCACACCACGTCGACACTTTGGGGCAGCAATACAGTACATGCACACTGTTTTAACCGCAAAATGGCGTCGCGGTACCAATCGCAAAATGGCGCGTGGAGAAAGGCGGGAAAATTGTCGCACGGGTCGCATTTAGGCTAATTGCGTAATAACTATTCGGACGCATTTTTACTGCAGAACCAGGGGTGTATTCAAATGAACATCAATTAGTGTTTAACTTATTTTTCAATGCAACGTTCATGCTAAGCATATTTTTTCTAGCTCAATTAATTACTAGCTACAGTTCAGGCAGGCGGCAGATCTCAACTATTATTTTTTTTTAAATCGTGGTGTTAATTACTTAGCTTTCAGAGTGCAGTATAACAACCATAACATAATTTTATGGTGCTTTATCGTAAAAGTGTTTGACTGTTTAGTTTGTAACAATCTTATACTACATAAAAGTATATGTCAACGATGTGAATGGAACTAGAAATAGAGGCAGTACCGAGTAAAACGAATGCGAATGATGGTGTCATGAACAAAATAATGAAAGGATCATTAAGATGGTTTGGACATATGGAAAGAATGAATGAAGAAAGAATGGTAAAACAATTATATGTTAATGATGTAAATGGAACCAGAAATAGAGACAGTACCGAGTAAAACGTGGCACGATCAAATAAATCAAATATTGAATGTCGACCACGTGAGGAGTCGGAAAAATCGACATGCGTGCATGACAAGATGTATGAAAGTTAAGGAATCTGAGAAGTATATTAGGAAATAATATTGCGCCGATCCATTATTTCTGCCTACCCTTTTGGAGAGAACGCATGAAGGTTGGTAAGGTTACAAATAATATAATTTAAAAGATATTTTAACGTTTATGTAACATAGTGAACTAACCCGCCTCCATTTTCCATCTGCAAAAGAGGAGTTGTTGAGGAAACGAAAGAAGTAAAGTGTGGCAGTCCATTATTTTTGCCTACCCTTTCGCGTAGACGGCGTGATGGTAAGTTAGTTTTCGTTATGTTATTCTGACACAATTAAGTTATTTAATTTCTATGAAATTATCGCGACAGCTGTTTCTCCTACCGATGTTGGCATCATCAGATGCTACAAACAACTGTAATTTGATTTAAATTGTATTAAAATGTATTATAAAATATGAAAAGTAGATTACCTTATTAATATTGTAACAGAACCGGGGTCATGATCAGAGTTATACCCATGTCCCCTGGATATAAATCCATGTGTTATTTCTCCTGTACCATCACCTGGATAGTATAGATATACGTATTAAAAATCTAATTACAAATATTTATGATATTACTTTTGTATATTAGATCAACGGCTGAATTCTGTAGGCAAAAAGATTGGACCGCCATATTATTTTATCCTGACATACTTATTTTGTTTTCGTTACATTCATGCACTGTGTCATCCACTCACTTCAATTTCTCTGGCTAAACTAATTACAAAAATTAAAGTGAAGAAAGTATAGTACATAACACCATTTTTTTATATTCTCAAAAAATATCTAAAGGAGGGATTACAAATGATACCAATTTTTTTTATTTTTAAGTTATTACCATAGATAAAGATATAGATGAAAATGTAACCTCAGATCCTCGAGCCCAAAAAGAATAAATTTAAAAAGACACGAAAGTAGTCATAAACAATAATCCCATTCGAAGGGGCCCATTAAGTGGTAGGATTAGAGAAATAGATCCGGCCCCTCCTACCTGGACAATGGGCTCCGCACAGGAAAAGTCCCGGCTGAAGTTTATTGCATGCATTCCCGTTTATTTGCCTCTTCTCTTGTAAGGGATGATGTATTATATCACCAACCGGAATAATAACCCGAGTCCATCCCCATAATACACAAAAGGAATGTAGTTTCTCAATGCGTGAGGTCCATTTTGAATATTCGGATGTTTCTGCTTTAGTCAATAGATGGCGCTTGAGTATCATTTGATAAAAAAATCTATTATTTATTCTTATCATTTTTATTTGTGGTAGCATTCCATTAATCTTATTTTATTGTTTATTTATTATTTGTGGTTATTTAATCTATATATGGACTAGTGTATGAAAAAGCTGAAAGGGTCGGATGCAAGTGCCAAAATGAGCGGAGTATCAGTAAGCTGTCTATTGTATACGGATGACGCTGTCCCACTTGCAGACAACGAGCATGAACTACAAATCCTGGTGAATAATATGTATGAGGTAAGCATGCGAAATGATCTGATGATGAATGTGAATAAGTCCAAGGTAATGATTTTTGAAAAAGAAGAAATCATGACGGTCTGCAGTAGATGAGTTCGTGTATTTAAGTAGTATGTTTATAAAAGGTGGGCGAGTGGAGTGGGATATTGAAAGAAGGATTAGGGCAGGCAACAAAGTGAATGGTGCACTTAAAGTTGATATCGCAAATAAAAACCTATGAAACTGGCAAAAGAAGGATGAAAATAGAATAAATGCAGTAGAAATGAGATCTCTCAGACGAATGTGTGATCTCTGTATATGATAGAGTGTTGAATGAAAATATAAAAAGTGAATGCGGTGAGAATGATGGTGTTATGAGCAAAATAATGAAAGGATCATTAAGATGGTTTGGGCACATGGAAAGAATGAATGAAGAAAGAATGGTAAAAAAATATGTTAACGAAAACGTGGCATGAACAAATACATCAAATATTGAATGTTGGCCACGTGAGGAGTCAGATAAATCGACGCGCGTGCATGACACGACGTATGAATGTTGAGGAAGCGAGAGAAGTATGTCAGGAAAAAACAGCGTGGCGGTCCATTTCTGCTTACACGACGGTGAGATGTTTAATCAGTTTAAAAATTCAATTTACAGAATTAATAAAGAATGCCATACGTTTTTTTGAGTGATGCCATACGTTTTTTTGAGTGATATCATTGTATTTTATGTGGGATTGTTGACTTTGCGTATTTGTTAACTAGATGACTTACTCGAGTATCCTTGTTTCTCTGTCCTTGTTGCTTTATTGAATTCTGAAACGGTAGCTTAATCATTAATGTTTCCACTTTTCGTGACCCTATTTATTACCGGGGTATTTCGGGGATTAGTTCTTGTTGTGTCCTTATAAATATGTAATAAGCAAAACAACCCAAATCTCACTGAATTTTGCGCAGTACGAATCGTGTTCAAAAGACTTATATATAAAAGACATAAATATCACATATTTTTATAGTCTACAAGTAGAATAAAACAAAATAAATTATATGTACCAAATTGACCAATAATCGATGTAATAATTTGAAAAAAAAATCTAACTAATTAACTAACCACTACGCCGTCACTCCGGAGAGGCATGCAGAAATAATGAACCACCGCACTGTTCTGTCCTGACATACTTTTATCGATTCCTCTACATTCATTCATCGCGTCATGCACGAATGTCGATTTCTCCGACTCCTCACGTGACCAACATTTAATACCTGATTTATTTGATCGTGCCACGGTTTTCTCGGCCCTCCTCTATTTATACCTCCGTCCACGCCGTTTACCTTCTTTACCTTCTTTACCATTCTTCACGCATTCTTTCCATGTGTCCAAAAATATCGCATTATAAAATAACAAACTACTCATCACACCGTCTCTCCGAAGGTGTAGGCAGAAAGAATGGAACTTCTCAATATTCATAAATAGTGTTGTGCACGTACATCGAATTCTTGTCATGACGGATATTTAATTAACATTTCATTTCAAGAAAAAGTCAAATTTCGCCTTGCCAGGGTATTAACATATATTAGGTATATCATTATCATTGATAATGCCGTATGAAAGGCAAACATATGAGTTTTATTTGTTTGATTAAACAAAAATATAAACTAAACATTGATTAAAAATTCATATTCTCAAACAGAAAAGAGGCCAACTAAAGATTACGGAAAGTAAGTTATGAAGAATAAGAGAAAAAATCCTTAAATAGTTTTTAGTAATTTTTATAATATTTAATGTTTTACTGATTAAAATAACTTCAGAAACGGCCTTAAAATGTATTAACTCTATCATTAAAAATACGAAAGCATATATACGAGTATACTATAACAAACCTATTAGGCGAAAGCAGTCACGTAAAATAAAATAGAATATATACTTTTTTGTAATATTTAAGAAGAAAACCTCTTTCACCAAGATATTTAAATAAAAAGATTAGATTTCTTATTTAATGATTTTTGTTTTTCAGACCTATTCTAAACAGGGCAACATTTCGAAAATGGCTACTGGATGCCTTAAAGACGTAAATTAAACTTGCTCTTTCTAATTTAGAATAATTACCCAGCGTTTACAGTACACTCGCCCCTTAAAACCGACCCACCCTCCCGCAAAATTTCATATCGCAGCTTTAAGCTTCCCCCACAATAGACGAGAGGCACGGGCCAAGGGGGTAGTTGCACGCCAATACGTTGTTTTACGGGTTTTTGCGCTTTGTTTATGGTGTAACACACTACGTGTTACCGCCAGCCCTCACGTTTCGATTACCCGCGCCCCTTTCTACAATTGAACAATGAACATCGGGCTAGTACTTACAATAAATATGAACTAACGTTAATTGAATGCTGCAGTTCTCATTATCGGTTGAATGTGCTCCGACAATGGACTGCGTCGGTTGGAATGCGGCATTAAGGTACTTGACAGCACTTTTATTTATCTCCAGGAATTTCAATGCATTTTATATAAACCTACAAAAGTATAAACACAATCTGATCAAAAGGTCTATTATTTTTTTTTTAAATACTATAATACTTCAACATATTTAACTGTTTTAAGTTTGATACTCTATAATAATACTACCAAATCTATTAATTTATTTTTATCAAATTGTCACGACAGCTGTTCGCCAACTTATGTTGTCATCATCGGGTGTTACAGACAACTGATTGGAGAAACATCTGTGGCGACAATTAGAAATTAATTTATAAATTATGATTCTTATTATAACAGTGCTGAAATTTTTTGTTACTTAATAACAAAAAATCTCCTAAGATGCACAGAAATAGGTTCACTCCAAATCATTCTGGGAACAACACGGGGTTCTGGAGTGCAGACCGCGTACAGGATTCCGTAGAGTTGGACGTCCCCCTGCCCGCTGGACCGACGATCTGAAGAGGATTGCTGGACATGGATGGATGGGAGTGACAATGGATAGGGGGCGGTGGCGTGCTTTGGGAGAGGCCTACATTCAGCGGTGGATGACAGACGGCTATAAAAAGAGTAAGGTAACATTATGGTTTCATCCACACCGAAAAGTTGCTACGATCATAACTAACTAACTAACTAACCATCACGCCGTCTCCCCGAAGGGGTAGGCAGAAAGAATGGACTGCCACACCTTTCTTTCCTGACATATTTCTCTCGCTTCCTCAACATTCATACATCGTGTCATGCACGCGCGTCGATTTCTCTGACTCCTCACATGGCCGACATTCAATATTTGATTTATTTGATCGTGCCACGTTTTCCTCGGTCTTCCTCTATTTCTGGTTCCATTTACATCATTAACATATAATTTTTTTACCATTCTTTCTTCATTCATTCTTTCCATATGTCCAAACCATCTTAATGATCCTTTCATTATTTTGTTCATGACACCATCATTCGCACCGCATTCACTTCTTATATTTTCATTCGACACTCTATCATACACAGAATATCCACACATTCGTCTAAGAGATCTCATTTCTACTGCATTAATTCTACTTTCATCCTTCCTTTGCCAGTTCCATGCTTCGCTTCCATACATAAGGGTCGGTAGAAGAACACCATTGTGCACTGCCATTCTAGCTTTTTTGGATAGGTTTTTGTTTGCGATGACAACTTTAAGTGCACCATTCACTTTGTTGCCTGCCCCAACCCTTCTTTCAATATCCATCTCCACTCTCCCATCTCTTGTAAACATACTACCTAAATACACAAACTCAGCTACTTGCTCCAAGTTTTGCTACGATCATTTTTTTTTAAATTTGTTAAACTTGTATAGGTTTTCGGAATACAATAAATGAATAATTATTCAAATATATATTTGGTTCAATGAGAAAATCACGTGTCCATTGTTACTATCTCGGTGAAAGTTTATCAAACGACAAAGCAAATTAGCCAACTGCGGAAAATTCTGCTTTCATTCTGAATAGCCCCACTTGCCGCCTTCCCTCCCCAATTTCGGTATTAGCTTTCCCCACCAGCTACAATTTATAGCCATCGTAAATATTAATGACGCAGATGAAGTAAGTTTTGCAAATTTCTCTTCAACCTGCTGACTGGATACTGGACCAGTGTCCACATGTTTTTTTAATCTAAATACATTAATATAAATAATAAATGTAGTAGAAATGAGATCTCTTAGACGAATTTGTGGATACTCTGTGTATGATAGAGTGTCGAATGAAAATACAAGAAGTGAATGCGGTGCGAGTGATGGTGTTATGAACAAAATAATGAAAGGATCTATAAAATGGTTTGCACATATGGAAAGAATGAATGAAGAAAGAATGGTAAAAAAAAATATGTTAACGATGTAAATGAAACCAGAAATAGAAGAAGACTGAGGAAAACGTGGCACGATCAAATAAATCAAATATTGAATGTCGGCCATGTGAGGAGTCAGAGAAATCGACGCGCGTGCATGACACGATGTATGAATGTTGAGGAAGCGAGAGAAATATGTCAGGAAAGAAAAGTGTGGCGGTCCATTATTTCTGCCTACCCCTTCGGGGAGATGGCGTGATGGTTAGTTAGCTATAATTCAAATAATTTGAACGGTTGGGGCAGGCAACAGAGTAAATTATATACCAAAAGTTGTCATCGTTAACAAAAGCCTATCCAAAAAAGCTAAGATGGCAGTGCACAATGGTGTTCTTATGCCAGCTCTAATGTACGGAAGTGAAGCATGGGACTAGTAAAAGAAGAATGAAAGTAGAATAATTGCAGTAGAAATAAGATCTCCACGATGAATGTGTGTTAATTCTGTGTTATGATAGTGTGTCAAATATTATATGTCGGTCACGCGAGAAGTCGGAGAAATCGACGTTCGTGCATAACACTATGTACAAATGTAGAGGAATCAAGAGAAGGATGTTAGGATAGAACAGTGTGGCGGTCCATTCTTTTTGCCTACCTCCTCCGGAAATGGCGTGATGGTTAGTTATTTTTTATTGAGATATAAATCAGTGATTTCTTTTTTTTTTCTTTTTTTTTCAATTTTAGAAATAAATTGGCACCAAAATCTAATATTATATCTTTTGCTGGTTCTAAGGATGCCACTTGGGTCTTTAATGTGGTAGTTTCTTGTCGATTTCAATATGTTTGTATACGAGTACAACTGGAAACTTGAAACCAACCCCCTTGTACCTTTTATAGCTATTTATTATAATGTTATGTGATAGATAACTAGCCATTTTTATTGTCACTACCAGACCAAACGTATCGTAGTTTTTTTCACATTGTTATCCCTAGGAATCGAATCCGAGACCTTCGGTGTGGCAGTCATAGCTGTTGTCACTCTGCCACGAAGGCTGTGTTTAAGAAACAGTAAATTGCGGGTTGTTACCACTATAAGAAAGGATCCCTAAAATTGTTTAGACATATGGAATGAATTGATGAGAGAAGAATTGTTAAAAAATTCTTTACAACCAGTATGAGTGGAAAGAGAAGCAATGGACGATCACGGAATGCATGGCATAACCAAATTAATAAACAATAATAGACAGCTACATCCGAAGTCGGAAAAATTGACAAGCATGCATGTTACGATGTATGGATGTAGAGGATTCTCAACAGTAGTATTATTATTATTATTATTATACTTTTATTAAATATTATTAAACAGAGCAGTATTATTATTATTATTATTATTATTATTATTATTATTATATTATTATTATTCTTATTTTGTTAAATCGCTCTTTACATCATGACAGCAAGAGCCAAATCGATCTAAAGGGTATTATTATAGCTAATATAGTGATTCTCGTGACATGTGATAGGTAGCTAATCTATCGCCATTTTATTGTCACGTGGATTCTACATCAGACCAAAGAAAGTGTGACAATCACATTGCCTTCCCCGGGAATCGAACCCGAAACCTTCGGGGTAGCAGTCAATGCACTTACCACACGGCCACGAAAGTCCATCCTCTCCGCTTACCCCTCCGGGGAAACTGCGTGACGGTTAGTTAGTTACCACAGTTGTTCTTTGAAAATACGGACTTCATAAAATAAAATTATTGTTTTTAAGTTCTGATATGAGAAATATTCATAAATTAAGCTGCTTATTTGATTAGATCTCGCAATCAATTTAATCACAAAGTATTTGCCTCCGATCCCGGCTATGGTCGATCCAACGAAACCCGCCGCCGGATTCGGAGTTGTACAAATTGTAATATTTTCAATGGAAGTTAATTATATAATATTCCTGGAACGGAGAATCAGAGCTCTCATTTTCATAAAACGACATGACACGATTATGTAAATTGAGTTCGCAAAGCGAAAAATTACACAAATTCCTCGTTCTCAAAATTATTTAAATTCAACCTCAGCTGTTGCTAAAAGTACCGCACAATTTTGTTCCCAACTATACTACAGAATCAAATTTTACAATAATGGAGATATTATTTAAATAACGGTATTGGATATGAATTGTCATTTACATAACATAGCGAATAGGGCTTTAAAATTTGGTTTTCTTATAGTTTTACGATCCTTTTACAAGCCCTTCACTCCAGACTTGTATCCCGCGCAGCGTTTTGTACACAATAAATTCTACATTACATTTTTCTCGTCTCTTTTAGTCGCTATCTTAAAATTCAGTCTTGCAATAGGGGCTCAAAGTCGTTTGTTTATCTTATCTGGCGCTTTCTTAAATCACGCATTTTCAGCATCGCTCTAGATGCGCGAGGCGCTCTCAGATAGTCACGTGAAGCGTAAGCCTGATAAAACATATTGAATAATATTTACTAAATAGGTTTTTGTGACGTCACTAGCTGAGGAGTAACATAGAAATAAATACGTAAAATACGGAAACAGGAAAAAAATCTTTTCTTCAAAATTCTGGTACATAATAATTATTATTTTGAAAAAATCTATGCTTTCGCAAGAACCACCTAATTTGTGGTGTGGCATTATTTAAAATATTTTTGGAGCTACGCCAGGGTTACAAAACAAACTTAAAAATCTATAAAATAAACTTTTTTTAAATTCACTAATCAACTAACTAACGGCCATGCCGTCTCTCCGAAGGAGTAGGCAGAAATAATGGAGCGTAACACTGTTATTCGGGGAGACGGCGTGATGGTAAGTTAAAAGTTGGTTATAAAATTCTTACAGTTGTAACAACTCATAAACACAAAATATTTTTTTATATAAAATTAGCTATAGTCAATCATTTATTCTTGTAAGTAATTCATTTTAAGTTTACGTAATATTTAAAAATGTGGCAAATAATTTTTATGATATTCTTTTATTATGGATTATGCCACTTGATTTTTGGTATTCATGGTATATCTTAAATAGGCTTGAATATAATAGAATAGACGGAATACCAGAAGACATAATATATATTGTCTTTATTTATATAATATTTTGATTACAAAGGCAATATATAAATGGAAAAAAATAAAGTTTTTCAGATAAAATATTACAGCAATTAATTAATTTTGTTTTTCGTGACAAGAGCACATAAATTATTTTAAGTATCATATGGAGTTATTAATCGTTATCAATAACTTTGCTTTTATTATGATGATATTACTTCATATGTATTTGTTTTTGCGAATTCGCTAATGGGCATAAATAAAATAAAAACACTCAATCGACAGTGTGTACATATAAAAGTCTCTTCCCATACTTCTAATAGAGTACATTCAGTCAACAAGCCGGCTAGATTTATTAGATAATTTATACCAAATGTACACTGGCCACTCTGAGAACATCTCTCAATTTATGTCACAATTAATACGTTCAAACCCACAAGTCCATCGGGCCTCGGAAAAGTAAGTATCATATTTACGGCCATTCTCTCCTGGACTCTCGAGTTCTTAAACTGATTTCACACCGGGCCCGTTCACGATCGCACATTCATATCAAAATATACATACGAGTATATGCATACATATACATGTATCCAAAAAAACTAGAATGGCAGTGCACAATGCTGTTCTTCTACCGACCCCGATGTATGGAAGCGAAACATGGAACTGGCAAAAGAAGGATGAAAGTAGAATAAATGCAGTAGAAATGAGATCTCTTAGACGAATGTGTGGATACTCTGTGTTTGATAGAGTGTCGAATGAAAACATAAGAAGTGAATGCGGTGCGAATGATGATGTTATGAACAAAATAATGAAAGGATCATTAAGATGGTTTGTACATATGGAAAGAATGAATGAAGAAAGAATGATAAAAAAATTATATTATATTAATGATGTAAATGGAACCAGAAATAGAGGAAGACCGAGGAAAACGTGGCACGATCAAATAAATCAAATATTGAATGTCGGCCATGTGAGGAATCAGAGAAATCTACGCGTGTGCATGACACGATGTATGAATGTTGAGGAAGCGAGAGAAATATGTCAGGAAAGAAAAGTGTGGCAGTTCATTATTTCTGCCTACCCCTTCGGGGAAACGGCGTGATGGTTAGCTAGTTAGTTAGTTACATATATGCATACATCACGGGCTTAATCATTTCCTTCTTATCTCTCCATTGCTGGACGTAGGCCTCTTCAAATGGTCTCAATGTTTCTCTATCCTATACGTCTCTCATCTATCTTCTACTCCCAAATGGATCCCGATATTTTTTGGTGTCGACTGATTCTTTGTTTTTCCTCCCATGGTTTTCAAGTCAAGGCTCTGGGTGCCCAACTATCTGTAACCTATCCGGCGACATGTCCTGCCCATTTCCACTTCAGTTTGGCTACACGGTCCATTTTATCGATTATCTGTATCCGGCGTCTGATTTCGGTATTGGGTTATTTGTCCCGTGGATTAATTATTTGAATGAATTTGTTATTACTTATCAAACATGTAAATATCAATATATAATACTAGACATCGAATTGTCGAAAACGTACGTTTTCTAGAAGTTTGAGTGTAGTTAAAACAAAAGAAGACGTCTATTTTCTATTTATTATATTTTGTGCGAATCGTATTACATGCTTTGCCTTTGCTAAAGTATTATCAAGTGACATTTGATACACAACAATGTTTATTCATTCACATAACGCACTTAATTTGTGGCGTAACATTCATCATCATCATCATCAGCCGTCTGTCATCCAACGCTGAACGTAGGCCTCTCCCAAAGCACGCTACCGCCTCACATTCATTGCAATTCATTGATTTCCAACGATCTTCTTAAGATCGTCGGTCCAGTGGGCAAAGGGACGTCCAACTATGCGGAATCCTGCACGCGGTCTCCACTCCAGAACCCGTCTCCCCCATCGGCCGTCGGTTCTCCGACAGACATGGCCAGCCCATCGCCACATCAGCCTGCCCATCCTCAGAGTCACCTCAGTCACCTTGGTTTGCTGTCGAATAAATTCGTTTCTAAATCTGTCTCTCAAGGTTATTCCAAGCATGGCCCTTTCCAAAATAATTTAAAATACTTGTGTCATTTATTTTCTCGACATTATACATGTTTGTTTAAACCAACCGGTTTCACTCCCATCTGGGCTTAGTCAAGGTTTGAATAATAAACTGACTATATTATTTTATCCTGACTATGCTTTAAGCTCCTGTGGGTGAAAATCCGGCTAGTTATTATAAAAAATCGTGTTAAAATAAAATCACATTGACATGTGTTTTCAGATATTTTTAAACATTCGTGTTTTTTACTTCATATAATGTTCTCCCAGTAAGAAAGCGTGAAAACTATAGATTTTTGTATATTCTGTTTAAAATAACAAATATACTTTTCACCTATTTTTTAATATTATTTTTCTTTGCTGAAATGAGACGATAATAAAAAGATAATTAAAGTACTTTACAGAATAAGAAAATCTCTAGAAGTGTAATACCGCTACGAAAGCCTAAGTATGGAGCAATTTTATTGAATAATAAAAGTCTTAGCCGCGGAACGTGCTCAAAACATTAAAATTAATTTTTCCACCGTTCTCGCAGTGTACGAATGATAGGTTTTACTGGAGCCAGTGTGACCGGAGCTTTATATTCGGGCGTCGGACTCGGCGTCGTTCCCACCCTAGTTGTAGCAATTCCCGCTGAAATATGGCGCCGCTGTCCGTGCCCGCCGCAGCCTTCGCGTAAACCTTCTGAAGGGCCCTGTGGACCGCACCAGGGATGGACTATTTTTAAAACTATTATAAGTGATTTTAGGCTGCCCACTTGAACCTTGCTACTTCACTCCAAAATTAACAAGATATTCATCAAGGTGTCTAGGTACTTATTTATTCTTGATTTTCTTAACATCAGTTGTCACTGGCAACACTGACAAAACATTTTTCAATGAAATCATCTCTTTTACATTTAACTAACTAACTAACCATCACGCCGTCTCCCCGAAAGGGTAGACAGAAAGAATGGACTGTCACACTGCGGCATTCCATCCTTCTCTTTTCGCCCCGCGGGAGACGCGTCGTGATGGGTTGCGAACCTCATCGCCACCAATAGGCATCTCCCGCGCACACTTCGATTGTCCAACATCCACAAAATAAATCTAAAACAAATAATATAAAATACAATGGTATTTAAAAAAATAACAAAATAAAAATAATTTATCTTTTTAGATAGTGCACATATTGTCTATTTAATTAATGTTCCACGTATCCACCGTTTTTCAAAATTAGCAGTAGTTAGACACTTAACAAATCAACTTATATTTATTGTATACCATAAACATATCTGTATGATTTTTAATTTGCAAGTGTATTATATATATGAATATGTCTTGCTGCATGTTTAATATAAGAATTTATTTATTTCTCTCCATGATAAACTTGTTTAAATGTACATATATATTGCATCAAGAAGTATTTCGTGATTTTTTTTTAATGTAATTGTTAAAAAATCGTTTTTACTCGTAAACAAATGTTCATTTTAAACGTACCATGGAAGATTATATCCTACATATATTTTTTTTAAATATAAAAAAAATCATACATGCAAATAAAAGTTTAAAAAGTTATCAATGGGGCAAAGATGCCTCCAAGAATGATATAACAGACGGCGCCCATGGAAACGGCATAAAGTCGGCTAATCCTTCTACCACTAATTCAAAAGAAATACGAGAGATAAGCCATTATTATAGGTACGAGGACAATAAAGAAGGTGATAAGTCTAGTAAATTATTGCTAATTAATATAATTCTGAAACAAAATTTAAATGGAGAGATTGCAAAAATAATTCGTAGAAACGTTTAATGTCGTGAATGTGTCAATTTTTTTTTTGATTTTTGATAAACTTCAGGCACTGTGGAATTCCATATAAACGATTTGTATATTATATGAAAACACTGTTTTTTTTCCACTTTTGACATTATTTTTCTCGTCATGTTTCAAAGGCTTTACTATGAAGGTGTTTCAAAGAAAGTCTTTTTAAATATGTCTAGAAAAATAAACTCAAAATTGGATAATCAAATGATTTTACTAAAATCTCTTGATGGAAGTTCATTTTAAATAATAATTAAATAAAACGATGTTTTTTAACAACTTCCACATTTGTCATTATTTCGACAGCAACTGGTTTCGTCAGGCTCGCTGGCATCGACAGACTGGTGACCCAGAGGTTCCATTGTGAGGTGGTAATGTTTCCTACTTATGATCATTCCTACAGTTGTTTCAAGAATGTCTTAGAAGTCATAACGTTTACTAACCATTTAGCTACCAATAATATTATAGACCAATCTGTCGATGTCAGCGAGCCTGGCGAAACCGGTCGCTGTCGAAATAAACACAAAAGTAGAAGTAGTTGAAGAAACATCGTTTTATTTTATTATTATTGAAAATGGGAGAAAAACAGTGTTTTAATTCATACAACAATCGTCAATAAAATATTTTACTACGCGCTATCTACTTTAATCCAGAAGAAAAATATAAGATTCAAAATTTGCATTCGTATCTACGACATTTTAATAAATCAATGAAATTGTTTCCTCGTCCCTAGCGAGTCCAAAATTTGAGCAGATAACTGCGCGGAAAATTATTCCGACTTTCCTTCGAATATAACCATCCGGAAGGTTTAAGATCCTTTCTATCTATTCCTTGTTATCTCCTGAGAGTGGTGGGATAAATTTAAGACATATTCTTAATATCCAAGCGGTCGTATGTCTGTCTCTTCGAGAGATTTCAAAGGCGCTATCCGGGGGTGCAGTGGAGTATGAACGTCAGCGATTATTTTCCTAGCGGGTAAATCCTTGCAAAAAATGGCCTGGCCACAGTAATACTTCCGCGTCAAGAGGCCCGAGAGTGCCGCCATTCAGACTTTTGTGGCTTTATTTGCTAAATATCTCAATCTCTTCAAAACTGTTTATTAGACGTTGATAATCATATAAGTTTTTTTGTTTTTATAAAGAATTTTGACAGGTGTAAAAATAAATTTTTCATTTGTTCCAAAGACAATTTGAAAAATTTCTTCAATACTATTTTAAAGTTCTTGCTGGTTAAGTGCCTTATTACAGCTAATTTAAAAAAACGGTGGATACGTGTAACATAAATTAAATAAACACAAAAGTCCGGATCGTCCATGTCAACATGTGCTAAATTAAAAAAACGGTGGATACGTGGAACATAAATTAAACAGACAATATGTGCACCATCTAAAAAGAACGTTTTGTGTTAAATTATATTTATTTTATTTTATTTTATATCATTGTATTATTTGTTTAAGATTTATTTTGTGGGTGTTGGACGATCGAAGTGCGCGGGAGATGCCTATTGGTGGCGATGAGGTTTGCAACCCATCACACCGCGTCTCCCGCGGGGCGAAAAGAGAAGGATGGAGTGCCGCATCAGTAAAAGTGTGACAGTTCATTCTTTCTGCCTATCCTTTCGGGGAGACGGCGTGATGGTTAGTTAGTTAGTTAATTTCAAATGTTTTAAAGTCTATACGTAAAGTTTTTACATGTTAGAATTTAAAACTAACTAACTAACCATCACGCCATTTCCCCGGAGAGGTAAGCAGAGAGGATAAATCGCCACAATGCTCTGTCCTGGCATACCTCTCGGGTTTTCTTCTACATTCATACATCGTACCATGCACGCACGTCGATTATTCCGACTTCGAATGTGACCGCCCGTCAGATCCCTGAGATGGTTTGGACATATGGAACGAATGGATGAGAGTAGAAAGGTCAAAAAGTTGTACACAAGCAGCGTGAGTGGAAAAAGAAGCCGAGGACGAACTAGGAAAAAATGGCATGATCAAACAAATCAATTACTACTGTTAAAATTTAAAACACTGTTATACTCGTAAATCACAATTCCTTTGTATTTACTGAGTATCGCGACAGCTGTTTCGCCAACGGATGTTGGCATCATCAAGTGTTACATTTAACATTTTCTTGTAACACCTGATGATGCCGACATCGTTTGGCGAAACAGCTGTCGCCACACTCAGTAAATAAAAAGAAAATGTGATGTATAGCAGTGTTTTAAATTTTAACAGGAATAATGTTGAAATATCATAGTGTTTCAGCCAAGACTATTCAATTGATATTTACATAAACAAATTGATCTTTGTATAATTGATATGAAAGAAAACATTTCTTTTCTAGAAGTTTTATTGTTATTTTATGGTAATGATATATTTCGCTTTGTTACGATACCTTCGCAAGGCAAATCATGTTATTTCCAAAAAAAACATAAAAAGAAAACGAAAACCAATTTTTTCATTCATATGAAATACTTCATATGAATTTTCATATCTTTTTAAGATAATCAAATGATTTTACTGAAAGATTCTTGATGGAAGATCATTTTCCATATAAAAAAAAAAGTTTTTTAAATTATATCCACTTTTGTCTTTATTTCAACAGCGACCGGTGTCGCCAGGCTCGCTGGCATCGACAGACTGATCTGTCGATACCAGTCTGTCGACCAGATCAGTCTTCCGATGCCAGAGAGCCTGGCGATACCGGTTGCTGTGGAAACCAAAACAAAAGTGGGTGTACTTAAAAAAACAACGTTTTGTTTCATTATTATATTATTATTTTACAAAGTTCTCCATGGAACGCCAAACGTACAACGCCGACCAGGACCTGAGTCTATCAAAAGTGAAGAAGCAGAAGATCTAGAAGAATTTTACATCATTGTTAAATAAACACTACATATTTATATTGATTATTGATTATGAATAGATCTAACCAACCAAATTCTACATTTTTTATAAGATAATCTATTAAGTGCTAGGCTCAATAGACAATCAAAATATTTTTATACATAGATCATATATTTGTGACATATTTCAAAATACCATCAAACATGACTGGCTCTAAGCTTTTAAATCAGCGTTAAGGTTAGGTAAGGTTTGATTCTAGAAAAAGGAGAGAAAATTATCTCATATACTCAAATTCATATATTAATTACAGATTGTGTGGTAAAGGCCTAAAACAAGTTTTAATATATTTATTGTTTCTAGAGCAATGATGTAAAACTCCAGATTAAAAAATTAATACGAAATTTAACAGTAAAGTAATTTGATGATGCCTCAGAAGGGCAAAACATGTCGTTCCCATAAAATATAATAAAACTTCTAGAAAACTGACGTTTTCATTCGTTTTAATTCAGTTTTAATATGTTTCATTCTGTTATTTTAACAAAAAAATATGTTATCTTTGTGAATAAATTTGACATAGCAAAATATGACTTCAATTATATTTTTTATACTAAGCTTCAATTTACTTATTTTAAAAGTGAATAATATAAAACCGTTATTAATTGCTTAAAAACATATTAAGCCATTATGTATTTTTTTATATAAATATTATGATTCATATCAGTATTATACAATAAGGCTTAATTAAATTGGTATATTTTCATAAATAATTATATCTCAACAACTCTTATTTTGACAAGTGAAGTCTGTTAACCATTTAATATTAATTTAGTATATACAAATGTTATAAATAAAACCAAAATCTGGAATCCATGCTAAATACATAAAATTGATAGCAAAGTTTACGCAGCTTATTTTAAGCACACAAACAACACAAACTTGAATTTAATAGATTTAAGCAGTGTTTGGAATATCGCTTTGAATAAATAATACAATTTTGGTATATTCTACAAATCAACCTTGCTTCTGATATTCCTCAAATAAACATCATACGAATTAAATTACAATGAAAAGGAAAATTACACAAAACCTTTCATGGCAAGATCAATGTAGATTTCTAAAATAGGCTTTAAAGTTATCATTACGCAATTCTTGGGAATTAAGTCTTCGCTCATTTTATATCTGATGAAAATTTCGTGTCAATTTCAAGAGTGTTCTAAGAAAAGTCAGACATTCAGTATTTCATCTTAAGAGTGCGAGAGATAAAGGGAAAACGGAAGAATTGGTCAATAAAGCTTTCGGTTACACGGAGTTATTTGCAGACGGAATGTATTCGGCAGAAACCGTTTTGCCCTAGCGCCTTGACACCCCCGTGACTCATCCCAGATGGTTTCATGTAATTGGGAATAACGTTTTGCTCAGTCTCTATATATAAAAAATAATTCAGAATAATTATAAGAAATTTAACGGTTTATCTTATTACTTATTGTTTGCTTAAACAGTAGTGGGAATTCCTGCATAAATTATTAAATATTGAAGATAATATATATCAATCTGATAATGGACAAACTTATAGAGGAGACCCAATCGCTACAACTGGGATATAGGATGGGAGAGAAAATTGTCAATGTGGTATGTTATGCAGACGATGCTATAATCATAGCTAAAAACAATAATGACCGACAAAAAATGCTAGACAGACTATATCACGCCTGTAAGAAATACAACATGACGATGTCTATCGAAAAAACAAAATGTATGACCTTTTCCAAAACACCCAAAACATGTAACCTGGTTATAGAAAATCAACCCATAGAACTGGTCAGGACCTTCAAATATCTAGGCATAGACCTGGTGGGGGGAGCTTATCTGTGGGAAGAAATACAAGCCCACGTAAATAAGGCAGCTGCAATCTCTGGGGCTCTAAAATCCACAATATGGAAAAACAATGACATGGCCATTAAGAGTAAGATGAGTATCTATGAAGCATGCGTAAGACCAAAAATAACATATGGCGTCGAAGCAAGGGTCGAGACAGTAAGGACCAAACAAGTTTTGAGGACTTCCGAAAATAAGACACTGAGAACGAAAGCAGGCAAGACACTGAGAGATCGCGTGAGGAACACCAGAATAAGATAAATATGTGAAGTTGAGGATATTATAAAATAGAGCAGACAGTGAAATAGGGACTGGTACGGTCATGTTCAAAGAATGGACACCACCAGACTCCCCTATATTGCATTCCATAATCAGCCTCATGGGACTCGTCCTCGTGGAAGACCTCCTAAAAGATGGAAAGACAGCTGGGAATCTACCTCACAGGAGGAACAACACTCTGGAGAACAGACCACGTAGGTCTACAATAAGGAAGAAGAAGAAGATAGTATAGGTTCTATAAGGGTTATATTTAACAAAAGAGATGTAAAAAGAATGGTAAATGAAGCAACGCCTTTCAAATAAAATATAAATGTTAAAAAAACGAATGTTTTCCATTTGTAAATTTGTTTCGACTTCCTTTAACTAATTATACGAAACATTTTTTATTTACTTAACAAATCAAAATTGGGTTTAAATCTTACCTATGAGTAAAAACATCGGAATTGAAAAACAACCCTGTTTATGTTACACTTTTTATGTTATTAAATATCTTGAATTTAAAAGTTTTTACAATATAATTCCCCAATTTTAAGGCCTTAACTTTCAATAAAGTAATCTATAAGAGTAACTCAGTTTAAAAATTTTAAGTTTGCTGAAATGGGGTACCTACGAGTAGGTAAAGAAAAAATAGACATCCACCCTACTCTATTCTGACACGCCTATCAAGCATCCTCCACATTCATACAATGAGTCATACAGGCAACTTCGATTCTTTCGACTGATCATGATAGCTAATAAAAAACTATGTTAATAAAGCAATATAATTTACTAATTAAAAATAATTTTAACACCCCTAGACATAAGGGCAAACGTCAAATTCCTCTGAATAGGAAATAACGAAGTTAATCTCTAAGATCGATGCTACAGATGGGACTACGCCTGGCTGTTGACGAAGTTGGAGAGAACTTGGCATAGGAGCACCGACTTTCACACGAGAAGTGGTCCAGCACTAAACTGGGATACAAGTTCAACTAAGCGGGAAACTTCATCCGCGTATTACAGTTTAAGAGATAGACTTAACGGAGGTAGTTGAGCCCTGAACTGAAACGAGATTCTGGTGATTGGTTTGTCAATTTTTTCCGCTACAAACGTTTCCTCTTATAAATTTTAATACTTACTTTGTATTGAATATTCACCTATGATAGTGCCCAAATAAGACATAACATGCTATTCCCATAAAATATGTTTAAAAAACTTCTATACGACATATGTTTTTATTCATATTAATTGTTTAATATGAAGTTTTTATTATAAGTACATTTGTACACTTTAATTAATAAAATTTTATTTAACAATAGAATTGTTAACTGATAAATTTAGGGTTAAAGTCAACCGCATTCTTTATTCAAGGAGCTTTTAAATAATAGGCGGGCCACACTGTGATAAACAAGCTGGTTTGAAACCAAAATTTGTATACTGAATGTTATTACTCAAACTTAAACCATGTTCTAGACGTAGTAAAAACGTCGATTTTAGTAAACCATGAGTTAAACCGCGGATGTTTCTGCATACGGTTATCCTTTCAAGTAAAATTCAAACTATTCAACAAACATGGTACGTTCATCTCTCTTCCTCGCATTATTTTACCCGGCGTAGAATGAGATAGAAGCCCTATACAAGACAAATTTTATGTTTGAAACCGATGTTTATCACAGTGTGGCCCACCTTTCAGTGAAATATAATAATTACACGTAAGATGCATATAATTAGTAACACATAAACTAATCTTCTATTTAAGATAATCAAATGATTTTACTGAAATCTCTAGTTCATTTTAAATAATAATTTAATAAAACGATGTTTTTTAATTACTGGTGTGACGAATGACCAGTCTGTCGATGCCAGCTAGTCTGGCGAAATCAGTCGCTATCGAACTAAAAAACAAAAGTGAAAGTTGTTAAAAAACATTGTTTTATTTTATTATTATTCTTAAAGTGATTAATACAAATGAAAACGTCAGTTTTATTGATGTTTTATTTTATTTTATCTGAATGACATGTTTTTCCTGTCTAAGGCATTATCAAATGTAGCAAAAATCTAACGCGCTTCTGTTCATATAAGTGAGTTAACCGATCAGAATACGCTAATTGAGGTTATTGACGTGGACCAAAACATTGTTGAAAACAATTTAGGAATAAACCTCAGAATACAGGTGTGTATTACCTGGAACTAGTTAAATGTATGATTACAATGTTTACATAGGTAATGACTTAATTGACGTAATACCTATAAATCAAGAGTAGTATTCATAATTATATTATAACCAGTATTCAAAACAGAATGTTTCCAAGAAAAACATATTTTAACAATAATAAGCAAATAATTATGATAATGAATTTACAAATTTAAAATTAAATAATGATTCTGACATTCTTAGTATAGCTCTTCCACATTGCATAGACTCAATCGCTCCGTTCTTAAAAGAAATTCTAAAATAGGAAGTCCTTAAATAAGTTTGAATAAAGATTATAATACCCTATAAAGCCTATATTTTTATTTCTCGAAATGTACCGTATATGATCCTGAAATCAAGAGCCAAGCATATTGATTAAAAATATAATGTTGACTGTTAAATTATAAAACTCAGTTCATATATCACAATTTATTTTTTTCATTTTTCGCGACAGCTGTTTTGTCTACATATAATATGTTGACATCACCAGGTGCTACAATAATTTATCAATTTATCAATATTTAAATTTATCAGTTGATAAATTATTGTAACACCTGATGATGTTAACAAGTTGACGAAGCAGCTGTCACGAAAAAAATAGAAAATATAAATTGTGATACATAAACATATGTATCACAATTTGATGAGTTTTATAATTTAACACTTAATAATGTTGAAGTATCACAGTGCTTCGGCCAAAACAATGAACTTATATAAAGTTTATATTTTTTAAATTAAAATTTAATATTTTTATTTATTAAAGATTTTCATATTTGCAATATTATCTCAAAATACGTAAGATATTTTGTTTATATTCTTTAACAAAATACACACACGATTTAGAATCAAAGATAAGGAAATAAAAATAAAATGATACCTAAGTGTGTTAAATGTAACACAGAAATATAGTGGACCATTTATTTTGCTTTGAAACGGTAAATTAATGGATGTTTCCAAATTCATTTCAATTAGGAGCATTGTAGCACAAAGCGCCGTGAATTTATTTACGGGAAAGAAACTTTAAGGGTAGGTATCGGTTAACGCGATAAAAAGCGTTAATTAGTGGAAGTGGTAAAAACCACGTGAACTACCCAAGGGTGAGTCTTCCGGGGCGTATCATCCCCTCATATCCCTTTCAGGCTATATATTACCACCCCTAGAGTCGCCCACAGCTGATTTCATCGCCCCTCGCGTTAGGGTGTTTATACAAATGGTCTTCCCCGCGGCGAATAAATGTTGTCACACACTTAAGAGTGCCTTTTTTTGACATCACAATATTAGGATTTTATGCCTCTGTGTTTACGGCCGTACTGTTGTGCCGTTAACAAAATACTAACCTTAATATGAATTTTATATAACATTTCCTGCTTCAGCATGTTAGAACCCAAAGAAAAGGTAATAAATTTGATATAATTATTGGTGCACTTAAAGTTGTCATCGCAAACAAAAACCTATCCAAAAGAGCTAGAATGGCAGTGCACAATGGTGTTCTTCTACCGACCCTTATGTATGGAAGCGAAGCATGGAACTGGCAAAGGTAGGATGAAAGTAGAATAAATGCAGTAGAAATGAGATCTCTTAGACGAATGTGTGGATATTCTGTGTATGTTAGAGTGTCGAATGAAAATATAAGAAGTGAATGCGGTGCGAATGATGGTGTCATGAACAAAATAATGAAAGGATCATTAAGTTGGTTTGGACATATGGAAAGAATGAATGAAGAAAGAATGGTAAAAAAATTATATGTTAATGATGTAAATGGTACCACAAATAGAGGAAGACCGAGGAAAACGTGGCACGATCAAATAAATCAAATATTGAATGTCGGCCATGTGAGGAGTCAGAGAAATCGACGCGCGTGCATGACACGATGTATGAATGTTGAGTAAGAGAGAGAAATATGTCAGGAAAGAAATTCTTTCTGCCTACCCCTTCGGGGAGACGGCGTGATGGTTAGTTAGTTAGTTAGTTAATTATTATAAATTTGAAGTATAGTAAGTAAAATCATTCATAATAAATTGTATATAATTGTTAAAATACATTCATCTCAGAAACGCTTTATTTTGGAATACTTAAGCACCTCTCTGATTTATACAATGTCATGTAGTATTTATAACCTACGAGTATTTAAATATAGTATACAAAAATTATCATGAAATTAATAACCTGGTTTCAGGTTATAATTTCGAGAATGTTGGGGTTTTTCCCTATTATATTGTTAACAATATATTGAGGCACGTCAAATAACCTAATTTTAGTATTATACTCCTTTATCTCAGGTATATAAACAACAACGCACTTGATTTTCGTTACATTTGATATGCTATAAAGCCTTTACAAGGCTTGACATGTCATTTCTATAAAATAAATAAAACTTATTAAGTATTAATTAAATTAAATAGTTTACTCTAGTGAAACACATTTTTAAATTGATTATTAGGCTTGTTTAAGATACACATATGATAAATCCGTTGTTTTAGCGGAAACGCTGTGATATAATACTACAACATTTTTAGCTCTTTCAGCATCACTTTAATCCAGACATATCTGCTTCTCCTTAAATTATTCTCAATTCTTTATTCTGGAGAATGGTTAATCTTCGCATATATTCTTCATTTGCCATATGCTATTACAGTAATTTATATGAGGGAGAATGATTGCGTTATATACAGTTTTGCATGTTTATGTGCTGATATATCGTCTAATCCTGCCCAAAAGTGATATTTTTTTAGCCATCTTCTTAGATACATATTTTGTGAAAAAGTTAGTATGTTATCTATTAGGGCAATTCGTGTATTTTTTCTATAATTTCATTGTCTATCATCTCTGTTGGTGTCATAGGTATTCTTTTATTCCACACATTCATGAATTTTGTTTTTGTCACATTCAATTTGAGTTTATTTTTTCTAAGCCATATTGAAATATTGTTATGATCCCCATTTAATATATTCACAGTAGATTGATAGTTTTCCCTTGATAGGTTAGTATATAAATAAGTTAATAGTTATGTTAACCGTCGCGTTGCCATGTGGTCAATTGAGTTTCCACTGCCAATTTAAAGTTGATTTTCTTAAAACCTATGGACCCTAATATTATAAAAAAAATTGTAATCCTCCATTAAAGTGTTCTCAATATTTCGTAATAAAAAAAAAGCAAAAAATTACTTCCTTCATCCCAAAAAAAATTTTTTTCTAAGACTGCCCCCACCTTCATTCGTGTTAAGGTAGAATTTGTTTTGCTAATATTTACAACTTTATCAAAAGTGACAAATACTTACTCGCTGTTTTGAACGTATTATAAATTATATGTTTGACCTTTTCAATAGGTACGTAATAATACCGACTGTGGATGGAAACGCAGCATGCAACTTAATAATATCAGAACTGTGAAAATATTAACACTTTACCAAAAGGGACAAATATTAATACGTACTCGTTGTCTTGAACGTACTATACATTTTGCCCAGGTGCCTTTATCATACGTAAAATCTCGTAAAGTCTCGCCCCGCCGGCCGCGGCGCGTAGACAAGTTTATACTTGGTGTCCAGTTGCTCGTATGCTGTGACGCATTCCATATCAGAAATCGCATGGTTCCAGAAAAAATTAATAATGATATGTTTTTCAAATAATCCATGTATGTTATAGATATCGATCTATTCCTAATGAAATTCCCTACAAGATGACATAAATTCAATTTTGATTCATTGAGTCATATGCTTGATATTTAGATAAAGTTAGCGGTAAACTGAATTTACCACATGGGAGCGAGCGTTTTGTTTTGAACACGGTACGTTAAGGGTTAACATATAATAAATTAGCATATAATTTTTTTTTTAAATGGGCTCTATATTGGGTTCAAGATACTTTATAATGTTATTTGCTCAGTAAAAAGGGTTATATCCATTCATCATTTCAAACCATTGACTACCAATTAAATCCGTCATTAATTTGAATAGCGGAAATCGATTTTGCCAGCTCCGTTCCTAAATGGTACTTTCGAATTTAAGTTTCAGTTTATTAGCTACAGGAGCCCCGGAGTCCATGGCGGCAAAGCCTCAATTTCTGGAAAAGCCTTGATAATTTCTGTCCCCTAATGGCCAGACTACCGCTATCTTCCTTTAACGAGTTGCGAGTTTGCGACTCCTTTTTTTCTCATTTAAACACCCAAGGAGCCAATGACGTTACAAGGAAAAATATTGCAAGCTTTTAGTTTTGATTTATCTTTCATAAATTTTATCAAATATAATTTATCTTTATACTATGATAGTAAAGCGGCTAAAATGGGGAAAGTTTTTCAAAAAATATCACTTTTATACCCATCAAATAAACATAATTTTACCGTACCTTTTGATGTATCACGTTCAAATAATTAAAAAAAAAAACTTAAAATCAATAATACTTATTAGATTATTAGCCAATAAATTGATATTCGGTATAAGACTTTTTCTAACTAACTAACTAACTTACCATCACGCCGTCTCCCCGGAACGGTAGGCAGAAAGAATGGAACGCCACACTGTTCTGTCCTGACATACGTCTCTCGCTTCCTCTACATTCATACATCTTGTCATGCACGCACGTCGATTTTTCCGACTCCTCACGTGACCGACATTCAATATTTGATTGATTTGATCGTGCCACGTTTTCCTCGGCCTTCCTCTATTTCTAGCTCCGTTCACGCCGTTTACATATACCTTCTTTACCATTCTGTCTTCACTCATTCTTTCCATGTGTCCAAACCATCTTAATGACCCTTTCCTTATTTTGTTCATAACACTTTCATTCGCACCACATTCACTTCTTATACTTGCATTTGTCACTCTATCATATACAGATTTGCCACACATTCGTCTTAGAGATCTCATTTCTATTGCATTTATTCTACTTTCATCCTTCTTTTGCCAGTTCCATGCTTCACTTTAGAGACTTTTTCAAAACCTTTTTCAAAACCCTAAAATTAAATAATTATTTTGTTAAATAAATATGAATGAAAAATGTCTATTTTCTAGAAGTTTGATTATGTTTTATGTGAAAAAGCGATTTTTATTCGTATTAATTATGTATAAGAAGTTTAACATCATTGCTCAAGAAACATTAAATTATTTTATTACCACAAAGAAACTCTTTAAAGGACGAAACCGGTCCCCATCAGAATAATTTCAGAACGAAAAATATCATACAGAGTTTATTGAATATAATTATACACATAATTGCTTTAAATGAAGTCATATTTATAACGATACGATACGATTATAACGATATTTTCACTGTAATTACGTATTGACAAACAGCGTTTTTATAACTTTGGACCATTTTTTTTACATTTAATATAAAAATACATTTATCTCGCTTTTTACGAGTACTACATAAATGTAATAAAAATTAGACACGGTTAAAATTATGTTACAAATAAATGTTTATTTCATTGTGTAAATAAATCAAATATTGAATGTCGGCCATGTGAGGAGTCAGAGAAATCGACGCGCGTGCATGACACGATGTATGAATGTTGAGGAAACGAGAGAAATATGTCAGGAAAGAAAGGTGTGGCAGTCCATTCTTTCTGCCTACCCCTTCGGGACGGCGTGATGGTTAGTTAGTTAGTTAGTCACAATACTCATCAACCGGTTTACATATAATAATCAACTTAATCTGGTCGAGCAAGACCCAACATCGCAAGTACTGCGTTAACGCATCGTAAGTTATAAAAAAAACAAGCTGTAAATATAATATGTGCTTTCATTTACTTGGTAAAATAAAGTCACATTTACTTTTATGATACAATTGTTTCGCAAAGTTTACCCAATCGTTTTCAATGGATTTTCCGATGAATTTCACGAAATTTTCAGAATAGCGAAATAAATTATAAGTCCTAGAAAGCTGTGTTTAATTAACCATATTTCCATAATCTTAACAATTTTAAGCTTTCGTCTACCGGCGAAGCCTTGAAAAGTTTTCAACATTATAAAGTTTGCAAATTATCGGAGCCTTTTACATTTTCCCACTTTTTCTCTCCCCATAAAGGCAGGAGCAGCTTTGTTACAAGAAGAATAAAAAGGCAAATTTCAAAAAAAAAAACTTTTTAAATAACACATCCGGCACTCACAGTCAGAGTCCGCTGATATTTTACTTCTATTTGGAATAGGTAACTTCTGAAATATCTGCGTGTGGTATTTATTTAGGAAACAAAACAAAAAGGTCTCAAGAATAAGAATTTACTTGCATAGTTTTCACTTCATAGATGATCTGAAATAGTATTAGTAATACCTCCTAAATTGAAAATAGAACGCTATCTGATTGGTTCTTGGGCAGAGTGCACGGCATTAGCTTCTAAAATACTCAGTGATTCGAAAATTACTACTATCTCGAAATAAAAAAACAAAAATAAAAATTTAATAGCTAAAGGACATGTGCTTGTGGTTTTGTTTTTGCATTCCCAATTTTTTCAAACACACACTAATTCGCCAGACAAATAAAAATTTCCAGATACCATTAGCCAGGATACCAGATATTTGAAATAAAAAAATCTAATTCCTGTAAATTATTTAATTCCTTTATCATTGTATAGTATCATAATGACTATAAGTCACATATTTAACTACTATTCCAGGAAAAAAACACAACGTTTAAAATTATATGGACCCAGTTTTGTGATTATTACAATCAAAGAAAAAATAATTGAATTTTGAAAATTATAAATAATAACATTTTATGAACAAATTTTCATTTCAGTTATAAACATTAAGTGTTTTAAATTTATTTATATTTTTTTATTTGCATTTTAGGTAAAAACAATTTATAATTCCCGCTTGGAAAATAAGACCCTTCAAAATAAGACATAAAGCATCCCCTAAAATATTCACAGGTGCTGTTTAAAAATCTCAAATGCTACTTCTTTAAATAATGAAATGTTTTCCGCGTGTTCGGTTCGGTTAGGGTGGAATTTCGCAAGGAGGTTGCTGTAAGGGGTGTTTTTTGATTTAAGGCTTCTCCGCGCACTAAGTCAAAACGGGTGTCCGAAACAAAGCCTCCACAACGATTACTTCTTGTAACGGTACGCCGTTACTAACTGAACGCGGTCGTTACAATGCTATATTCCCCAACTAAACTACATTTAGGAATGATTTAAATGGTACCATTTTTAGCACATTTACCACATGCACATCGAGTTTTCGTGATACTTCCAGATAACATAAGAAAATAATTATATGTTTTATAAGTTCAACAATAAATAACATAAAGTAGTTATAATGGACAAATATATATATTTTTAAGTGCGCTAATATATATTTTTCTATATTGTTAGAATAAAAACAAATATAATATCAAAATACTTTTTTTCCAGCAATATTTTTGAGTAAAGAATCGTTTTAAATAAATTTATTGAATAATGATAACAAATGAAAACGTATTTTTTCTATAAGTTTAATTATTAAGGAGTTTACTTTTTTATAATTTTCAATGGTGTATGAAAAAACCACATTAATAATTACCGTATTTTTATATTTTTACTTTTGTAAAAAAACATTATACCTCCTCCTTCGACTGATATCAATGGGTAAAATAGCGGGACGTCGGGAAGTAGTCCTGGCTGCTTAACATAAAATAATGGACCAGAACTACCAGAGTTCAGAACCTTTTCGAAGTGGCGCAGGACCGATATGCTTTTGCCCCAGTGATCGGCAACGTTGGAAAGACCTGACACGGCACCGAAAAAAGAGAATATTAAAACAAAACGCGTTTGATTTTCACTACATTACGCCTTGAACAGGCGAAACATGTCATTCCCATGAAATAGTGGAATCCTTATAGCGTTTCCTCTGACCACCATGTGAGCGTTTCCCTTGGTTAAGCTGAGGATACATAATCTTCCTTAAGAGTCTTGTCTCAGGTATTCTGATGATGTGACCAGCCCAGCGCAGTTATCTCTGGGCAGCCTCAATACTTGTCATATTGACCTCAGCAAGTATGCTGTCATTTGTCCGTTGTCCTGCCATTTCACATTGAGGCTGCCACACTATTTTATCCCGACACACCTCTCTAGATTATTCCATATTCATATTTTCTTTTTGGTGAGTTGTTGAGTTTTCTTTGTTAAATTTAATCCATTTTTAATACGACTTCTACATTAAGAAATGAAAACTAAACAATGTATAAAATTGTTGGATTTACTTATACGTGTACGTGATTTTTCTCAAGTGAAGTTAGAGTGTATAAGTTCACCCCCACGCGCTGGCATTTCTGCCGATCTTGTAACTCTTCTCCGTATTAAAAATTTGCTCACAAATCAAAAATAGACATTATCTCTTTCCTCCATATACCCTTTCTGCGAGGAAACTATTATTTTTGTGAAGATTGGCCGAATGAATATGATAATGAAGGCTGTAGTGGAAGCAGAGGTGTTGCAGAGAGGCAATAAATTCACATAATAGGGGTGGAAGTGCCTGCAGCGATTTGTCCTCAGATATATTACCCTTGCACCCCCTTTGTCTTAAGTGATAACGGAAATATTTAATAACTTTGCAGACACTGGGGTGAGGCATTTAGATTATGTTTTTTCATGCGTTATTAACCATGCTAAGAATTAATGTAAGGTAAACATTTAAGTTGTGAATACGTTTTTTTTTTTCAATCAATACGAATGAAAACGTCAGTTTTCTAGAAGTGTTATTATATTTTATAGGAATGACGAGTTTCGCCCTTCTAAGGTATTATTTAATGTGCCTTAGAAGGGGAAACATGTCATTCCCATAAAATATAATAAAACTTTTAGAAAACTGACATTTTAATTCGTATTAATTATTTAATGTGAAGTTTTACATCATTGTTCAGAAACAATAAAAAAAAAATATGTGTACAAATACTGTCTAGTCTCAATAGATGGCGCTAGTATAGATTGAACTAAAATATGTGAAATGTTTCTCAACATAGTAGCATATATAAAACTTTCAAAAATAATTGTCAGACGTGGTTTTCGTACGAAAAGAGGAATGGGGAATGTTGCATTACATAAAGCGATTGCTTAACCCAATCAATGACAGGTCATAAGTCTTGTAAACGCCTCGACCACCATATTCTGCTTCCAAATAATTTACGTCTTTGTCTCTATTAAGATACAATTAATTCTTAATTTTTTTTTCTTTATATCATTCACATGACCCTACAAATGGAAGATGAAAGAAGGGGACTGGGTCGGCCTCCTACAACATGGATGTCCACAGTTAGGAACGACCTGAAGACGCTAGGACTGGACAGCTAGATGACCCTGGATCGCGAGACTTGGCGGGGGCGTATGAGGAGAGCCGATCCCAATAACGGGAAATGGCCAGGCGAAATAAGAACGAAGATTATTTTATGAACATAAACTTTTATAAAATAAAAAGCTAAATCGGTTTCAAATTATTTATGTTGTTGATTGTTGTTGAAATTTCTTGGTAGAATTTCATTGTAAATAATGAAAATAAAAAAAAATTATTTAAGTATTTTTTCTATGTTTATTTTTAGTGTAAAATCAATTAGTAGATTTTACATTAAAAATAAAATAAAAATAATAAAAAAATCTTAATATTTTTATTTTTATTTTCATTATTTAAATTGGTTTCAACTTGTCTTAATTGCATTTCGATGGTCGTAATATTAACTCAATTAATCTCTATTAAGGCGAACAATAACGCAATGACATTTGAGAGAAAATAAAAGTTTTCATTTATGTTTCTAAGTTTTGCATTGAAAATGCATATAAATGTGTAATGTTTCAAAATTCACACCATCGCGTCGTTTCCTTGATTGAACCGCCACACTTATCTATCCTGACACATCTCTCAAGATTCCTCCACATTTATACAGCGAGTCATACACGCACGTCTACTCTTCCGACTTCTTACATTACCGACTTTTAAAATTTCATTGATTTGGTCATGTCACGTTTTTTTTGTGTGTTGTATAAAAAAATATTGTTATAATACCTAGTTTTAAAATAGTATTGTAAATCGGATATGTATTTATTAATAATGTAATTTTGATAATTAAATAATTGATTTGGTTCTTGAAAATTAGAAACGAGACAAAATGCTAAGGTATTTCCACCGTTTTCCATATTTTTCTTCATGATATGCTATCAAAGTAAAACTTCTGCGTCAAATGATTCCCAGAATATTTTAATAAATTACGTTTTGTTTTCAATGTCAAGTTGCTCGTCTGGAGTGAACAACTCAAACATACGGTCGGCCGTACGTCTGTCTGCTCTCGCCAAAATTCGATTTGCTCAAGTGCGAACGGGACGGATTGAAGTGCTTGACCATTAGGACTACTTCAAATATTTATTCACCCGCCGCAAACCGCTTTATATTCGGTATCAAATTTTAAAATACGAACATTTTTGTCGTATTATTTTTACAAAAAAAGTTATATTCTGTAAAAACACGATATGAAAAGAAATCTCTTTGAATGAAATTTATAAAATGATGGTAAAACATTAGAAAACAAAATAGTACAGCAAGTTTCAAAACATTTTATAGAATATCAATTCTTTATATTTAAGATAATCAAGTGATTTTACTGAAATCTCTTGATGGAAGTTCATTTTAAATAATAATTAAATAAAACGATGTTTTTTAACTACTTCCACTTTTGTCTTTATTTAGACAGCTTTTTGTTCCACTTTTGCCTTTATATTTAAACAAAAACAAAAAAATTGTATTGTGGACATTTGGAGGGTCAAAGCGGAGGACAAGAGTAGTTGGTGGCGAATAATACTGGAGGCTAAGGCTCGATACGGGCTGTAGGGCCATCGAAGAAGAAGAAGATATTTTTTAATTAAATGTTTCCGACATAAAAATTAGTGGTCTAGGGGACAGAACGCTTGGCTACTGATCCAGGGTATATGGGTTTGAGTCTGTACATGATTCCTTCTTCGTGGTAATGAGTTATTTTCTGCTTATATTGAAGATTGTAAAATAAATTCTAATACCATTGATTTAAATTATTGGGGTTAGTCTTATTTTTTTTTAAATGAGAAATTTTTATTCAGTCAACACATTTCTAGGTAAATGTTGGTTTTCCTTACAATAATTTTGTATTGTTTTTCTACGAAAAAATATGTGTTTTTATACTGTAATTTGTACTTTCAAAGATAAGTTTTGAATTATCTTTGAAAGTATATGTATAATATATGAATAATAGTATATGAATAAAGTATATGAATAATATATATTTTGATATATATTCACTGCTAAGTTTAAGTCTTTACTTGATTTTGATTTGATTAAATTTACAGCTGAGGGTGGAAGGTGGTCTCATCCGAATATACAATAATATTTTAATTTTGTAAAAATATTTAATAAACGAAGTAAATAATACAAAATTAAAAATCCTCCATCCAAATAAACAATGGAAATCTAATTTTAATGACATAACCTTCAATAAAGTTTTTACCAGCGAATCCGGTTGGTGTCAAGTATTATATTGATTTCGTGGTTAATATACACTGTGTTGATATTGTTCTGTATATTTATTTTTTTTAAAAGATATGTCGCTATTAATACGATTTTTAAGGTTGTTTTTCTGAGGATATCCGACGGAAAACAAAAGCGTTTTCGACTTGTCCTGCGCAATAAAAATAAACAGGGCTTAAAATATAACATTACTTTTGTATTCCAAATCAAAGTATGTAAATTTTAACTCGTATAAATACAATGGTATACGTCTGGAGAACCTATCGGAGCGAGATTTTCTGCTTTATCGTACACTTGTATCGACAGCACAAGAATTTATGAAAATGTATTCAACATTTTAAATCGCCTACGCCGCTCGCGCTAACCGGAGTTACATTCCGGCCGTGTAACATTTAGCGGTGTCGAAGAATTTACATAGCGCTTTGGCGAAATTTGCATTGCGAGAAGCTAAGAACGGCCGCTCCCCTCGGAGATATCAAGGGAAGAGATATCGCCGGGGAAGCGCCCATTAACAAGTCTAATTCTTTCTAGTGGAGCTCTAATTATTGTCAAATGAGACGCTTCTCCTCCGCGCACTCCTCTCGTTCCCATCTCCAATAGCCCGACACATCCTTAGCTCGATTAAGATACATTTCTCTAGTTTCGTTGCGCAATCGACAAGACTAATACCTCAAAAGAATATGTTTTCGCGAAGAAAAATACATTAAGATAATCAAATGATTTTACTGAAATCTCTTGATGGAAGTTCATTTTAAAAAATAATTTAATAAAACGGTGTTTTTTAACTACTTCCACTTTTGTCTTTATTTCGACAGCGACGAACATGCCCCCGCATAAACTAACAACCCACCAAATCACCTTCCAACAATGTTCCCATCAGACGTAAGAGGAATAGCCACATGAGCTGAACCTCTGTAAGCCAGAAGATCCAAGTCCAAGTCCGTTTTCGCCAGGCTCGCTGGCATCGACAGACTGGTCAGTCCAATCTGTCGATGCCAGTGAGCCTGGCAAAACCGGTCGCTGTCGAAATAAAGACAAAAGTGGAAGTAGTTTAAAAACATCGTTTAATTTAATTATTATTTAAAAATACTTTATTTGAAGTGCTTCCTTTCAAGATGGTTGGATTACATTTTTTTTCTTGAGCAATGATATTAAACTCTATAATTAATACGAATATAAACGTCTGTTTTCTAGAAGCCTTTTTATAATTTATGTCAATGATATGTTTTGCCTGTCCATGAAAACATCACATTTGATGCCTTGAACAAGTGAAACAAATCATTCACAAAAATAATAATAAAATTTCGAGAAAACAGACGTTTTCATTGGTATCAGTTTTTTTAATGATTAAAATATATGTATTGATTAAATAAAATGATTTTTTTAGAACTACTTTCACTTTAGTCTTTAACGATATTTCGACTGCGACCGGTATTGCCAGGCTCGCTATTGAAATAAAATAATAAAAAATTAATATTACTGATACATGGAAGGTCCCAAGTTTAATTCCCAGAGATGGCAGTATGATTGTCACACTGTATTTGGTATGGCATAGAATTCTCGTGACAATAGAATGACAATATATTAGCTATCTATCACATGTCATGAGTATCAATAGCCAAATCAAATCAAATCAGTTTATTTTCTCAAAAGATGTTACAAACATTGTTTATAGTTTAAGGCATCTATTGAGAACAGGTAAAACATAATAAATATATAATACCAGGAACGCACGAGAGATGGTTCGACATTAGGAATACAAGATACTCTCCAAAGTCAAGAGTATTTGTCTTCTGAACGTACTTTCACGAATATGAAAGACATCGATCTCCGAAGCGATCATGTTCAGCAGTTTGATTGCTCTCCCCACCGGCATCACCAGAGGCAGGTTGGTTCTGCATGCTGGGAGATAAACTAGTCTGTGCTGACGCTGTCGAAGATAACCATCCGGAACAAAAAGATGGATAGCCTCCAAGATGACGGAATTCTCAAAGAATCCCCTGATAAGTCTGAAGAAATGGGTAAGTGTGCACCCATCCCTTCTTATCTGCAAACTATCGGTCCCCAGCATGCCCAAGAGGAATGCAGTGGGATAAAGTCACGGATAGCTACTAAACTCCCTCATGTAGAGATAAAAAAAGGTTGAATAAAGTAATTGGGTTCAAATAACCTGATGTATACAAATGTTGAAAGCAACGGGAATCTACCATATTAAAGGCCCAAATAGCATCTAAAAATCCAGCAATAAATTAAAACTTTGCTAAAACCTATCTTTGGATTAAAAAAAGCGAAAAATATGTTTACAATTCTTAGTTAAGGACAAAAACAAGCCTTATCCATTAGTTATGACAACAGGTTTTATGAGATAAAATGAGATACATTTGATTGAAAAATGTAGTAATTTTAATGTAAAATAAATCCTCCTAGATTCATGTCAGATGTCTCACGGTCACACGCTCTATAGCACAGGCATAAAAACGTCTACGTAAAGAACGCGGGAATAAAAGCAGTAAAAATTTTACTCGTCATTTTGTCTGACACAATCTGCAAATTTCAATATATGCAAATGTGTTTTGTCTGGATTTTCCTAAGTCAAAACAACACGAATGGCGGAGTTTCTTACCCCGCTTTGGAACACAATGCGAGTAGGGTGGCTCTGAGTGCCCATAATAATTTCATTATTTTAATGGGGTTGCGCCGGGTATATATTTTTATTGTTTTATTGATCCCACCTATTAGAATGGCTTTCGTTATAAACAAGAAAAACACAACAATAAACCGTCACGCCGTTTTTCCAAAAGGGTAGGTCTGAAGAACGGACTTTATACTGAAACACCTCTTTCACTTCCTCCGCATTCATATTATAAAACATGTGAAGAAGATGATGAAATGTAGTATATTATCAAAAGATAGACGAGTGGAGAGACATATAGAAAGATGGTTTGGGGCAGCAACAAAGTCAATGGTGCACTTAATGTTGTCATCGCAAAAAAAGCCTATCCAAAAAACCTAAAATGGCATTGCACAACGGTGTTCTTGTATGGAAGCGAAGCACGGAACTGGCAAAATATGGATGATAGTAGAATAAATACAGAAGAAATAAGATCTCTCAGAAGATTGTGTATGTATGATAGAATGTCGAATGAAAATATAATAAGTGAATGCGGTGCGAATGATAGTGTTATGAACAAAACAATGAAAGGATAAGGTGGTTTGGACACATGAAAAGAATGAATGGAGAAATAATGATAAAAAAGTCAATGTTGACGATGTTAATGGAACTAGAAATAGTGGAAGATCAAATAAATTCAATATTGAATGTCGGCCATGTGAAGAGTCGAAGAAATCGATGTGCGTGCATGTCACGCAGTGGCGGTACTCCCATAGAAGCCCAGAAGCCCGGCTTGCGTAAGAAATTTTTAGACTAAACCCCCAAATCTAAGTAATCATGCCTCCGCATAAACCAACAACCCACCAAATCACCTTCCAACAATGTTCCCATCAGACGTAAGAGGAATTGCCACAAGAGCTGAACCTCTGCAATCCAGAAGAGATTTTAATTCAAAATTTCTTACGCAAGCCGGGATTCTGGGCTTCTCTGGGAGTACCACCACAAATTTCACGATGTATGAATGTTGAGGAAGGGAGAGAAATATGTCAGAAAATAAAAGTGTGGCAGTCAATTCTTTCTGCCTAACCTTTCGGGGAGACGATGTGAGGTGATGGTTAACTACTTAGTTATATTATACGAAGTATATTTCACCAGAAGCTAAGTGTTCCGTCACCAAAACCACAAAAAAGGGAAAAAAAATATTCGTTTTTTTCCTCGTGGAAGGACGTTAATATTTTTGCTTCCCACAAAGCCCTAAGATCAACCATCAAAATAAATAAATGTCCCGGCTCTCTCGCGATCCTCAAATAATATGGACACCCTGAATGTTAGCGGAGAGATAGAGAATTTTTTTTATTAAAATAGCCGACATAATGGCGCACCTAACGGAAGAGATAACGCAGGCTTTGGTCGTTTTTCATCCCCTACATCTAGGATTTCATAACTGTGGGATTACGAAAACAATAAAATATCTATGATACTGTTTAGCTTTAAACAATTTTCATTTTTTTTCTGTACTTATTAATCAATATATCACACGTGGTACAAGTAAGGCGTAACCACGTGCGGTGTTAATATAACAAAACTAACTAACTAACCATCACGCCGTCTCCCCGGAGGGGTAGGCAGAAAGAATGGACCGCCACACTGTTCTCTCCTGACATGCTTCTTTCGATTCCTTAACATTCATACATCTTGTTATGCACGCACGTCGATTTCTCCGACGTCAACTCACGTGACCGACAATCAATATTTAATTGATTTGATCGTGCCACGTTTACCTCGGCCTTCCTCTATTTCTAGTGCTGTTCACGTCAATTACATATACCTTCTTTACCATTCTCTCTTCACTCATTCTTTCCATGTGTCCAAACCATCTTAACGACCCTTTCATTATTTTGTTCATAACACTTTCATTCGCACCGCATTCTCTTCTTATACTTGCATTTGACACTCTATCATATGCAGATTTTTCACACATTCGTCTTAGAGATCTCATTTCTGTTGCATTTATTCTACTTGCATCATTCTGTTGCCAGCTCCATGCTTCACTTCTATACATAAAGGTTGGCACAAGAACACCATTATGCATTGCCATCTTAGCTTTTTTGGATAGGCTTTTGTTTGCGGTGACAACTTTAAATGCACCATTTACTCTATTGCCTGCCCCAACCCTTCTTTCAATATCCTTCTTCACTCTGCCATCATTTGTAAATATACTTCCTAAATAAACAAAATTCATCCACTTGTTCCAGATTAATATAGCAATGGCCAGAGAATACGAGAGATGAGCGTATTTTTAGGAACATTCCCTACAAAACTATTTTGTCATCGACACTAAGAAGACGACAATATTTGATCAAAATAGAACCACCAGATGCCAAAACCGGCGTAAGGCACAAAAGCATTCATGGATTTTTACTACAGCAGAACTCCAATCCGAATTCAGACTATCCGAATCGCTTACAGAATTTAAAAAAAAATAAGACGGAAACGTACTCTAATTCGCAAAGTAATGATTGCTGTAACAGCTTACTTTGACCGAAATGGTCAGCAAGCAATGACTTTAATTTACGGTATAGTACGTAAAATGTACGTCGTACATACGGTACTAATGTACAGCACTTGTAACTATGCTTAACATGTAAGCGTAGCCTTTTCATTTTATTAATTAAAAGCTCTTTTTATTTCAAAATAGTTTTTTCTCCCATTTTCAGCATACATACAGTAATTAATAGACCCTTTTTCGAAAATAAAACTAAACTTGATTATCCGAATGGGATCCGTCCCAATTGATTCGGAAAATTAGAGTGTCACATAAATACATTTAAAAAAAAACATTTTTTTTAATTTACAATACACTTCTACCATGAAATTTCAAATAACAATATTAATTTTAATAACACCAGAATAAGAGAGATATCTGAGGTTGAGGATAATATAAGATGGAGCAGACAGAAAAAAGGGACTGATACAGGCGTGTTCGAAGAATGGACACCACCAGACTCCCCTATATTGCATTGCATAATCAGCCTCATGGGACTCGTCCTCGTGGAAGACCTCCTAAAAGATGGAAGGACAGCTGGGAATCTACCGCACAGGAGGAGCAACACGCTGGAGAACAGACCACATAAGTCTACAACAAGGAAGAAGAAGAAGAACATTATTTTTGCAATACTTGTGATAAATTATAATTAAATTAACATGTGATAAAAATTAACATGAATTTTAACAATATCGATATAAGAAGAATACAATTAAAATCTGAAGAAGGAATGACAAAAAAATGTTTTTTTTGCTTCAAGAAAGAATTTCAAACATGAAGAATCTTCTCATATGTAAGGCGTTGTTCTTTGCAGTAGTGATAAAATTTATTATGTAGAAACATCGCTCAACTGACACTTAAATTGCCTTCATCATATACAACGACATTCAACGTTCGAATACTCTCCCTACCGAACTTGCCAAAGGCAGGTTGAATTTTCATGTCAGAATGCAGATCAAACGATTGCGTTGTTGCAGTTAGAAACAACATGAGAAACTGATAGACCTTTTTAAGACAGAACGTAGAGTCAATATGAAAATGTATCACATTTAATCTTTCTCTCCTTCTTCTTCTTCTTCTTTTTGTCCTGTCACACCTCCGTGGTGCATAGGGCCTCAAGGAATCTTCTCCACCCGACTCTATCGCATGCCTGATGCTTAACATCGTCCCAAGTGAGACCTGCTGCCTTAACCTCGTCCTGCAGGGTTCTTCTCCAGGTGGCTCTAGGTCTGCCTCGCTTTCTCTTTCCCCCCATAGGGGACCAGTCTAGTGCGCCCTGAGCGATGCAGGCTGGGTTCCGTCTCAGAGTGTGACCGATCCACTGCCATTTGCGCCTAGCGACTTGTTCTCTAATTGGCTTTTCGCCTGCTATGGTCCAGAGAACGGCATTTGACACTGTTTGGGGCCAATAGATTTTGAATATTGAGCGAAGGCACCTATTTATAAACACCTGGAGTTTACCAATAACGTCTGCGGTAGACTTCCAAGTCTCACATCCGTACAGCAGTACGCTTTTAACGTTACTGCTGAATACTTGGAGCTTGAGCTTTCTCGAAATGATACCGGAGCGCCATACAGGGCGAAGCATAGCGAAAGCTCCCCTTGCCTTGTCAAGTCTGCTGGCTACATCCTCCTCCGTACCTCCTGAGCCTGCTATCATACTACCGAGGTAGCAGAAGCTGGTCGTGGTCACAAGGGGGACACCGTGGAGCAAGATTGGGGTGGAGTCATTTGTGGACACTCGTAGGTCTACTGTCTTGGACATGTTAATCTTGAGACCTACTTTTGCCGCTTCCTCGTGAAGTCTACAAAGTTTCCGCTCCGCATCCACCCGGTTTACCGAAAGCAAACAGAGGTCATCAGCATAATCCAGATCCTCCAACTGGGTATCACGCATCCATGGAATGCCACGAGGACCGTCGAAAGAACGGCGCAACACATCCTCCAGAACCACTATGAAGACTCTCCACTCTCCACCACTCTCCTTAGTTCAAGGGAATTGTACCAAAGCATACCCAAGAGAAATGCCGATAGATCTAGCGAAGAACTTAATATGTATTTTCTCAAGTAAAGAGGTATAGTAGGTACATTTATTTTGTAATGCACATGAAAAAAAAAGTAATATTTTGGTTTATTTTTTGATGAAAGAACTGATAATATATTATGTTCTTATGATTATCGCTAGATAAGAAAAAATATATTGTAATGATTTTGCTGGTTTAACCTTCATTAAATGTATGAATTATGTGGTGAAATCACTTTAACAAAACTGTGTCCAACTATACCTTACAAGGAATATAATGCAAATAGCGTTGACGTAGTAAAACAATTTAGACGCAATATATTTGATTTATTTGTCATGGAATATATTTATTAATTAATCATAATATACACATTTAGTTATTAATCATTTGACATATATATTTATTTATCATCCAACGTAAAAAACTAATTGAATATTCTCACAATACCGTGTTAAAAATCCAATAATTACGAATTCAGTATACACTATGATACTTCGTAATCAAAATGCGCAGGCAAATTTGTTATAAGTTTTGTTTGGCCAAATTGGTAATAAGTTTAAATTTTTTAATTTTTTTTCAATTACTCTGTTCATTAATTATCACATATAAATTTACGTATTACGTAAGTCGTCGCCTTGATAAAGATAAAAATAGTTTTCCAACTGGTAAGCAATTAAAATCGATTATTTATTATTAACAGGAAATAAAATAAAAATAAAAAAATTTAAGCAAATCACGCATTTAAAACAAATTGATATAATTAACTGTTAAGTTTTCAACATTGTAAATCAATCACATTTGTGATTTTGTATACAAATACTTGTAGACAAATACTGGATTTTTACCCATTGCGGGTTAATTTTTTTAAGGATTAATTGTATCTCAATAGAGACGAAGATGTAAATTATTTGGAAACAATATGGCAGTCGAGGCGTTTACAGGACTTATGACCTGTCATTGGTTGGGTAAAGCGATCACTTTTAACAACATTCACCATTCCGCGCTTCTTACGACACCACGTCTTAGAAATTTTTGGAACTTGTATAAATGTTATTATTTTTTAATAATTTCACTGTTGGTAGGTCCACCTACACTAGCGCCATCTATTAAGATAAGTCATAAGTCCTGTAAACGCCTCGAGTACCATATTCTGTTTCTAAATAATTTACATCATCGTCTCTATTGAGATACAATTAATCCTTAAATAAATCACTTTTTTTTTAATACACACTTTTTGAGAATGTCACGACAGCTGTTTCGCCAATCGATGTTGACATCATCAGGAGTTACGAGCAATCGATTGGCAAAACAGCTGACGCGACATTCTCTAAAAGTTTATGGTAAAAATTTGGGATATTTTAACAGTGTTGTAAATTTAGCAGTTAATAATGTTAAAGTATCATATTTTTTCAGCCTAAACAATGGACTATCAAATTGAAATACTATAAACTTCACAGTTTTTTTTGCCATTACATAGTATAAAATTTAAAAAAAAACTAGATTCCACATAATAACCGTTGAGGAAGCTTTCTCGTATATCTATACATCTGATAACGCGCCCCAACCGGCCGGGGGAGGGGGAAGCAGTGACGATGCCTAGAGCTAGTACAGCGCAATACAAATGACACAATTTCCGTTTAAGCCTTTTGCGGTCAGGGTATATTACGACCCCTCGTATCCACGGGCATATTTGTATAAGTCATTAGACTCGAATCCAAATGATATTCGATACATGTGTGTGTCAGTGAAAAATGATACAGTTCAACGTAATATTCTTATCGCAAATTGAGTGAGAATGTATATCCGGTTGAGAGCGTCATTACCAAAAATGAACCGAGCTTTGAAATGTAACTTTTCACGTAATATACGTAAAGTGTATACCATTACGTGCAAAGGAAGTAGAAAATATGTAATAATAATGTCTGATGGTTTTATAAACGCAGTATTAAAGTATTTATCGGTGTTTAAACGTTGTACTTAAATAAAAGCTGACATTTCATTATTTTAGATTATTGGATTCCTATTTGACAACACTGAGACATTTTCGAAATATCAAATGACGAACGCTTAATACACAACATTCAAGTGTGCATTGAAATCAAATTATTCAAATCAAATAAATCTATTTATTTTTTTCTCAAAATTATATTATAAACAAAATCAAAGCTTAAGGCATCTATTGATAACAGGTAAAATATAATATATGATACCAGAAACCCATGGTTCGACTTTAGGAAGACAAGATACGCTCTAAGTTAAAAGTATTGGTCTTCTGAACATTCTTTTACTAAAGACGTTGATCTCTTAGGAGACCGAACTGAGCGATTGCTCTTCCCACCGGTGTCACTAGAGGTAGGTTGGTAATGACGGCCAGTAGGTAAAATAAATTATTCAAATTTCACGTATTTTATCGATTACTTACAGTGAATATTTTTAGGAATATTTAATCTTCCAATATAGTATGCTACGATCATCAAAGCGTAGAAGAAATGTTAAATAAAAGATATGGATGTGCCAAAGGTCCAAAAATTGCTTTTAAAATTAAAACAACTTAAAAATTCATTTGTCGTAGAAGTGTATAAAAATCCAACCCAATAAGGATTAATTGTATCTCAATAGAGACGAAGATGTAAATTGTTTTGGAAACAGAATATGGTGGTCGTGGGGTTTACAGGACTTATGACCTGTCATTGGTTGGGTTAAGCGATCGCTTTATGTAATAATACATTCAAGACAAAATCCAATCCATTTAAAATAAAATATAAAAACTAAATTATTCAAGCTAATCTCTCAAAAAGCCTCAAAAACGAAGAAATCTGCTGAGATGAAATACAGAATTGTTTTTTCTCAGACTATTGACCAGTCTCTACAAAAAAATGGAGTTGAAAAAGCTCAGAGTAAATATGAAATCAATATATACGCCAGTTGTTCCGTTGGAAGATGGGGCTGTTTTAAACAAGTCCCATAAAGAAGGAACATGTGGTTTCAAGTAAATATAAATTCTAACGAGCCTCACAATCTCAAAATATTTGCCTTTCAAAACTTTGCTAATGCCCAATTTTAATACCGGATGGAAACTTTTTTTATTTTTCATCGTGAACTTTCATTCTTTTGACAGCTGAAACATTTATGTGTAAATATTTTTCTTCGCGTTTGTCACTATTTAATGCGTTAATAATGATATTTGTATGAGAACCAAGAATTCGATTAACTGTAATAATTTATTGTTTCTTTATTTAAAAATTATGTAAAACTCTATTTTGAATAATTGATTAGAATGAAAATGCCTGTTTTCTACAGGTCTTTGTATATATTGAATGTGAATGATATTTTTATGATATCATCAAATGTATATTTGTAAATATACTCTAAATTTGATTACGCCTAGGACAGGTAAAACGTGTCTTTCGTATAAAATATAATAAAACTTCTAGAAAATAGACGTTTTCATTCGTATTAATTATTAATCAAATTACACGGCCTTCTTTTAGAAAAATTAAAACTCATTTTCTTATCAGATAAATGTATTTTTTAAATTGCTATTCATTTTAAATATTGTGATCAAACAATATATCTTTTTTAAATATGTATTGAGTTTAAATTCACTGATGTTTGTGTCTTCGACCGGTTTTGGCGGCTTGAATTTAAAAAAATATTATTTACAATTCTTTTTTATTTTCATTATTTACAATGAACTTCTACCATGAAATTGCAAAAAAAAAAAAATCATTTCTTTAATACGAAAAACAATAGTTTAGTTTAGTACGAAAATACATTTCTTTAGTACGAAAAACAATACTTACATTTGATAATGCCTTAGAAGGGTGAAACATGTCATTCCCATAAAATATAATAAAACTTCTAGAAAACTGACGTTTTCATTTGTATCCGTTTATAATATGGAGTTTTACATCATTGTTCAAGAAACAATAAATAGTTAAATTGTTATTTTTTGTGTTATAACAAATGTTCTAATGAATCCTGTATTATTTTTTTTAATAATATTTTATTTATAACGTAAATTTTCGTGCGAATCGAGAGCAAAAACATGTCAGGACAAACGCCATAAGGCGCTGTGCAAAGGTTTTGCATTAATTCACAGTTTACATCTTCCATTTTAATGACATAAATTATCAAATATTATACAAACGACCACAAATGGACCAAAAGCCGCGAATTTATGTAACAGTTATGGAAATTTCTGGAATAAACAGGGTTCTTGTAAAGGTTTATGCTTCGCGCCATCCGTGGAAGCGTGCCAACAGCCATCGCGGTTCTGAGGACTGCCTCTTTCAAATCCTATTTAACTTGAAAGGACACACATAAATGAGTTATGGCGAGAGCTGTTCACGCCGTTTACCGCCACAGTTTATGGCGACAATTGTTCGTCTGCGAGTGTGTACTGTCGCACCGATCACCTCGCATTTGTTTCGGAGCAATCTACTTTTATTACGAGCAATATTCATACTGCTTTTCCTTTTCGTTTCATGAGATTTTTCTTCGCGCTTGTTTGTGTTTTTCCGGTCCCTTGCGCCCCTTAATGGTCGTTTTCTTAAAAACAAACAATATTATAGATAATATAAGCGTTTAACATAACAATAATATTCTATTTTTCTATTCATAATCTAAAAATTTACGTATTCATGTGGGTTATGGAATTCTCTTGATAGAAGTTCATCACATGTAACGAAAATAGAAAACATATAAAAAAAAATAATCATGGACATTCAGATTAATAACACGTGTTCTTCTAGTTTCGACCGGTTTTGGCTGGTCTTGACACAGAAAACATCAAGGATCTACCGAAATCTGTCATAGATAGAAAAATAAGTGTAATGAAACTGAAAATATATTATTGCATCATACAATTAAATGTTTATTATGCTTATGATTTTCAAAATTGTAATTTTATATAAAAATGTATTGTTAAGAATTTAACATTCAAAATATGAAATTTGTAGATCTTAAAACCCCAATTTATTGCTACAATGGTTGTCTCAAATGGTATTTTGACTGAATTTATAAAAAAAACTTCCTTTGCCGTTAAATATTATATTTGCAATAATTACTAAATATCATTCTTCAGCCAATTATCTTCGGGTAAGAATAGTAATAAATTTAGTGGAATGTTACTACGAGTACAATTATTGGAATGTTTTTAAGTACATTTGGAATGTTCATACACTAAGACAGCAGTAATTGTATATATTAATTTCATTGATTGATTGATTCACAATTACCTATTCCTTCAGACTTGGGGTTCTACAAGAAAGTCATATTTCAGTTTTCAATTTCATGTTCCGAATAGGTATTTTTAAAGCATGGGTCGGCAACCAGCGGCCTGCGGGCCGCAAGATTCTCGCAGCACGTGACGGACAATATCATACGATAACTTTTTCAATTCTGAATTATCGAAAAAACAAACACAGTTCTCAGTTATCGGATTCACATTTAGACGTCTTACTACGCATTTGAAAAATGCAAAGAAATATAAAAAAAAACTTGCAAGTCATATGCAACCACAAAAATCTAATCTATTTTATTAAGTACAATAAGCTTCTCTTCTCACTCACACTGCTTTTATACAACATTTTAATAATTCTATCTCGTTTATTCGTTACATATATCCAATCCACCTCAGGGATTCTTTTTTAATTTGAATTGAAATGAGAATGTTGAATTAAATCGCCTCTGGTGATAAAATTAGAAAAAGTATTAAGAGTTTGGTCGTTAAATATATTTGGAAGTAAGTACAAATTTTATCAATAAAAACGATACAGTGATTAATTCTCAAATTATGAAATAATCACATATATACATTATCGAATCAATCACAAAAAAAAATCATTATAATGAATGCAACATAATGATGAAACAGTCGTATTATGTATATAGCTTCAAAACAGACATGAAATCTGGGAAGAGTTTTTTAGTAACATTTTAGGAAGGCACAAATTATGAAGTACGTTTTCTCGTCACTTGCGTCCACGCGTGAAGGAATCACCGGATAAAGGGATAAAATATTAAGCCCTAAAAAAGGTCCGCCGAAAGCATCGTCTAAAAGGTCGGCGGGTTTTCAATCATAATAGAGGAGAAGGACGATTTTCTGACCGCTGACGTCACTGATCACCCACGAGTTACTTCGCGGAAAATGTGACGAATCGTATCTTCGTCATACAAACCCACCAACAGCGCTTAAACTGTATCGCAGACGGGTGACTGCACCAGCTACGGCCACACTTCTTTTTAATAAACAAAATTCTGGTAAAATAATATTCTAAGTAATATTATTATTCAAAATTGGTTTCTTCTGAAATAGAAACAGTTGGAGTTTAAATGTTCTCCAGAAACCAGAGTTAATGTAGAATTATTGGTCAATATTAAGCCCCGTAAAGTAAAATATTTATGACATGTGATAAGGGTTAAAAATATGAGTCGCTGCACCTGATCATTGAGAGGAAAATAAAGGGTCGACGAGGGGTTAGTAGGAGGTGAATCTCCTGGCTCCAAAAAATAAGGGATTGGATTGGCTCGAGGAGCAAAGAGGAGCTGTTTCGAACTGCTAGGAATAGAGACACCTACTTTTGGGTGATCGACGTCGGGAATAAGAGGAATAATATAAAAAATAAAATAAAAAACTTCAGTCTTTTATTACAGGATTTAACTCCTGATTTGCTGTGTTCCGGCTATCTCTCCATCGTTTTGGGGATCTCCCTGGTAGACGCGGTCTAATTGATATTCCATGCAGAGCCATATAGGAATATTTTGTGAGATTAATTCATTTGACATTTGGTTCCAGTACAGATTTCAGTACCATCTGACCTAATGTTAAACCTCACAGATCTCTCACCAGAATCATAGAAGCATAATTGTGTACCTATTTACGGTTGACAGCAAACTGAATCTTGGACAAAACCGTATAACTCCTCTTTCTGGACCAACATTTAATGCATTTTCCATCAAAACCACCCTAAGATAAAAATTACGATGATTTCAAAAATGTCAGTCTAGAAAGACGAGTTACAAGGATTTTTCCAAGATCCCAAAAAGTATATAGGAGTATAATTGAGCATTTAACACACTAGGCCCATAATTGGAATTCCATCCCAAGTCTTGAACGCTTACCGATTCTATATTCAGTCAGCTAAGAAGAAAACTTTCATACTACAGATGGTTCGATAAAAAAAGTGAACGCGCACTGGGATGGGGGCGAGGGAAGAAAAAGTGACGGGGATTCCCACCCCCCGAGAAACTTTGATGTGGGAGCCAATTTTTTATCCTCCCTAGACGCTTATATGAACTGGGTCATCCAAATAAAATGGCAAAGTCTAACTGATTTCATCCGACAACCAGACGAGAGAAAAGTGACGGCTTCTGGAAGAAAATGTAAAGGTCCGTTTTCCCGAAATAGGGTCGGCCTCATAAGGCGTTTTTCTTTTACGCCCCCCGGAAGACGACAAAATAAAAACTGGGCGAGGGGGCGTAAATTGATGATGACCGGAATTTTGTGTACAATATATACGTGTTGGGACGTTACCAAATACGTTTGGGTAAATACGTGACGTTAAAATATTGATAGTTCAGGGAAATATAAATTGTTGGCGCAAACATGACCCTAAATAAAAATAAATTAACTAAAAATGAATAAAATAGTTATTATGTACATATCATACAGACGACCATTGTGGCATAGCGGCAAGAGCTATGCCTGCCACACAGAAGATCTCTCGTTCGATTCCCGGCGATAGTAGTGTGATTTTCAAATTGTCTTTGGCATGTTGTAGAATTCACGTCGCAATAAAATGGCGAAAGGTTTCCTACTAATTACATGTCACGAGAATCAATAGCTCAAAAAATAATTGAGTTTAAATAACCTGTTGTGTATATGTAATGTGGAAAGGAACGGGAAACTACCACATAAAAAAGACCTAAGTGGCATCCCAAGAACCAATATTTTGCTACAAACCAATCCCTTGGATGGAAACTAGTGAAAAAAAATAAGTTAACACACGGATTCGTTAATGAAATATTAAGAAACATATTAAAAACGAAGAAATGTGTACGAGTCTGAATCAATAAGTTTCTTCTATATCGCCTTCATTGACTGAATTTATTTTCTTAAAGAAAATAAATTGATTCAGTCGGTAGTCTACAAATTAAAAAAAATCATTTTACATCTCCCCTCTCCTCAATCCTAATTATACCCCTTCCACTCGATATGTTCCCGTTACATCTCCCCTTTCCTCAATCCTAATTATACCCCATCCACTTTAATACAACACTCGATCTCCATTTAATACATAAGTGACCGCTCTGTTTTATTTGATTGTTAAAATTGTATACATTGATAGAGGATTACTTGTAACCGAAATATGTCTAAGTTCAGTTAAAATAAAAAGTGTTGTAATATAAAGTATACTTATTCAAATATGAATCAATATGGTTTACGAAAAATTAATTCAAAATTAATTCGACTTAAACAAAATTCAAGAATGTTGAAAATGAAATAATACATACTATACGAGTATTGCACCAACAGTGATGATTTATTGTTAAATTGTAGAAGAAATTCCCATTATCAAATAAGATAACAGACTCACTATTATTATAACTCACAAAATATTAAATAAGTTACTGAAAAGACGGCTAAAAATATTAGTTTTAGGGAGAATTAAACGATGCATCAGTGTGGAAATATCCAAGACTAGGTATAATATAACACAATCATTTTTCTCCGCATTCATTAATGTAACCGCGAAATTATTTTAGCTAATCTAACGAAAAAGACAAGAAACGATTTACATTTAAATTTTCGTATGAAGCACTTACTCTGTGGTTAGACATTTAAAACTAAGAGATATAAAATAATAAATCGCTTTGTCTATAACCACGATATGGTTATTAAGTGATGCTTTAGGGCAAAATAAGTTATTATATTACCCTGACGAAGCTTGGTTTTAAGCAAAAATATTGTAGTTGGCATAAAGTATAATATTCATCCCGTGGTTAAATACAAAGTGTTTTAATACGACTGTAAACATCTGTTTTCTAGAAGTTTTATCATATAATATTTTATGGGAATGACATGTTTCGCCCTTCTAAGGCATTATCGAAAATGTGACGAAACTTCAACGTGTTTCAAATTCTATGAATGCATTGATTAGGCAAAATAGGGCGTTCTTTTGAAACATGTTTCTCGGAACACGTTAGGTCCTTCAGACTGAATAAATCAAACTCCCGATTCACCACACATCTATTAGACAATAAACATACCCTAGATCCAAAAAAAACTACCGATTCCGCTACACATTCATAATGAAGAGTACACTCTCAACCTATTGGAAAAATTAGAAATCAATAAGCATAACAAAACCCTTAATTAACTTTAATCAATGAACAAACTAACATATATTCTTCCCCACTCCTTGAAGAACTCCCGATATATAATTAGATTCAAAGAACCCTTGATTCTTCACTGTATTTATTTCACATTTCAGATGCAGAAGGGAAGAATACATCGATGAGTCTACACACACAGGTTGGCGATTTTATTTTATATATAATACTTAGAAGCATTAGTCACTTTGAAATATGTGAAATCATTTGTAAACAATTTGTAAGAAGATGTTTTTCTTAGAAACACTTTATTTCGTCCAACCTCAAATAACTTATCTTTGATTTATATAATATCAATTAGTATCCCTTAACTATGTAATCATTGTCATAAAATTTCTTAACGAGTTCCAAGAAACACTTTCCTATATTTCTGGACATACCCAAATAATTATTTGTTAAAATGGATAAAGACACATCAATTCTCGTTAAATACCATATTCTGCTCCATTTACAAGTGTATATAAACTGCAACGAGTTGAGGTTTCGTCACATTTGATAATGCCTTAAAAGGGCAAAACATGTCATTCCCATAAAATATAATAAAACTTATAGAAAACTGACGTTATCATTCGTATTAATTATTTAATATGGAGTTTTACATCATTGTTCAAGAAACGATAAAAAACAATGTGTTTTGATATTTTTATATCTGTAATATTAACATTTATTTAAATAAAACAAATGAGAATAAAATTAAGGAAAAGCAGACATGCCAGGATTAAGGTGATGCTGAAATATCTCAAATTGATGACGTATAAAAAAAATATGTTTTATTTTTGATTCATAAAATTATTAGTAGGCTCAAATTCAAAGAATTCTTAAGAAAGATCAAAGGCAATCAGTACGAACATTCTTATGTAACAAGAAAGAAATATATACTGTTGCTCCCCTTAAGACGAAAAAGCAAATTTCAAAATTTCCTTATATATAATATAAAGCAGTCTAGATTTAAGTGTGTTTCGGAGGTTTAAGTATGTTTCGGAGGAAGCCAGATATAAAAAGTATATGCATATATTTCAAATAAAATTGAGTAAACACGTATCGCCTTTTTACCCGTATGACCTATAAAAAAACATTTTTGATATTAGATAAACTTAAGGCGTTAACACTGTGGAATTCCATAATGACGAATTTTTTATGAATTAAAACACTGCTTTTTCCACTTTTGAGTTTATTTTTCTCGAGGCTTACACCTTCAACATCGGGAGTTTTATCGTTCTCCCGATGATGCCTTTGAAACATATCGAGAAAAATAAACTCAAAAGTGGTAAAAACAGTGTTTTAATTCATACAAAAGAACATTTGCGAATTAAAAAGGTTTTACTAAAGCATTTGTGATGATATTTAATGTTCTCGAACAATGATGTTAAACTCCATATTGAATAATTAAACTAACTAACCATCACGCCGTCTTCTAAGGAGGGGTAGGCAGAGAGGATGGAACGCCATACCGTTCTGTCCTGATATACCTCTCTAGATTCCTCCACATTCATGTTGGTCATGCCATGCTTTCCTTGGCTTCTATTTCCACACACACTGCTTGTTTACAACATTTTGACCATTCTCCTCTCGTTCATCCGTTCCATATGTCCAAACCATGTCAGGGATTCTTTCTTAATTTTACTTATGATGCAATCATCTGCCTTACATTTTATTCTTATCGTCGTTCGGTATGCTATCGTATATCGTTTTCCCACGCATTCTTCTCAGTAATCTCATTTCTACGGCATAAATTCTATATTCATCATTTTTAACTCCAAGCTTTGCTTCCATACATAAGGATTGGCACTAGAAGTCCATTATGCACTGTCATCTTTGATTTAGTTGAAATATTTATATTTGCAGTGATAACTTTGAGCGCGCCATTGATTTTGTTCCCAGCACCGACCCTTCTTTCGATATCTTTCTCCATTTTCCCATCTCTTGTAAACATCGATTACTTGCTCCAGTTACCATTCACGCTTATTTCACAAATTTTCGTACATTTTTCTTTTTAAAATACCATTATTTTAGACTTGGACACATTCATACATTCTTGATTCTAAGACTTGCAGATTTTCTATACTGTCAGCGATTAACACAGCATCATTTGCATATAAAAAAACCAGCTGATTGACAAACTGTTCATCTTAGCACCAGCGTTTATTCCCTCTTATTCTTTCATGCACTTATTTATTTATTTATTGATCAATTATAAAGTGCATGGTTTCAATACCTCCCAACTGGGGTAACCAGTTCTAGGAAAGCTTTTCCAAGTATATATTGAACAACCACGGGGACATCACACAGCGCCTGTTTCACACCTTAGTGATATCAGACCGACAATACGAATGAAAATAATATGAATGAAAACGTCTACTTTCTTATAATATTAGTATTTAATGTGAATGACACGTTTCGTCTGTCCAAGACATTATCAAATGTCTTTATAATGTCTTAGACAGGCGAAACTTGTCTTTCATACATCATATATTAAAACTTCAGGAAAACAGACATTATCATTCGTATTAATTATGTGTGATGATATATGTGTGTTTTATTAAGTTACATTAAATCAAATAAAACTAATACAGTTTAAAATTAGTATGGTTAATTTTTTTTGCATTTATTTTTTAAATGCTATTTTAATTGTACTGAAATTACTAGAATTGTAAGAATTTAAATATGAAACTAATTAATCTAGGATAAAAATCACTGGTTTATAAAATAGCATAATCACTATATGTTAATTTAGGTCAAATTCGACATTGTTATGGTATAATATTATTAAATACATGCAAAATGCATGATTTTAAAGTAGCTTCAAATTAAAACACTATATATTTTCGAAACATTTTAGCAACTGTGTATTCTATGAATGTAATTTTTATTGGCGCATGTCTGAATATTTGCATGTTTTGCAAAAAAAAATATTGTGCTCTTGTACAATGTTGGAACATTTGTATTCAAATCAACGTTACGAACAATGAAATTTTTCCAAACGTGAAAACAAAATTTTCCCATTTTTTATTTTTAAATTGATAACATTTGTATAATCATTTTATCATTACGTCAATGGTTTATTTTTTATAATGTTTGTTTGATATTTTCATACTTTATTTATTGTATTAAATTCACAATAAACAACAAAACGAGTAAAAATTGCCATCAAATTGAAATCAACAAAAATATTGACACCTTCGTCAGCTTTCCTTCCAAAATGATTCATTTTCATGTACGTTTTTTTACGGATAAAATATATACATGTTTTTTTTATGAAATAACTATAAGTTTAAATATTTTTATTAACTGAAGCATAAAATGTTTGAATATTTTAGTACAACTCTTATAGTCTAATATTTAAATTTAAAGTCTAAAACTTAAACATGTATTGCATAAATAATGGATTTTAATATTTAAATCTATAAATATGCATAGATTGTGAAATAAATACGCGCGTCTCTATTAGATTTTTCTGTCATCGACGTTGCGATCAGTGTAGCATTTTCTATTTTCAAAGTGATTAATGTGTGTGCAGTATGTGAAGATAGCTGTACCATGCTGACGGCAGTGACTTAGCAATAATATGCACATTACTGCTTGGAGATTCTGTGGCTCCAGTAATGTGTTGAATAGAAAAAAATACATGGATGCGATACCACACATCCAAGATTCACACAGAGAGTAATGCGCTGCGCTGCCAGTTATGTATTTTGAGTTGCCATCGTCTTGCAGCATTGCTCAAGAAAATTGTGTTATTTTTATTATGTCTATTTACACTCTCCGGGACACTTATGTTAAACTAACTAACTAACTCACTAACCATCACGCCGTCTCTCCGAAGGGGTAGGCAGAAAGAATGGACTGCCACACTTTTCTTTCTTGACATATTTCTCTCGATCCTCAACATTCATACATCGTATCATGCACGCGCGTCAATTTCTCTGACTCCTCACATGGCCGACATTCAATATTTGATTTACTTGATCGTGCCACGTATTCCTCGGTCTTCCTCTATTTTTGGTTCCATTTACATTGTTGACATATAATTTTTTTAACATTCTTTCTTCATTCATTCTTTCCATATGTCCAAACCATCCTAATGATCCTTTCATTATTTTGTTCATAACACCATCATTCGCACCGCATTCACTTCTTATATTTTCATTCGACACTCTATCATACACAGAGTATCCGCACATTCGTCTAAGATATCTCATTTCTACTGCATTTATTATACTTTCATCCTTATTTTGCCAGTTCCATGCTTCGCTTCCATACATAAGGGTTGGTAGAACTGTGCACTGCCATTGTAGCTTTTTGGATTGATTTTTGGTTGCGATGACAACTTTAAGTGCACCATTCACTTTGTTGCCTGCCCCAACCCTTCTTTCAATATCCCTCTCCATATGTTAAACTAAGTTTTAATTATTTGATATTGATACAAACGATTGTTTAGAAGTTATACTTATAGTATACTGATGTGATATTTTCGATTTGCTTACAAATCTAGCACACGAAAATATTAATTATTTATAAAAGATATAGAAAATGGACGAACCCGTTTATTTAAAATGCCTGTTTAATGTAGTTTGGCGATGAAAACTTTCTTTCAATGAATCTATACGTCATCAAATTTTAATAAACTATGCATAAATTATCAGTACTAGGAGAATGTACATGTCAAATGTATTTTTCTTCAGGTAGTTCGCGAATTATTTGGACATGAATAAATAGGACAGTTTGCTAGAAGCAGTCCATGCCCTGCATATCTTCGACCTACGTTTTTTGATAGAACTGACATACTATATGTGTTTGAAACAATCACGTTCATCAAAATAACAGTTTAGAAAATCGCAGTGACCCCGCGGGTAATGGAGAGGAAGATGTTGAACGTCAGTTTGAGAGGCAGGAAACGAAACAAATGAATCAGAAAAAGAACCAAAGTTGCCTATGCAGCTTGCAAAATATCTTCGTGAAAGTAAAATTGCGCCGACCATATAGCGAGGACAAGGGATTATTGGTGGGAATCAGAAATCTGGGCCGAATTTACCTGTACAAGATGGTCTGATAATATCAAACATGTGGCAATAGGTCAATGGCACAGATTACTAAGGGATAGAGAGTTGTGGAAGTCGGGAAGTTGGGAAGAGAGCCATATGTCTATGACTGAATGATTAATGGCCGATGATAATGATGATGATAATGTATAGATTAATTAAATGCATTACGATTTAGGCGGTAGTCATGGAGTTAAACGCACACTGGCCTCGGACGCGTCCTCGCGCACGCACGTCACCGTGCGCGAGCTTTCTTGCCTCAGACACGCGATCGCGCACTGACCTCTTCCATATTATATTATATATTATAAATACTGACGACTACAACCTGTGACATTTTATTTACTGCACGCCCAAACCACCCACTCCTAAAAAGGTATGACACACGAGACTCCTCAATTTATTTTCTTGATTGAATGGATATACAATCTAATCCAATCGCACCCTTAAATGCCGCCCACCTATAAACCTGGATATCGAATTTAGTATTCCTGTGTTATCTTTTTTACATATTTTTACTCCAGAAAGCCGGGAACGTCCTTGCCGTAAAATGACAAAAAAATATTTACGGGAATATCCCTTTTTATATTTAACTTGGAAAACAATATCCCGGCATGAATCATTTATTCATATTTTTTATCGAGACCTGAGATCAATGATGTCATAAATTCTCGTCCTAACTTATCCCCTGTACGTTTGTATAGCCCTCCAGATTTACAGGTAAAGTGATATGGAACAACTTTTTTCGGTGGAATTCACACAAAAGGGAGACCAAAGATATTTTTATTTGTTTTTTTTTCTTACGTGGCCGTAAAATACATATTTTTATATGAGTAACCTTCTGGAACATGAAAAAGTAATATTTATACAAACATTATTAAAAAATAGGTGTTATTAACAAAATAATGAAAGGATCATTAAGATCGTTTAAACACACATAGGATAATGAATGAATTATGTCTCAACCACCATATTCTGTTTTCAAAAAATAATAATAAATAAAAATAAACAAATGAATGAATGTATGTTTACGTCATTTTTAATTAATTTATACAATGTTTATCAGTTTAAATTAAATTTATATATTATATATGGCATCAGTATAGAATAAATGCATTAAAGGAACAGCGTTAGTCTACCATAGCTATAGCGTATAGTTACCGTTGGTATAGCGTAGCTATACTATTGGTACTAGTATATTATAATATTATTATAATTATTTTGTTGAAAAAATTCCTTACATCATTACAGCGCGAGCCAAATCGATGTAATGGGTGAAAAAAAAAGAATATCAAAGGAAATATACGAGTTTCCTTGCTGCCTTTATCGTAAGGGTATTCACGAATTCGCCAAAATTGCATCCAAAGAGGTTCACCTTTTTTGCAACCTCATTTAAAAGATGAATCGCTTTCAATACAAGAGAACTTTGAAAGGCCTATGTGCGGCAATTTGGGGCATAAATTAATATATGCCCCCTTGCTCTGCTATAACTATGGGGAACGTATAGATTTAGTTCTCTCAATATTCCTGGATATTCAGTATCATAAGCATAAGGGGGAGTAAGGGGGATCCTATTGACTCTTCGAGCGATGCATGGCCCTCACCGTGGTAATGGCCATGCTACGCTGGAGGATTGATCTGATCCCAAGTACCTATCCACACCTCCTCCACTTTGGTCTCCCCAGGAAACTATGCGAAATGTTAGAGATCGAGTGTGAATAACCTCGGTGGATAATATTGATGCATAGGCTAACGTGGAAGGACACCTCGCCAACCCGTCTGGCAAGCGTGGCGTTGTAATGCCAACCACCCTCCGTATGACATGTCATACATGGAGAAGTATCGGGGAGGCCTATGTCCAGCAGTGGACGACAACGGATGTTAAAGAAGAAGAAGAAGAAGTAAATAAAAGATTTAGAATAAATATTAGTTAATATATAATAATAAGTAGATGTAGAGCAGCTAAATATCTCGACAGTTTCTTAAAAAACAAACAATGTTTTATTACATCTAGGGAATAAAATTTCAGAAGAGAAGAGAATCGAATTTATCAATCGCCAGTTAGTAAGTAGCGAAGCTAACTTTTCCTTACGTGAGGCGAACTTTTTAAAATTGAAAATAAAACTTCTACACTCAGCTGGCGCGAATGTACCCACATCTACGACAGGGAGTTACGTGTCAAATATTCTTAAAAGACGTTTCACAAAAGTTTTTTTTTACACAAAAAACCAACTCACAAACAGAGAAATGAGAAATTTGTATCAAAAGTTGGCCCCAGTCCCGTGAAATATTTCATCAACACGGCCGCGCTATGATTTCCTTCGAATTACTTTACTTCGGCTTGTTTTTCTGGGAAACTACAAGTTTGCTTTAATTTAAAAGCAGTTAGCATTTACCTGACTTGAAACTCCAACCGCCGAGGGCCGCTCTGAAAATTTCCCGGGACGGTCGAATCATTGTGAAGTTAGTCATTATTATGTACTCCATCACACGTGAGTTGGTTTTTTTTTGTAATCCTGACACATAAATACATATAAGTTAAAACATTTTGTGATGTTCATAATATGAACAGTATACTGTTCAGTTAAATCGAAATGCTTTGATAGTAATCAAATCAAATCAAATAAGTTTAAATAGTCTATTGTTTTGGCCGAAACACTATGATATTTTAACATTTAAAACTGTTAATGCAAAAAATTTGTTTAATATCACAATTGTATTTATTTTACGACCAGCTGTTTCATCAACCAATGTTGACATCATCAGGTTTTACAAAAATATATCAAATGTCAATGATGATGTCAACATTGGTTGATGAAACAGCTGTCGTAAAATAAATACAATTGTGATATAAAACGAAGTTTTTGCATTAACAGTTACAAATCAGTTTATTAACCCAACAGACATACCCAACAGCATAAATGTTTAAGGCATGTTGGGTACAGGTACAACATTATATATACGAGTATAAACAACATAATACTAGGAACGCATGTGAAATAGTTTGACATTAGGAAGACATAATACCCTCCCTTATTGCGAGAGTATTTATCCTCTGAACGTATTTTAACTTATATGAAAGACGTCGATCTCCGAGGAGACCGCGTTCAGCAGACTAATTGCTCTTCCTACCGGTGTCACCCGGTAGGTACTCGTAAAACAACCTGTGCTGTCGCTGTCAGAGATATCTATCAAGGACGAAAAGACCAACACCCTCTAATCATTGACGGTACCATATGTGCGTTTTAAAACTAACTAACTAATTAGCCATCACGCCGTTCGCGAAATATGTCATTCCTGTAAATTATTATCAAACTTCTTGAAAACATACGTTTTCATTTGTATTACTTATTTTATTTCATCATTGTTCAAGAAACAATAAATTATTTGTTATGTATTACAACAGTACACAAGTGTATATATACAGACGTATTTGAAATATTGCTAATTTTATTCTCTAGCGCTGAGAGCTCGTAGACCTACCTTACCCTGCTACATTTTAATCAATTCCATTTAATTACACTCCAAATTTTCGTTCCCTAGATGGAATTTAGGGTTCCAATAAATACATAAAATGTCAAGAAATCTTTGGGCTAAAAGCTCTTCTCTTAAAACCCGAGCTTTGAATCCTGGGCAAAAGGCAAGAGAGGATTTATGGCGGAGGGTGTACAGGGTTCAATGTCTACATTGAAATGGTGATTTAGTCAAATTCTTGAATGCACACAATGGATACGTAATAGAAAAAAAGTGACGCCCAAATTCTATATAAAAAGCTTTTTGTACAAGGGACGGGCAGACGCTTTATAAATCTGATGTTGTGTAGGTATATCCAGAGCTTTATGTGGATTCCATCTTCCACAGAATAAACCACAATATTAAAGATTTACGTTATATAAAAAGGCTCTTAAGCCGTAGTCACGACTTTAAATGTTAAGAGATTTTTCTAGTACAAACGGTCAAATATAAAAAAAAATGTGTAACTCATTAAACTATTCTTAACTAAACTAACTAACCATCACGCCGTCTCCCCGAAAGGGTAGGCAGAAAGAATAGACTGTCTCACTTTTACTGATGCGGCACTCCATCCTTCTCTTTTCGCTCCGCGGGAGACGCGGTGTGATGGGTTGCGAACCTCATCGCCACCAATTGGCATCTCCCGCGCACACTTCGATCGTCCGACACCCACAAAATAAATCTCAAACAAATAATATAAACTATTCTTAACGTTTAAAAATCATGATAATAAAAATATTTTTAATATTAAGAAAAAAAACATTTTTAATTCATCTAAATATTTTTTTTATAAATTAATAAAATGTTAACGATGTAAATGCTATGTGTGGTCTGTTTTATTGTACTCAACTCAATGAACCGACTGGAAGCATTTGTAATGTGGCTCCATCGCCGAATGCTCAGAGTTCCCTGGACAGACATGGTTACCAATACCGAAGTCCTGAGGCGAGCTAGAGTTGACAGGGAATTGTTGTCAACTATCAAGGTTCGAAAGATCTCACATCTGGGTCATATACTGCGTGGGGAAAAGTACCACCTTCTCCAACTGATATTGGAGAGGAAAATTGACGGGTAGGGCCCGGAAGGAGACAAATGTCCTGGCTGCGAAACGTGAGAGAATGGACCGGCATCCGAAGTGTGGAGGAGTTGTTCCGAGCGGCGCAGGACAGGGTTAGGTTCGCTGAGGCAATCGTCAACGTTTGGGGTACCTGACAGGGCACTTGAAGAAGAAGAAGAAGAATTATCAAATGGTGTTCCCATAAAATATAACAATAAAAATAAGGTTTATTTTAATAATGTGATTGCATTCAATTAAAATAAAATGGATAAAACAGTGTTTAAAGTTCTCATTTTAAATGTATGTATAATGTAATTAAAATTGATATATTATAACTAACTAACTAACTAACCATCACGCCGTCTCTCCGAAGGGGTAGGCAGAAAGAATGGACTGCCACACCTTTCTTTCCTGACATGTTTCTCTCGCTTCCTCAACATTCATACATCGTGTCATGCACGCACGTCGATTTCTCTGACTCCTCACATGGCCGACATTCAATATTTGATTTATTTGATCGTGCCACGTTTTCCTCGGTCTTCCTCTATTTCTGGTTCCATTTACATTATTAACATATAATTTTTTTACCATTATTTCTTCATTCATTCTTTCCATATGTCCAAACCATCTAAATGATCCTTTCATTATTTTGTTCATGACACCATCATTCGCACCGCATATATATTATTATATACCAATAAAAAAGAATGCAGGCAAAGATACAATTTTTCAATTTGAATCGGAATCCAATTTCCATAGATCTCGATAGAATGGTATCGAAATGTCGCTTACAGCTATAAAGATTCCCTTCCTATTACAGCTGACGTTTTATCATCCCGTTGTTGCTAGTAATAGATTTCGTGTTCTCCAATACCATTTCAGCTGTTCCGTAGCAACTACGCCGAGCTACGACATAACTACGGTAGTGTAATGTTCTACAAAAGCTTCTCGGTATTGATATGTGAACAACAGAAAATTTAATATAAATATTATTTCTTAAATAATTGTACATGAAAATGTATTTAAGTCCGTAAGATTTCAGAGACAAATACGAAATCACCCAACTTATGTTAAAAGGGAAAATTGAGGGACGATGTTGTCTTGGCCGAAGACAAACGTCTTGGTTGCCCAACATAAAATATTTAACTGAATAAGGAGCGTAGAGGAGTTGTTCCTAGCGGCGCAAGTCAGAAAAGCATTAAAACAATTGAATCCCAACGTCGAGAAGACCTGATATGGCACATAAAATAATAGATTTTTTCTTAATTCAGTAAGATAAAACTCTATATTAAATCGTTAATACGAATAATTACGATTATTTTCTAGAAGTTTTATTTTATTTTATAGAATGACAAGTTTCCCCTTGCTAAATAATAATCAAATGTGATGTGAATTTAATAATTGACAAAGCCTTAGCATGGCGAAACATGTTATTCCCGTAAAATATAATATAAAAACATACCTTATCATCCGTATTCAATAGACTTATTATTATTGTATAATAACCAATATAATACATTTGTATCTCGAACATATTCAATCTTGTAATCTGTATTATATAAACTCTCTATAATTTATTACCATTTTAAGAACTTTTATATTCTGCCTGTTTCTTGATATTTCTATAATAATTAAAATAGTTATTTTGTTCAGATTCTTTCTATTTTCGATACAAAGTATCCAGTATCTTACTGAATTTACATTCCTCCAAACATTCCCAACATAAAAATGTTCGGCCAAGACGTTCCTTGGACCAAAACAATCAAATACCTTGGGGTTACCTTGGATTCTAAGCTGACATGGAGGCCACACATTACAAATAAAGTCAAAGCCGCGTCAAAAGCAATCTCAACCCTCTACCCAATGTTAGCTAGAAACAGTAAACTAAGCATCGACAATAAACTCCTGATATACAAAACGGTTATAAGGCCGATCTTCACTTATGCAGCCCCAATCTGGTGCTATGCAGCTTCGAGTCACATACAAAAACTCCAAATCCTGCAAAATAAGGCTATCCGTTTATCGCTTGGTGCGCCTTTCATGGACCAGGATTACACAACTGCACCTAGAATCGGGAATCCCGATGATAGATGAATTCATTCTGAAACTTGCCGAACGTTTTTACAAAGGACTCCCTTCACATCCCAACCCCACAATAAAAGACCTCTCTAATTACGACCCAAACACTTCCAGCCGCCACAAGCGCCCAAAATCGATTCTCCTTCAGAGGAACACTCCGGGCCACACAAATCATGCCCCCGAATAAACTAACAACTGCACCAAATCACCTTCCAACAATGTTCCCATCAGACGTAAGAGGAATAGCCACATGAGCTGAACCTCTGTAAGCCAGAAGATCCAAGTCCAAGTCCTTACTGAATTTAGAACAAATCTATTATTTTTCTTCTGCATGAATGTGCCATATCAGGTATTCTCGACGTTGGCAATCACTTCTGTAAAGGCTTCTCTGACTTGCGCCGCTAAGAACAACTCCTCTACGCTCCTTGTTTAGTCAAATTTTGATGTTGCGATACCAAGACGTTTGATTTCAACCATGACAACATCATCCTACAATTTTGCCAATCAACATAAGTTGGAGGATCTCGTATTTGTCTCTGAAATCTTACAGACTCGAATACATTTTAATAATTCTCTGTC